>JAOXJJ010000725.1:18248846-18269055 GCA_025769935.1 Phoenix roebelenii | reverse complement strand
CGGTACCGGTCTCAGGCCGGACCGGTACGTACCGGTCCGTACCGGCCGGTACGGACCGGTACGGCAGACCCTGGTTGTAACCATTTACATTTTGCAATTTTTCAATTATTGTATCTTTGGAATCCTTTTGATACTTTTTAGTTGTAATACTTCTGTTCTTCGATATGAAATATGGAATGCTTTCATGGTTTAAGCAATTGATGAATCCATCTTATTGATTTTAAACCATGTCATGATTGTTAGGATCATGCATAAATCATATGAAATCAAATCATGGATCAATATCATGGTAAACACTAGGAATCAAATCAAGGCTAGCATTATGTATTCCTTACCACACGACAAAATTTAAGTTGTTGTTGAGGTACATGAAAGGACTTTTTAGATCTCGAAACATTGACCATTTAATTATCAATTTCAAAGAACAGATCATTGATTAGAGAGAAGTAACATGTTGCAAAACTTCTATATATTGGCTACTTTGTCATGAGCAATGACTTTTGAATGTAGTCATACAAAATATTTCAGGCACTGTTTTAAATGAGCCATGAGGTGTATGCGGCCACATATGCCCCTTGACTACATTGCATTTTTTATATGCATTTTAACATATGTGCTTAGATTGCATATGGGTCAATACAGTGGTCTACTAATGATTATATGGTCACATATGCAGCCTATTAGATTGTAGGGCTGCATGTGAGACTTGATTAGCATTGTGGGGCTATATTTTGGGCAGAAGATCTTGAATTTGGGACTTTTTACACCAAAAATATCCTCTTAATTGGTGCTATTCATGCTTGGATGGAGGCTCAGGATCAGCCTCATGGAAACCTTATATTCCATAAGGAGGTTCTATTTTGTGGAAATACTCTTTAATGGAACCTTAGCTTTAGCTGATCATGAACAAGAAACCACTAGTTTTACATGCTGGGCTGGGAATGTCAGACTTATTAATTTGTCCGGTAAACTACTTGGAGCTCACATAGCTCATGTTGGATTAAACGTATTCTAGGTTGGTGCAATGAACCTAATTGAAGTGGCTTGTTTTGTACTAGAGAAACCCATGTATGAATAAGGATTGACTTTACTTCCACAGCTAGCTACTCTAGATTAGGGGTTTGGTCCTAATGGTGGGAGTATAGACACTTTCCATGCTTTATATCTAGAGTACTTCTTTATTTCCTTTATTGTTATTGTTTTTCATATTATTATTCATCCATATTATCATCATCATCGTCATCATTATCAGTTGGATTAGAATCCGGATGTAAGGTCAAAAGTCTTATATTCCTGACTGGATGATGGGGGCTCGATACTAATGATCTGAGCCATTAGTGTGATCTACTACTTTTAAACTACTTCCACACCAAATTCGCGTGCTTTGAGATCTAGAAGATCTCTAGACTACACGAGTGGTCAAAAAAATATTTTTTTTTTTATTCAAAGTATCTTGTTATGTTCCTGATCCGAGATCGCGGTAACCGCCACATACTCATAGAAAACTCTCATCACAAGCATGCAAGGTATGTCAACATAATATCTTAAAAAAGCAGCGGAATAAATTTAAATAACTAAAAGCCATAATTTAAATAATTAACAAATCCAACTGACAAATAAAATTTTAAAGTTTTACATCAGTTAGACTTCAAATAATGACCCTATAAAAAGCTTATAATAAATCTAAACTATATAGATATTATCAAATCTTGCTTCTAGTCTCACTCCCATAGTAGAATCCATGTCTGAAACTAAGTATTTGCATCTGTAAAGAAAATTTGCAAAGTAAAGAAGGGAAAATAACCTCGACAGCCTATTAAGTAATGATTACCTTAACTAGATAATTCATGTAATAACATAAAATATAATGGTTAAATATAAATTACAACGAATTAGTGTTAAGACATAATGAATTCTATTTCAACTACAAATCCAGTAAAACCAATATCTTTTAAATATTCATATACATAATCATAAATCTGTTTGAAACAAATCATATTCAACTCAATAGCCTTTAACTATGACCATACTTATACCTCATGGCTAGGCCAGAAACAGAAACAAAACTGCATCTATACCTTGCGGAGTGGGCCGGAATATCATATTTATATCCTACGACGTGGGCTAGAATACTACATTTTATACCCTATGGTGGGGCCAGAAATGAAAATAATGAGCTCAATAATATTCAAAGTGCTAATGCATAACCTCCAATTGTCAGGGTCTATAACATAGGCTAAGAGTTCAAATTTGCTACATATCATAGTTCTTTTTACAAAATAACATATAAATCATAATCCAATCAAAACATGCATATGGGTTATAAGATCATTAAACAATATAATAATAATCTAAAAAATATTACCTCAAAATTGCATATCTATTTTCCATTCAAAATAAAATCTCATAAAATTCATAAATCATATATAAATCAATTAACAATCTATTTGATGTTAAAAGTAATATTATATGAATGAAAAATCTAGAAAAGGTCGATTATTACTTTGCGTGAACAACGAGCAAACAAATCCTATTAACCTTGAGATTCTCCTTCCAAACCTAATATCCGAAATTACATTTCTATTAAAATTAAATCATGATTAATTTAAGAATAGAAATTCTAAGTTTCGACACCCGCACAAGGCTGGCCAAGTAAGGAGTGCTTGACGCTCGGGCCTGTATGACCTAAGTAAATTCATTCAATCAAGGTCAGACTAGGCTCAATAGAGGTTGGGGTTAACTAAATAAAGGCCAAGGTGGAGGCCCGTACGCTACTTGGTGGTCAAGGGTCAGGATCCCCTTCAGCAAGGTCGATCAAAATCACTGAATAGAGTCCTTTATCAGATCCAATAACCTTAGAAAGTCCAAGTAGAGAGAGAAACAAGAAAGAGAAAATGGGGAAGAGAGGGAAAAGAGAGGAAAGAGAAAATGAAGATCCTCTCTCTAATGAAGAGGAGAGAAAGTGGCTGGAAGTGGGGTTTGGGGACCAGCAAACAGGCAACCAGTGGCAGTAGGTGGCTGGCGGCGAGAATCAACTGCAAAATCGCCAAAAACAGGGTCCTTGATCCTTTAAATCATGCGATCCATGGCATCCTGACGCCCAAAGCTCTGGCCCAGGCTACAAGTCGTCGTTGGGGACTAGGGAAAGACCACGACGACGAGCCGCCAGTGGTGAAGGCAGCCGAAGCAAGAAGCAAAAAAAAAGGCTAGTCTTCCAAAGACAGAGGAAACAAGGTACTGCCCTTTTTAGCCCAAAATCTGGTGATCACCAATAGGAATTGGGGCTCCAAAGACCACAAAAAAGGAAGAGAAGGGTCAACTAAAGGATGCTAGATTCTTACCGGACTTTCGATGGCGATTGGCCTTGACCATAGAGCTGGTGGTGGTTGATGATCGGGGGAGAAAACCGAAGGAAATCTGACAACAAACTCCGATCGGGGGCTGGGTCCTCCGGTGGGGTGGAAGGGAGGTTGGAAGAGCTCGAGGGATGTCAGAATCTGTCCTAGAGTTGGATTCCATTTGATGAACTCGAGAGGAAGAAGAGCCCCATCAAGAGTCTTCTTTCCGCTCCACACGTGTCACAATCGAGCCCTTTTTTTTTTGCTGGGTCGAAATCCTTACATCTAGGCTTGTCAAGTGGACCAAGCTAGGTCTATTGAGCTGGGCATACCCATTTTGAGCGCTTGATGCTTAGGTTAGGAGTTTCGAAATCATATGATTTTGGCATGTAAGTAGCTTGGAGGAGGTTATAGATCCCATCCAATGGCTTAGATCATTGATGTCTGGCCTCCTCGTCCGATCAAGACTAATTGGATTTGGCTTGAAATCTAGTTGACCGAATTCTAGTCGACCTCTATTGTTGTTGTTTTTCATTATATTTATTGTATTTTATTTATCTTAAATAGTTAGAAAAAACTAACATGATATGTGCTTGCATGTGCAGCTTATGTACTACATGTGTGCTATACAGAGTGCGCATGGGTTGGGTTGGTTTGGGTTAAAGGCCAACCCTTAACTGACGGAATTTTAGTTGGTCCGAAATTTTGAACCTAGATCCAAACCAATCACTTTGGAACCAAGCCCAACAAACCCAATGAAGATTAGGTTGGTTCGAGTTGGTTCTCAGATTACCCAAAAGTTACCAAAAAAATTCAGCAAACGAATTAGTGCTTTTATTCGAGGTAAATTAATAATAGAAGGTGAATCACAGAAAGCAATATATAGTATATTCAAAGGCATCTTAGGACAACAAAATCCAAAATATCTATAAATCTCGAAATATAACATGTTACAAACTACCACCACAGTAGACAAATTATTTATTAAGAAAAGTACTGGTTAACCAAAATGAAGAATTTATAAGAATTAACATTGTAGTATATAATATCTATTAATATATTGCTATAAATTAATTTTCTATGTATGTATTGTATTTATTTGGGTCTGCGTTGGGTCCAAGTTACCCAACCGCTTAAGCCAAACTGTAACCAATCCGATTGGGTTTTTAAAAATTTTAACCAAGACCGACCCATTCCTACCTTGAACCCAAACCAAACCAACCAAACAAGGGTTTGTTCAGTCTTGGGTTGACCCAAACATGTGCACACCCCGTACGGTTCCTTGTCTGTCTGACTACTTTAGCTGCATTTGAAAATAATGTTTTCTGGTGTATGTTACATGACAAATTTCCTTGAACTTTCAAACTGAGATGGAGCTCCGATGTTGCACATGCATGCCAGACTCAACTTGTCATGTTTTTAACCAATACAGCGTACATCGTTGTTGATTGTTTGAGTAATGGAAGCTTGGTGTCCTGGTTGAATGAATTGCTAAAAGTAGATAATTCGATTTTAAAATCATTTTCCTGGATTGGTATTTACCTACCCGGGTCTCGTTAATTTGAGTCTCTATTCGAGAATGAAAGATAACATATAATTTCCTAGTACATCATATTTTCGTGAATATCTTTCATAAAGTTAAAACTATTCTCTTTTAATTCACTGCTGCTTTTAGTCCAGTCATGCATGATCTTTTGTCATTGTACATTTGGTACTTTTCAGGACCTGGTAACTAATTGTGACCAATGTCGCACTATCACATCTTTTTGAGGCTTATGAAAATGATATTTAGAGATCCAAAAATATTTATCTAGTTACAATGTCTATCATATTAAAAGTGCCAAGCTGTCTCTTGCTTGGTGTAACACTTGCGTTACTTGTTTGATGGTGGGCAGTTGTACTCGCCTCCTGAGGACTATGAAAGCAATATTACTTTCTTTCCTGGTATAGTTGATGCCATTTCTCAAGCCAGGAAGGCTGCTGAAGAAGGGCAAATGGGGATCCAACATGAGATATGGAGAGTTGCTAGAGCTATTCAAAGGGCTGCCAGTGTTCTTAGAGGAGAGCTTACTTGAGGGGGCAAGAAATGAAACTGGCGTATTTGTAATATCTGTACGTAAAAGTTGCTATTCTCCCCAAAGTTAAGGATGGAGATTGACATTAAACCCTATAAAAAGAATGTAAATTATTTTTTCATAAAGTTTATCCACTTTGGTGTGTATCATGTTTGGGTAGTGTATGCAAGCAGTTGATTAAATCATGTCTGGCTACTCTTATACATGCAGTTGATTAAATTATTCTCTACTGTTTCAATAGCATGGGAAACCTTTCCCATTGCATGATCAAAATCCTTGTTTACAATATAGATTCCTTTGACAAGGCCCTGATGGTAGGCAGAAATAATTTTCCTCTACCAGCTAAATGAAGAACTTGTGAATTGGGAATGGCAATCGACCAGTTTATGACAGGCTATGTTCAAGTTTAAATGTGATTATAAGATGTTAGAGGTCTCTTAGGAAGCAGCTCCATTATACTATGCACTATTACATGCAGTAACCTAAAAGATGTTAGAATTTTGTTTTCAAAACAACTGTCATTTGTGGTAGTTACTCTTCCTGACAATTGGGAGGCAGTTGCACTTTTATAAATACTAAACATTTGACCCACGCATGATTCATCGTATCGGTTTGAATTGAACGGTATGAGATATAATGTATTGGTTTGGTATCGGTATCCAGTGCAAGTGACATACCGATATTTGGTATGTTGAAAAAATTTTGTACCATACTAATACTGTGCTAGTATGGCATTGGTATGAGGTCCGATATCGAGACTGCAAATCTTAGACCTAAGACTTTACTTTTACGAACAAAATAGTAGGGAGAATAGAAGGATGGTGATGGAAGACTCACCCTTGTATAGACAGTGCAATATTGCTTCACTCGGTGCTAAGAGCAATTAGTACTTGTCACAAAGTTGATTTTTCGAATTTTTGAAACGACAGGGTTTCAAAATTGGAAGCAAGCTAAAGCATATAGGTTGGGAGTTCTTATGCTCCCTAGATGTTTCCACGTACCCCAATCTAGTTAGAAAATTCAATGTAAACATCAAGTTTGGGGTGGGAAGCTTTGAGTCACAGTCAAAGGCACTCGTATTCTGCTAGATAGAGTGAGTTTGGAAAGAATCTTGCATATGTCAACTGCTGGACCAGATGACTTCCTTGAAGAGCGTCGAATAAAATTGCAACTCATTTTGGAAAAAAAAAAAGTAATTGAGATGAAAGAAGTCAGTGTAAGCCAACTTTTAGTGGAAATGAGACTTCTTCATCATATAATCAGCTCAATTTTCTTCCCCAAGATGGAAAGATTTGACTTTGTCTTAAAGAGAGATATTTTGGTGATGTTTCATGTGCTCAAAGCGAGTCCCATGAATCTGCCTTCACTCATATTCCACCACATACACAAGGCAGCAAATAGGTTGAAGTTATCTCTACCTTACAGCATTATTCTGACCTTGGTGTTTAGGGAACATGGTGTTGTGCTTGACGGAGAAACCTTGAGAGCACTGCTGCATACCGACACTTACAATAACTGGTCTCTTCATCGAATGGGTTATTCCAAGATTGACGGTCATTGGGTGCGATATGGTAGTACCGGTAGACATGATGAGCGCAGAGGAGATGAGGTTGTAGAAGCTAGACCTAGTGAGTCCGTAGCCCATACTAATGAGCACACTAAGTCACCTGCCCCTATAGAGATGCATTCAGTTGAGGAGCTTAGAGGTGAGGACTTTATGACATCTTTTAATTTTTAACCTCCACATCCAGAGAGCAGCTCGAGTCATACTATCAGGATGGATGAGGAACAGATGAAGCCGATTGTTGAGCAAATACTTGCTGGAGTAATAGAATTTAGTTTTACTGGACAACAAACCCTTGAATCACCACATAGCACTCTTCCTACGGATAGAGATTGGAGCCTCATGTTTCTTCATTGACCCAAATAATTGTTGAGTTGAGGCATGATGTCTTTGACCCACGTTTTTTTGATGACTAGTCCGTACAGGAGGATGAAAGATATTAAAGGCTCGATTAGACATTTACAGGCATTAGTGAAAAGAGAAATCGGCGAATTCATTGCAAGTACTTAGAGGATCAGTGAGCAGATTATGGGAATGCTTAAAAAGGTTCGAAATGAATCAAGCCACATGGCAGAATCTCTTACTACTTTGACCTCTATTTTTGTTAATACAATCAGTTGCTTCACACAGGAGTTGAGAGCCAGTCGAGCCCATCAACCTGGTGCATCTCGTCCACATCATTCTCCTCCAACAGAGCATGGAACTAGAAGATCAACAATCCATCGCCCTTATCGTGGCTCACCCTTACCCTCATCTTCTTCCGCTTGATCAAATGAATCTAGGACTTAGGAACCTTTTCTTATCCTCTCATTTTGTATAGATTCCTAAGCTCTCTTGATCTATATCTAACTCCTATACCTTATACCCACAATTTGAATGACCTATACCTGTATTTAAACTCTTTTACTAAATGAAAATTTACATTTTAAATTCAAATGATATATAGTTGTGACAATGTTCTTTAATGGATGAATAGTTACCATTCAAGTTTAAGTGATATGTGCTTATATATTTATTTTTAATGATATGCTTTAATATTGTAATTTTGTTCAATGAATGAATATTTCAGTTTGGATGTTTAACTGTTTCTCAATATATATCTATCTTTCCTGTGTAATGTTCTTCTATTTAGTGACCTCTTTATTGATAATGACAAAGGGGGGCGAAAGATGGAAAAAGAAAGGATCCGGATAAAAGCTCGAAAGAAGAGTAAAAGAAAAGTAAAAAAGGAAGAGAAAAGTTTAAGGTAAAAGTTTAAAGCAAATATACAAGAGTGAAGAAATGGCATCAATAGAAGTAAGAAAACCAAGCAAGTTAAAATAAAATCTCTAAAAATGGTAAGTTGAAATCCTCTTTCAAAATTTATGTGTACATCAAAAGGGAGAGAATTATTTATAAATCTTATGATAAAAAGTAAATTCAATCAATCAAGCATAAAGAGTGAACGATATCAAGTTTAAAAAGATATTATCACTCTCTGAATTTTGCAAATACAAATTCAAATCTTATTCTTACTTATATCTCTTATCTGAATTTTGAAAATTTACACTAAGTTCTAAAAGATATTAATAGTGTTTACATTATTTTTTTTAAAAAATTTAAGAGTTTTGTCATCATCGAAAAGAGAGAGATTGTTGACCCTAAAGAGTTTTGATGATATAAAATAATTGAGTAAAAAGTTGACGAATCTATTCCTTTGAGTTTGATTGATTTATTTCAGAAAGCTTTCAGTTACTCTTAAATGAGATTATCTATCTGAAGCTCCTCATCAAGAAGTATTACTCCAAAAATGCTATAAAAATATTTTTTGGAAGCTCATAAGCATATATAAATAATTTCATTTCAAACTACCTCAAGAGTTGACCATAAGTTTGCAACGAGTCGACCCTAGTATATTATCACTTGCTGATATGCCTTTAAGAGCCGACTCCAACAAATCGCAAGTTGACTCCATAATAGTCTTGAAAGATGGACAAAAAGCTGAGGAATTCATCGCATTAGCAAGTCGATCGATGAAGTACACGAGGTGACTTCAATCTAACGAGAGCCGAGCTTAAAGACAAGCAATTCGACCCCTAAATAAACACAGAGAAAAGACAAAGAGCTGAAAATTTAATTGCATTTGCAAGTCAACCAATGGGTTGACTCTAGTCAAACAAGATTCAACCCCAGAAAATAATGAGTCGACTCCAGAATAGCCACAGTGGAAAGACAGAGCAATAAAACTTAGTTCATTGAAGAGTCGACCACTGAACTGAGAGAGTCGGTTCCACAATGAATACAGAAGAAAGGCAGATCATAGTAGAAATAGAAGCAATCTCTCACATCTTTTCCAGTTGAGAGTTGGTAAAGTGCATTGAAGTTTAATCAAGCCAACCAACCGAGTCAAGCTCCATTTACTATTTTATATTTATTGTTTAGGAGCTATTCTTTATTGTCTCCGTGCTTAATTCTTTCTATACTTTGCTGTAACAAGTTTCAGAGATTAAAACTTAGGGAAAAGGTCCCTCCAAACCTTAAATTGGATTGTAAAGATTTTGATTGATTTTGTGAAAAAATCAACAGGATTGATTGTGAACCCAAGTAAAACAATTAGTGTAGGGTTTAGTTGATTTTCTGAAAAAATCAATTGGGTTGATTACAATCCCGTGTAAAACAATCAGACTATAATCTCGGAAAGATTATAGTGAAATTTTCAAGAATAAAGTCTTGGAGAGTGGACGTAGGTGTAAGGTTGGCACCGAACGACTATAAATTTCATGTGCTTATATTTTTTTTTACTTTCATTTATCTTCAGTATATATATATTAGTTTGCTACTAAAATTTATATTCGTCAATCAAGTTTTTAATTTGTTACAATTAGTTAAAAGTTTTTGAAAAGTTTTATTCTTTTTCCTTTTTTTTTTACGCTGCATATCTGGGCAACAACAATTTAGTAGTGCACGTTTTGTGCTGTTTTGATCTGTTGCACTCATGGAGGTGACTATTCTTTCAGAACGTGAGTAAGTGGGACCTTATGTCGATGTCTGCATGTTTAGGGATGACCTTGATCCACTTTCCTACTCTAGAGGCTCGGGGTGGTTTCAGGAAATGAGGAGTGTTCCTCTGGTAGTTTCGCATGAAGGTTGGTTGAGGGGGTGTGGGAAGGAGTGGTGGTGGTTGGTAGTGGGTGCCAGGGTTGGAACTTGGAATGACTATGGTTTGGTGGGAGGAGTGGGATTCTAAGGGGTTGCGCGGCCAATGGAATTGAGGAGGTGGTTTGGGGAGGGTGGTGGTATTGTGGTCTCTATTTTCTCTCCATTTACAATTGATGAGTAGAACAACTAGTGTGGAGATGATACAAAAAGATAAAAGAGGGGAAAAGAGACAATTGTAGTTCAATTAGTTGCCCATCAAAAATAGAAGAATTCTCTTTTCAGTTATTCTCCCAAAGTAGAGAAATATGGCCATTT
Organism: Phoenix roebelenii; assembly: GCA_025769935.1. Taxonomy (NCBI): domain Eukaryota; kingdom Viridiplantae; phylum Streptophyta; class Magnoliopsida; order Arecales; family Arecaceae; genus Phoenix; species Phoenix roebelenii. Next base: position 18,258,625 of record JAOXJJ010000725.1, on the reverse strand, counting down.
GAGAAGTTGACATATGATGCATGCTAAAAATATCCTTGCTTTAGAAATTGTGCCAAGGCCAAGCAAACAGCACCAAAGCATCGTGGTGACCTTGGAGAAGCCTAACATGTTGGATAACCATGAATATTTCAAGGTGCTGCAGGCAGTAGCAACTTTGAAAATTCACCAAAAATAGCATGAATAAAATTTTGGCATGCAACAAGCGCATTTGTTGTCAAGTAAACTTTTGAATTAAATTGAAACGCATTAATCGAAAGTTGGATGACAAAGTTATGTCAAGAAAATCAAACTTATATTAGTATAGTCCAAGGTTGCGAACAGAACTTACTATTTGAAAGCAATTACTTGTGATGAGATTACCATCGCCCCAATTTTAATGGCAGAAACCCTCCTGGTAGTTAATTTTCGTGTCCGAATCAACTTGTAATTCATTGGATGACAATTAGCATATTGTGGTAACAGATTGTAAATAAGTTACTGTCGGTTGGGTTTTAGCATCCAAATCGCTCTTAAGTTATAAGGTCTCTAAAAGTTATTTGAGTCCCACTCGAGTTTTAATAGTTCTCATGAATTTGATAATGGGGGCTATAACTTACATTTGAATCCATTAATTCGTCGAACCCTTATCGGCCTCTCCGGCAGCCTATCCCAAAATCAGCATTCCCTTGTCATATGACATGAGCCTCTAGAGATCAGCCTTCTCTAGAATTGCTGGTTATATTTGAGTTGCTATTAGGTATCTGTATAACTGGAGACTAGTGAGAGAGTATTGTGATGAGTGGGATTGGTGTCCACCTTTCAACCTTCTTGGGAATTGCACTCGATGAGGTTTCTTCTTGGTCAACAAATGGTCTCATTATCGTAATAACCCGGCTAGTCACTGCCTCCAAGAGGTCTCTCTGACTTTCATTTAAAGGAAATCTAAATTGTGTGGTGACATTATAGAGTTGCCATGCCATTCATTGGAAGGATTCCACATGTGGAGCCTAACCTCTCTTTTTGTTTTTTTTTTGGTACATCGGCGGTTCACATTTGATGAATGTGAAGATGACCAACAAAATCAGAAAACAAAATGCTGCGCAAAGGCATAGTCACAGCCCCGTGGTCAATACAGAAAAAACCTCCCGAGTGATGAGCCACGAAGGAGACAATCCAATCTACTGCACCGTTCGCCTCTCGATATACGTGCGTGGCCTGGTAGGAGTCAGCCTCTCCCAAAGCCCTGCGGATATCGTGGAGTAGCGGCCGGTCTTCAACTGAGCACACCTCCTTTCGGATCCACTCGATCACCGTGGTTGAGTTCCTCTCGAGAAGGATGCGACCCGCACCTAGTATCCGCCTCGTATAGAAGACACCCTCCCATGCCGCCCTAAGCTCTGCGGTCACCACTGATGAATCAAAAATCCTCCGCCCACCTGCCGCCACGAGTCTGGCGTCATGATCCCTGATAATAAATCCCACTCCTCCGCAGCTCCCATCCGCTGCTATGTTGCCATCCAAGTTCACCTTGAGAAAGCCAGGAGGTGGAGGCACCCATGATATCAATATCGTCCTGGACGCTGCAAGAGCAGAATATGGGCCCCAGATGTCCCTGGCCAACCCAGTAGGTGAAGCCTAACCTTCGAGACCATGGTCCTTTCATGAGTTTGAACTGGGTAATGCACCACACCTAGCTATCTGTCAGCATGCTTGTGGATTGCGCTCCAACAGTTTTGCTTGGTGTGCATTATTAATAGGGCTTTTCAGCTTGAGCCAAACTACATGGTTATATATCACTTCTCTTCTTTGGCGGCATTCTGATTAGTTGTCAAGGTTCCATCTGGTACACCAAAAATCTTATTTCCCTCTCGAGATGAGATGGATAGAAGAATAGGTCAATGGTCGGGTTAGATAACAGCAAGAGTACGCCACAAATCATCTACAGAATAATAGAGAGGAGCAGATGGGTCCAAGGGTCAACTATTAGAATGTTGCCCATTTGGTCTGAGAACTAAAGATAGATAGAAAAGAAAATTGATTAAAAAATAATAAGATAGAAGGGAACATAAAATTGGTTAATGATTAGGTTGATGGATCTTGTTTTTCCCTTTTCGATCTCACATTTATATGCCCCTGATCACCACGTTCTATATACCAGTCGCTTAGATAAGTGTAATCTCTTTCATTTGGACGTATGTCCTGGTTGATTACTGCCACTATTTTCATTTTCTTCTACGTCAATTATCAGATTAGCTTTAAATTTTGAATCTTTACTTCAGCTTTCACATTATATTATTTGATAACCATTTTTAAACTGACTAGGCCGATATTTTTCATCATCATTGCTTAACACTTAGAGGTCCATACTCAGCCTATAGCGTAATAGCAAGTAAGTTTGCCTAAGTGCGTAGTTGGCCCTTCTAGCGTGCACTTACGGCTTATTTTGTTCAATCGGCTAGCTTTCTATATTTTCGGCCTACTCGGCTGGAATTTGTTCATGGTTGATACCCTTCGTTGTCGAAGTCAATCGACCTATCTTTGATAACGCCACATGGCACTTACATAGTTGTTTTGGAATGAACAGTGATGTTGCCATCTGTCATTTTTACAATACATCTTAGAACTCTAAACATCCATCAAGATATGGCGTAAATAGTGATAAAGATCACTGTGTTCCACATAAGACCTTAGTTATATGATTCTATGACAATGATATTTTGTCATCAAGATGTATCTCGACTTACTGCCAATGTATGTTGAGGGCGAGGAAATGGCCTAGGCCTTTCCACACGCACACACAAATATATATACATATAAAAGGCGGGGAGGGGGGTGACTTTTTTTTTTTGGTAAAAAAGCGGCCTTGGCCATAAAAGAACAACGAAATGAACGAATGAGACGGCCTTGGCCAGGGTCATATGGCCAAGCCTCCACTCAATCACCTTCTCCTGCCCGCTCTAAAGCTCACCAAACTCCTCTCCAAAACTTTCTGCTGCAGCCCATGCCAACCCAGAAGCCAATCTTCCGTTAAATCTAAACAAGCATTCATCCACCTCTGCTCCAAAGGCTCTCTCAGAGAAGCCTTGCAAGGCTTCCTCCCCGAGCTAATTGCGGATCCTAACCTCTTCTCCCACCTCCTCCAAGCCTGCTGCCTCCTCCCTCTCCGCCATGGCCAGCAGCTCCACGCCCTCATCATCACCTCCGGCGCCTCCAACGACCGCTTCACTGCCAACCACCTCCTCCACATGTACTCCAAAATCGGCCTGCTCCAGACCGCCCTCTCCCTGTTCGGCGCAATGCCGAGGAGGAACGTCATGTCCTACAACATCCTCCTCGGCGGCCTCCTCCAGAACGGGGACCTCCGGGATGCCCGCGAGTTATTCGACGAAATGCCCGAGAGGAACCTTGCCACCTGGAATGCCATGGTAACAGGGCTGACTCACTTCGGGCTTGACGAGCAAGGATTGGAGCTGTTCGCCGAGATGCGGAGGCAGGGGCTGCGACCGGACGAGTTCAGTTTGGGCAGCGTCCTGCGGTGCTGCGCTGGGATAAAAGATGTCAGTTCGGGCCGGCAGATTCATTCCTGCGTGATATACTCTGGTTTCGAATGTGATATGTGCGTCGGCAGCTCGCTGGCTCACATGTACATGAGAAACGGACGCCTTGAGGAGGGCGAGAGGGTGTTAAAAGGATTGCCGGCACTTAACATTGTCTCCTGCAACACCATAATTGCGGGAAGGGTGCAGAATGGAGACCCCGAGGGAGCTCTTGACTATTTTAGTCTGATGAAGGCTGCTGGACTGGCGCCAGATCAGGTCACCTTTGTGAGTGTTATGAGCTCGTGCTCGGATTTGGCGGCTCTTGGCCAGGGCCAGCAGATTCATTCGCAGGCCACTAAAGCCGGAGTTGATCAGGTGGTGGCAGTGAGAAGTTCGCTTGTGAGCATGTATTCGAAATGCGGATGCTTGGATGACTCTGCTAAAGTATTTTCTGAATCAAATGGATCAGATCTTGTTCTGTGGAGCTCGATGATTGCAGCTTATGGGTTCCATGGACATGGGCAGAAGGCAATCAAGCTGTTTGAGGAGATGGTGGAAGAAGGGACTGAACCGAATGAGGTCACGTTCTTGAGCTTGCTATATGCTTGCAGTCACAGTGGTTTGAAGGACAAGGGAATGGAATGTTTTGAGCTTATGACACAGAAGTACAGACTAAAGCCTACTTTGAAGCACTATACGTGCATCGTCGATCTGCTTGGGCGCTCGGGATGTCTGGATGAGGCTGAAGCTCTGATCAAATCGATGCCTGTAAGTGCTGATGGAGTCATTTGGAAGACGCTGTTATCTGCCTGTAAGACCCACAGGAATGCGGAGATGGCAGAGCAGGTAGCAGAGCATGTGCTGAGGTTGGAGCCGCAGGATTCTGCTTCTTATGTGTTACTCTCAAACATTCGGGCTACGTCCAAGAGGTGGGGTGAGGTATCTGAGATTCGAAGAGCTATGAGGGAGAGAAGGGTGAGAAAGGAGCCTGGGATCAGCTGGGTGGAGCTCAGGGGCCAGGTGCACCAGTTCTCCACGGGGGACAGGTTGCATCCTATGCAGGGAGAGATCGAAGTGTGCTTGAACCAGCTGATAGGAAAGATGAGGCAGTATGGGTATGTGCCAGACACCAGCACCGTTCTGCATGACATGGATGATGAAGAGAAAGAGTGCAGTTTGGCTCATCACAGTGAGAAGCTGGCTATTGCATTTGCTATTCTGAGCGTGCCTGGAGGAGTTCCAATTCGAGTCATGAAGAACTTACGAGTTTGTGATGATTGCCATGTGGCTATTAAGTTTATAGCTAAGATTGTGGACCGGGAGATTATAGTCAGAGATGTTAGCCGTTTTCATCATTTCAGAGATGGGGAATGCTCTTGTGGAGATTACTGGTGATCTTGAGTCAAAGGATTTAGAAGAAGCTTTTACCAGCATGACCCCTTGAAAAGGTTGAATGATAAGAAGATATAGCTCCGAGAGTTGGGAAACAAGGTCTGACTTTATGTAACAAGTGGAATTCTTCAAAATTGATGGCATTCTTAGAAAGGGCAGGTGCCCTCAAAGTATGCTTTGAATAGTGATAACAGATTGGACTCCACGGCAAAGGGGATCTGATCAAATGTGCATTCCTTCACGGAATGCCTTGTATCTTGGAATTATTTGAACCCTCTCGGGCCCATAATTTGTGTTTGTAGCTCTCTCATTCTTTCTAACATTATTTCAACATCTACAAAAGAAAATGTGAAATAAAGCGATTCTTTTATTAAATATACACACTTCATATTTGGCTTTGTGAGATCTAAGCTCCCTCCATCATGCCCACACGTGCACGCACATGCATGCACACACATGCACAAGCGCTTGCACACACACTCACTCAATGGCTATGACACGTTGTTCCTTCTAGGTCCAATTTCTGGAACAAAAATGCTCTGGTGCATGCACCAAAGAAGTTTGCTTGGAGACCTCTTATTTTTTTTGCCATGTAACTCCTAGCATGGGTCTTGAAGTGACAACTAAAGAAACCAGATGGAAGGGGACTCATACTAACAGGGTCCCTCCTGTCTCCATCATTTCCAATAAATAAATAAATAAATAAACTGTGAGTCCATCCGTCTGTCCCTAGATCCTGTATCCCTCTTCTTTCTCCTCCTTCCAAATCCCTCTCGATCTCTTCCCTTACCCATCCCCAAGTGATCTCTCCCTAGGCAATCTATCCAGGTGTGCATCAACCGGCCATAGAGTGTAGACTAGTGAACACATTATTCCTAAAATTTTGTATCGTTACCACTGCAGGTGTGTATTGAGTCATTGGATGATTATTTTTTCAGGTATGTATAGCTCGTCATGTACTGTGTATTAGTAAACACCGTATTCTAGAAACTGTTGCTAGGTGTATTAGTTGGCCATAAATTATATATTGATGAATACCATATTCTGGGAACTATATTTCAATTTGCTTAGAGATATGTATTGGATCACCTGGATAGATCATCTAGGAGATCGCCTGGAGATGGGAAAGGAAAGAGACCGAGAGGGATTCGGGAGGAGAAAGAAGAGAGATATGGGAGCTACGAGATGGACGAAGGAACTCATTTTTTTTGGAAATAATGAAGACAGGAGGGACTCTGTTAGTAGAAGGCCCCTTCCATCTTGCCTCTTTAGTTGCCCCTTTAAGATCCATGCTAGGGGTTATAGGGCAAAAATAGAAGAGGTTCCTAGGCGATCTCTTGTGTGTGCACCAGAGAATTTTTGTTCGAACTTCTATAAAAGTCTTGACATATTTTTTATTATCTATTGGCTCTCCACTGATGGGGCTAATCAGGCTGAATGGTTTGTCTTTTTCTCATGTACTATCGTGACCATAGGGCTGATGACTTACGGATGCCTAAGGGGTTAATTTTACATAATAGTAAATAAATATGGATGGCAAATGCATCTATTATGCATGATACCTAGAAATAGCAAAGTATGAATGCAGCCCTATTTTTCATCTTGGTTGATAGCAGTTTTTTGCAACAATTTTTAGTTGTATGTTTTCTTCCAAGATCTCGAACTTTTCTAATATTGTTAATCTTTGATCTTGGTATGGTTCAAGTTGATTTGGAATCGGATAAGGAAGATATGTAAATTCAAAGAGGATTGACCTACTGCATATAGCAACATTTTTGCATCAATGGCTGGTATTTTCACTTGCTTTTAATCTAATTATGCTGGGTCAAAATTAAATTTTCTTATATTTGTTAGTAGGACCTCTAGATCACTGAATTTATGAGGGTTTATACCAGAGTTTATCAGGTTTAAATTTCAGTATGTAATTTATCATAAACAAGTCACCCAATACAACCCAATTAGGTCATATGATGACCGGTTTACCTAGAAACTTATCATAAGATTAGAGATGATTATATAGGCTATTTTAGCAATTATGGGTTAGATTAGTCTTAGACTAAAAGAAATTAATTTGGACATTTTTCTTTAATTTTATTATAGATCAGATGATTGGATTGATTGAAAATTAGAAGACTACCTAGCATGGCTCACCACACCGTCTTGAACTTAGCATTACGAAACGTACCATACCATACTGGTTCAATACCGATACCTGATATAGGAGGATACCGAGTGAACCGGTATCCCGTACGGGAGGCGTACTGACACTCGGTATGTCGAAAAGACTCTATACCATACCGTGCCAATGGGGTCCAATACCGAAATGGCGAACGTTGCTACCCAGACTGGTTCCATGGCATATTTACTTGGTTGGAAAATTAGCTGAGTTTTGCCACTTATGTTCCATGATAGTCTAATTATTTTATATTCGAATTAAAGGGATAAAATTTATTTTAAACCTTAGGTCTTTGTTCAAGTAATTCATGAACTACACAGTTTTAAATTCATGGGATGATGTTGATAACAAAACATATTATGATTAGCATCATGGGATGATGATTTAATTTTTTTTATTGGATTGGTGGGACTAATTTAGGAATAATTGCACTATAGTATAATTCTGTTCAAGGGGGTCGATCTCATTTCGATTCTCTTTAAAATCCTTGATTTATCAATTTTGACATTAAAGATGGGCTATGACTGCATGTTATTGTACATGATATACATTAAATTTGTATGTGAATATGGTGATGGAATGTAATGTGAATGTATATAATTTTTTTTATTGTTGATGGTTTAAATTTTCAATTACTAGATGCTTTATAAGGCCATTGTAAAGGTATTGGCACTTGCCTTTTCACCAACAGGCCATCCTTTTTATTTATGATTGGGATGCATTAAGGTGGCATAGTGGCATGGATCAACTAATGCATAAATTAGATTTCTATAGTTGAATGATGGTATGCAGTACCGATCGGTACCGGATGTACCGTACCAGTACCGGTGGGTACCGATACCGGTACGCCAGTGTCGGTACTCCTGGCGTACCACATATCGTACCGTACCGTCACTTGGTACGCCTATCTAGTGCGGCATTGGTACGGGGTCCAGTACGGGTACAACGAAACTTGTTTAAATGAATCTATGGCACCGTCGTTGCCATATGTGGATTTGATTTACTACTTTAAAATTGCTTATTGGTCTGATTACCTACGGTTTTGTCCATATAGATGTCATGCATTTCATATCCGATATGACTTCTATTATTTCATGCATGAATGCATATGCCATATATATATATATGTGTGTGTGTGTATCTATATATGTATATATATGAATGTATATATATGTATATATGTATTGGTGCTATCTTGGTGATTAGATCATTGAAGCTCACTAAATCGCTCAACGGCATTTAATCATAAGCATATATGAGGGTAGGTACATGTATGAGTCACCATGGCTATCCATTGTCCACTCTATAAGGTGCTTGCATACAGTTGGTAACCGCATATCCATGCAGAAGCCAACTTGATTTTTGTTAGTAGGCTTGTAGTTGTACGTGAGTTGGGAAGGAGCACATTGAATAAGAGTACATGCCTTTGCAAACTCACCATTATATTTTGACTATTGATTGAGATGATGGATCATGCTTAATTGATGGGTACGATAGTGATCCTAAGATATCAGGCGAAGTCAAGAGTCCAAAATCGAGGTCCATCACATCAATGGTGATATCTGGGATGTTGCTGATCACTTAGAATGGGTAGGATAGTTGCTATCCACCTTAAAGTTCATCCCCTTTTGCAATGCGTGCATGAGTTTGGGTAACTATGGATTGAGGTTTTTGATAGAAATGAATATGGTCAGTTTTAATTCCTTTGAGGTTCTCGATAGAAATGAGTATGGACAATTTAACCCTTTAATGAAAATTTTGAGAGAAGACAAGTTGGTTGGACCTTACTGCATCTTGGAGACATTAGTCGAATTTGATATTATCTACTGATAGCCTCAGCTGGGTGTTGACAGAGGGTAGACTAACATATCATGATGGTGTTGATATTATACATTAGTAGAAGGAAGCATTGGGAAATTAGGACCGCACCCAACAGCTCAAGTTCCAGTGGGACATCCCATGGGACACCGGGATGGGGTACCATCCTGAGTGTTGGGATAAGACAATCCTGCCATTAATCCAGCATCTTGATTGGCACATTGTGGGATATTTCCTATCCCAAATGTTGGCATGGGTGGGATAATGGCATGCCCTGTTCCATGACAACCTCATCCCACGAGATTTAAAACCTTGATTGCATCAATAAACGAGAAAATGTCATATTCTGGCTAGCATGTTAGATATTCTGTTGTCTTAGAATGAAAAGATACAGGCTACTTCCGATATTATTCACAGTGTTCAAGAAATGTTTTGTAGATAGCAAAGGCTAGCACGCCTTAAGACTCTTAGGGTGTTGATTAACATGCCAAGCTGCCAAAAGGTGGACCTGATCCTATAGTTGCGTTGATTGGCTTCATTCAAGAGTTAGAGCTTTTTGGATCAATGATGGATGTTGACATCCAAATTGACACCATATTGCAAATGGAACTTAAGTTTTGCAACAATTTCACACTTAATTGTACTCTAAATAAGAAGACATTGGCCCTTGCATAGTTGCTGCAATAGCTCCAGAAAGTCAATGGATAAATTAAAGCTCCAAAAATGCAATATGAACAAGCACCCATCTAAGAGAAAATCTAGGTCAAGGGGTGGTAAAAATAAAAGAAGAGCTAATCTAGGTCTGCAGTACCGGAACCGGCAGCCATGCTGATAGGCCGATGGTATGGTACGATATGATACCGTGCCATGTTGTT
>JAOXJJ010000725.1:18234622-18248746 GCA_025769935.1 Phoenix roebelenii | reverse complement strand
TGCAATATGAACAAGCACCCATCTAAGAGAAAATCTAGGTCAAGGGGTGGTAAAAATAAAAGAAGAGCTAATCTAGGGTCTAAATAGCAGTTAAGGTCTGCAGTACCGGAACCGGCAGCCATGCTGATAGGCCGATGGTATGGTACGATATGATACCGTGCCATGTTGTTCTAGCATGTTCTGATGAAGAAAAATCGGAGAGGGAGGGGGAGAGGAAGGAGAGAGAGGACAAGAGAGAGAGGGAGATGTTGGGAGAGGGAGAGAGAAGGGGTTTAGAGGCCCTCCTTTCCTCCTCTGCTTGGGCCGCTAGGCGGAGCCCTTGTTTCGTTCGAAACGAGGGCTCAGGGTCAAGAAGGAGAGAGAGAGGGAAGGAGGGAGAGGAAGGAAAAGGGAGGGGGAGCATGAGATATGCCAGGAGAGGGTGAGAGAGGGGTCTCGGAATCCCTCCTCTCCTCCTCCACTTGTCTGCAAAGGGCACTGGGAGGAACCTTTGTTTCGAACGAAACAAGGGCTCGACCCTAATTTTTACTTTTTTTAATTTTTTGAAGTAAAGCCGGCACAGAGTTTGCCAACTTCACTTAAAGAAATAAAAAAAATTAAGAACCGAGGCAGAAATAGGGGCTCCGCCTAGCGCCCCCTGCGGATGAGTGGAGGAGGTCTTCCGAGCCCCCTCTGCCTCCCTCCCCCCCCCTCTCTCTCTTTTTCTCTCTTTACTTCTCTCTTTTCCCTTCCCTCGCCGATTTCTCGAACCAAGGGCTGGAACCGCATTGGTCAGCCCTCGGTATAGCTCGGTACTCTCCGAACCGTGTCCTTGGTAGCAGTAGTAGTAGCAAGTGCAGTAGTCACTTGTGCATACTAAAGTTCTAACTCACAATGTTAAGAGAAGAATTCCAGCACACCAAAAATCTATTTGAAGAACTATAATGTATAATTATGTTCGAAGACCACTAATAGGGAACTGATGCAACACTAGCAGACTCCTCCTGATCCTTTGGCTGATTTCTCAAATGAATTTCCCAAATCCAATATCATGTCTCTTTTATTTGTTTCTTCAGAGAAAAAAAATTCTTCATGCTCGGTCAATTAGAAAGACTGAATGAGCTGAAAACTCGGTGCACAGCAATGATGCTTTCTTAGCACCTGATGCCCTGTTCAATTGAAGTTAATGTTATAATACCTGTCTTGCCAGAACCCAGCCTCTTCTTTTCCTTTTGCAGCCTTCATTGCAAAATGTGTTTGAATTCAACACAGCATATTTCCCATGAATTTGGTTCCCTTCTTCCTTGTGCGGATTATGTTGTTTTAAGCTGTTTCACTTGACTGAGTCTAGATATAGCTTTTGAGGCTGATCTTTTTTGTCGTCACCTACCTGTAATTATCTACTTGATTAAATAAATTATCGTTTATCCTCCCCTTCTAGAGAAGAGGTGGGAAAATCCCATTTAGGTATTTTCAAGGTGATATAGTTATCTGGAAGTAGTATTCTGTTTCTGAGTTATAATGTCAAAACCCATCATATGCTTAGATAGTTAGACCTTCAAAACTAGGCATCATAAGTGATTTTTCTTTTTTTGGATGACTTACGAATTCATATCTTTATATATGGGCCATGTTTTGTATTGATTATGCCACATCCACAACAATTAGGCAAGATACATCATCATACTGGTATGAACTGGATGTATAAGAGGATGATCCATCATATATGTTGTATCACCTGACATAGTCTTCATATGTTTTAAGTGGAACTAATGGTGCATGGGGATTGATTGTATCCATCAGATGACATGAACTTGATATAAATATTAAAACTATGCTATGCATAGGCCTGAAATGAATGGTGTGCTTGCATTGTATTACATTGGCCTTGGTTAATTATTCCTCTCCTGTTTTGATTATTAAATGCACATGATTCTTATGCATTCGTTCTTTTAATATGATTGTGTTTGCATTAATGGTCTTGGTATATGTCTGTGCTAACTGCTAACCGAAAGTCTGTTAATGTCTCCAAGTGCTAGTGATGCCAATCGTGTGTAAGGCATTGGCCATAAGAACTTGTAGTTACATCATAGTCATGCTTCATACCTAAATTCGGTCTTCATGTATGCTTTAGTAATTGAAGAAAAACATATTACATTACTATCAAATGACATAAAGTTTGCCATTGTATTCATGTTTACTATCGTAGAAACTAGAATATTTCAACATCTCAAGAATATAATGGCACTTCAGTAGTTCAGTGTACCTCTTTGGGAGAATATGACGTAATTTCAATAGCAAACCCTCTTTATTTTATGAAGCTTATATGTTTCAAATATCATGCATATCTTTTTCTTGTCCTCCTTTTCTTCTTGATGGAGGTGATTATTATGTTCAGAGTGATATTGATTCAACTACGTTAACTTATAGAATCATACAATTAGCATTAACAAACTGCAGCCTTTAACCTTATCTATGCATATTCGTAGCATTGGCAGAAACCTATTTTGTGAAAGCTTTTCTTTGATTTCTCTCACAAATAACATCAAGGTTTAGATTTTGCAACTTATCTGAATCCTACTCATAAATCCAACCCACTACCTATCAGGTCCTCCTCTTAACTTTGTGGCGCACAGAGGCCAGTATTTCATCACATTATACTCTACTAGTGCAACTCTCAAACTTCTTCCATGTGCCCATGCTACCATCTTTTTGAACTTTATTACCCATTTACTTTATTCGATTGTCTACTCCAAACTCAGCATAGGTGTCTAGAGGCTTTTGATATCCACGCTCTTGGGATTTCTTTCCAATGCTTTTGCCTTCAGGAGTACTTTGATTTTCAATGTTTCTCTAATTGAAACAATAGTTTGATATTTGGCAAACAAGGATGGGGCGACACCTAGCTTAAATATTTTAGTATCGTTGGCATCTCTATTATACACACTGTGAATATGTTACTAAATTTGTTACAGCAAGCTCTGACTTGCATATTTAGTATTTTTGTGACTTAACAAAAATAATGTGACTGGTGACAAGATTATTCTGGAATCATAACAGGCATTTAATATATAATGTTTTTGCGTAACTAAACTTATTTCTATGACATGCTATGAGAAATAAAAGTATGACAGTTATGATACAGCCTATATACTGTAAATGTTTTTTGCCGTTCTTATATTGCTTTTCTATAAAACAAGCTCCTTCTTCCAAACTTCATCATGCATGTTTCCACTAGTATGTTTCGTTGTTGTAGCCATTGTTGTAGATGCTATAATTTTGTGAAATTTTTCACCTTTACAGGAATGTTCCTGCTTTCACCAATCTTTTATCCATTTAGAGCACAAACTATTGGAATGGGTTGCTTAGGAAACATCAAGAGGCCAGGTATGTTAATATAGATGTTTTTATTTTTAATATAAATGTCTAAAGCTTTATATCCTACTATTCCCAAATTACTAGTTTGTGTTGGATTGAATGTTTATACAAGTGAGTAACATGTATGGTTAGACTAAAGCTAGCTTCTAGTCCAAAATTTAGACCTGGATCTTATACAATTTATTTGATGGTTTGGTTGGTTTTGGTCTCAATTTTAGCTCAAGTTTGATTCAATTTGTTTTATGCTTTTAACTTCGGTGTATCAGTATGGTTTAGGGGTACACAAACCCAACTTGATTTGTGTAGTACCTAACCTACCTCAAAGTAATCCAACTTAAAAACATGACAAGCAAATCCAAACCTGTCCCAACTCCATAATTTCCAACCTAAACATAACTTGTCTTGACTTGGGTTATAACAATTGTTTGATCAAGAAGATTGTTTTCTCTTTTAGTAAGTATCATTGAATTGAAATGCTTTTTCCATATTTTATTGCATGTGATTGGACGATAATAGAGCTTAAATCAAGGATAAGGATGAAAGTGGGTCGGATTATATCCGACTGTATCCATTTCTATATTCGATTCGAATCAGATTCGAATGTTGATTTTTTGGTCTGATCGGATTCAAATATGGATTCGGATAGTCGGTTACGGATACAGTTACACCTGATCTTTTCAGATTCTAATTCATGTCCGGATATCCATATAATAAAGATAAGTGAAAAGAAGAAGTTTAAGTTAAGTTAAATCAGCAAACCAATTAAGTAATTAACCAAACCTAAACTAAAAAGAACCCAGATATCGGATGACCTTCACTTAAGATAGTAACCCGAATATGGAATACCTAATTCGAATAAAATTCTTCAAATCGCCTTGCACGCCTAAAAGGCTTAAACCTATCGTTCGTCTATTTCGTCCGTCTTTTCTCTTCGTTGTCTTCAAGCAATTAGAGATTCGAAAGTCCTGTTTATTTTCTAGTTTCCACTTGGTGACAACCGTGAGATGCCTTGTAGGCACCATAGATCCCGTCTACTTTGGTGATGAACAACCTTGAGCGGTATTTTCTTTAAGAAATTATTAGTTTTTATTATTGATAAATGTTTTTTAAAATTATTTTTTTAATTGAATCTTTCTTTATGATCATATCTTTATTGCTAGTTTTCATCATTAAATTTTGCTCAAATTTGATTAATATCTTAAAAAGTATCCTATTTATATCCATATTTAGGTAAGAAAATATGGATATGTTTAATATCCGATCTGTTTATAACAAATATGGATATGTATAATATCTTATTCATATCCATGTCTCTTTAGAACAAATATGGATACTAATTTTGATATTCATTCATTATCCGTATCAGTATCCGTATTTATTAGAAAATATGGATACAAATATGGATATATCAATATCCAATCTGTTTTCAGCCCTAATCAAGGATCTACATATCATTAGTCATGCTTACATCATGCCCTTGATATATAGAAACTTGCACGTACTATGCCACAGTCTAGTTAAAATGTTGGAACTGCAACTTGTATATGAGGTGCCAAACTCTAGTTAGAATGTTGCTTTCTCTCACACAGATAGTTTTTCCTAATGCTATGAACTATCTTAAATTGATACTTTTTATTGCTGTCACTAGTTATCTAAAATCAATTTAAGTCTAATAATTTTCCTAAATCCTATGGCATATTTTTATAAAAATGTAACAATGAGACAGGTATCTTCTATTTCATCAAATGATCATAAGATGCTTTTTACTACTCCAAAGTATCCTCTAGTATGGTATGGGCACATATGAGAAGTATTTTTTAGAGTGGTATGGTACAATGAAAAGTCTGTTGGCGAACACTTAAAAAAGCTCTAGAATTAATTGGCAAGTTTACTCATCATTAATTTGTCAATTTATTAGCCATACTATATCTATGTATGTATATGTTATATATATATATATATATCCTAACCAATATATCCAAAAGAAGCCTGCCTTCAGAGATGTGTCAGGCATAGGACTTGGTACCTAAGAAATTACATACTCCACAGCTGACATTCTCGGTCGCCCACTCTTTGATGGCTCTCACTTGCTAGTCTAAATAGCCTTTTATGTATGGAAGTCGCACTTTCATTACTAAGTAGCCCTTTCGCCCACCCCAACCCCTTCCCCAATCTTTTCAGATAGCGATCATATGTCTGGACCTCCCAACTTGTGGCTGGCTCTACTGCCAAACATTATGATCTTTATCAATGCACCAAAAATGCATTAGCATTAGATTTGCATTTTCCTTCTTTTGCAGCCTCATCCATGAGGAATGAACTCTTAGGCTTTCATATGTGGAATTTTCTTTACCGGTTATTCAGTTTTCAAATCCACAAAATTGCTCATTCCTTCACTTGTTTGATTTCTTTTATCCTTTCTGGCTGACATCTTTCTTGATTTGGTTGACCTGCTCATCTAGAGAGGGAATGAATGAATATTACTTGGTCCTTTCTCTATAATGTTTATGTTTTAGTCAATATTGGTGACTCTACTTGTAAAAGAAAGAAAGGCAAGATAGTGCTGTGCATTACTGTTGAACACTCTGGAAGCAGTGGTTCAAACTCTTTAAAACTGTGTAAGATTTTGATTGATTGGCAATACCTTATAAGGATGAACAAGGTGTGCAAGAGACATGCAATTTGAAATTGTTATGCAATATTAAGAGCTGTAAGGTTGTTTAAAAAGAGGTTAAGGCTCAACTCCTGCTTGATAGGTGAATAATCTGAGTCTATTTGGGCTGTTTACTTTTTTTTCACTATTTTGACAACCGATAATCAATTTGACTTCTTGAACTTTGCCAAATGTGGACTTAAAATTACACTTTCATCACATAGTCAGATGTCTCCTTTGTTTTGTTCATTCGTAAACGCTGTTTAAGCTATACAATAATTCCAGTTTGTTATATAACCTTCTTATGAAATTCTTTTCGTTGAACTATATGAATTAGCTAGGCCATTATGTATATCTTCTCATTCTAAAGATGCTGCATATGAAATGCTTTGCGAACAATTATTATATCCGTAATTTTCTAAATCTGTAGAAATTTATTTGATCATTTTTTCTTCCCTTTTGCTGATGGTGAATGACTGATCACTGGGTGCTCTTCGAACAGCCACTCTGCCTTCTTCAAAGTGGGTGATGTTTCCTGGACTGGACTTTGCATGGGATATCAATGTATCTGTTCATGTGTTGGCTATCCTCTTCGGTTGGCAAGGGGAGATTCAAAAAAGGTCATTTCACTATTCAATTTGGAACTGAATGATCTCCAGTTAGTCCAAGGTTGAAGGCATTGGCAAATGGTGCGCTGTTCAGATCTGAGGATCCAAAGCCAGAACTCAATTGTTCTTCTCGAAACTTTCCTGGATGCACAGAAAGATTGCATTTAATTTTTTCCTCCTTTCTATTATCCACAAGAACTAGCAGACGACAATGTACGTCAAATAGATTGCCTGACCTAATGGAAATTACGAACATTTATTTTGCTAGTGGAAGAAATCATCCTCAGAAACATCGGTGCATTCCAATTTGTGTTGAGGTCAGCCTCGGCTAAATGTTGGAAACAAGTTTATGGTAATGCTTAAAAATGCTTTCACCCAAATGTTCTTCACAGGCTTAGATGATGTTTGATTAAATGTACAGTGATCGCACATAGCGCTAAGTGATTTGCCAAAGGGATATTTTTTAAATCTCAAAACTAAGTCTGTGGATGCACAGAAGCCTGTCTTGGTACATGATAGGGATTGGATGCATCGGAAATGCACAGTTTTTCATTATTGGAAATGCTTTCATGCCATTCAAATGTTGCTTTTTGTTTCTGTTTATGCCGGCTCTGTTTTATTGCTCTTGTTGGAAGCATGCCCTCAGAAACTAATTTTGAATTTATTATTATTGCTGCTTTTATGTCACATATAATATTATTAACAAGTTTTTTATTTTATAAGTGATTCATATAATGTGATCATACGGTTCCTTGGGCAATATTGTAGAAGAACTAGTTTAATGTTCTTTTTTTTTTGGGTGCAAGAACAATGTTAATGGTTAATGAACCAAGAACATGGAGTTTGAGTTTATCTCTAGTTCCTTGTAGACCCAAAATAGTTCTACGCTATGAGTTTGACCGGACATCACACTACTACAGCCTATATTTGTTATGCCTCTATCAAATATAGAACGACTTGGCTCCATCATTGAGGTAGTGTTAAGTAGGCAAGTGGCTGCAATGTAAGAAGTGCATACATTGAATCGGATCCGGTTAAGAACACCCTATAGAATTGTCAGTTTAGTATCAAAGGGTATTTCAACTTGAGAGATCAATATATATTTATATAACATTTATATGACTTTGATGTTGCCAATCGGTGATACTGAAATATTTAAAGGCTATATACGAGCACTTGAGTTATATATGTGTTGAATAAATTCTATTAGATGCTCAATAAAGGATCCACCATTCTGTTAATAAAAAAAGATATTCAAGCAATTTTCATCTGAATGCATGGACTCAAGGATATCCAGCTGATACATTTTGAAAATTTAGAAAACTGTTTTAGTATTATATATGCACAAATGTGTAAAAGAAATTTTCAAAATTGTTTTGGAGTACAAATGAAAATCATTATAATGAGATTACATAAGATAGGGATTTGACATTGACATTATTTCATCCCTTATAGCTCACGAGGAATATGGTACGGTGGAAGGACTAGTTAGTATGGACTATAATGAAAGGGACCTCAAATAAATTCTCATCTCTACAGGGTCAATTCTAATGTATTGATGGATATTGATATAATCTGTGGAAGTTCTAAAGTCTACTAAATTCATATAGAAAATGAAATTAAAAAAAGGATTTTCTGCGTACATACCCTCCTAAATATTGAAATTTGCGTGAATACCCTCCCAAAACTAATATTTACATGTATACCCTCATCAAACATTTATTTTGTATGCATACTTTTCTTTTGTGGCATATGTACCTGTGCTATCTAATGTTGTTAAAAAAATAGCGGTTTAAAATTCAAATGACAAAAATACCTTTAACGGATAAATATGCAAAAGAAAAAGTTTATAAGGGTATACAAACAAATAGCAAATTTGGAGAGTATTCGTGCAATTTCATATATTTAGGAGGGTATACATGCAAAAAAAAAATTAGATTTTTGCATAAATACCATTCTAAATATTGAAATTTGCATAAATGCTCCCTAAATTGATATTTATGTGCATGCCCTCACAAAATATTATTTTTGTTTGAAAATCTTTAACATAGCAATTTAACTAACGTGATTAGCCAAAATCATATTTATTTAAATTAAAAATTAATTAAAATTATGAAAGTATTTTTTTTTTATTTCTGAAGTGGGTAATAGGTTGACAGATCTTACTGAAAACTAATATCCTTATCTTCTTTGAGAAACTTTTTGATCTCTTTCAAGCCTCTCTTTCGCTTCTCTGTCCAAAATCAAAACTATTCTCTCGACTCCCTTGTCCACCATACGCAACCCTTCATTATATCTATTTTATATGAAAATGGTCAGATCTTTCCTTTAGCTTTATAAATTATTTTAAAAAAATGTTGTGAGAGATTTGTAATATTTACCTTTTAGTGTATGAGATTTGCATTTATTTTCTATAATTGAAAATTTTCTCATGTGTAGGCTGGTAGCTAATTTACAATTACTGTGACAATATAGGCACATACATCAAATCTTTTCTTCTTCTAGAAAATTGAAGCTCAAAAAAAAGTGGCTTAAGGTATATAACATAAGGGATGGCCTTCTACCACATAAGAGTTAGAAGTCTTTCAATGATTTTGCTTGGGGGTAGTTGATGTCGTTCTTCCACCCATGAGCATAGCAATAGTAAGGAAGCTTGAACATTGTAATCTATTGTGTGACTTCAAAAGATTCTAATTCTTTTCTATTTTCTAATACATACCCTCATATACTATACGCATCTATAACAATAAATATTATAAGTTATGTTTTGATGAAATATGATATAGCGATTGTTATAAATGATGAAGAATAAAGTACAATAATCTCATGATTAGTGAAAGAACTTTGATAACTCTTTTTGTTATCTAATTATTGAATCAATCTTTTTCTTAAGCAATAATTTTAAGGAAAATATTAAAAAGCAAGCACTAAACAAATCTAAGTGTTAAAATAGGTTGAAATTGAAAAAAATAAAATTAGAATTTTTTGCATGTAAACCCTCCTAAATATATGAAATTGCATGAATATTCTCGCAAAGTGTTATTTGTATATATACCCTTGTAAATGTTTCTTTTTGCATATCCACCTATTAAGAATATTTCAGTCATTTTTAATTTTAAACCGCAAATTTCTTAATGGCATTAAATGGTGTGGACGTGCATGCAAAAAAGAAAAAAGAAAAACGAAGGGTATACACACAAAACAAATATACATGCTAATTTTAATATTTAGGAGGATATGCATGTATAAAATCCTAAAGAAAAATATTTTTTGAAATTCAAAGGGTTGTTATACAACCAAAGGACGGATCCTACAAATGTAGAGAGTGGCCTCTAAAGATCCCACCCACAAGTTCACCTTTATGAAATAATAAAGGAGGTGACCTCCCAAGTTTCCTTCTCTCAATGCCAGGCGTTTCACTAGAGGCTCTTACTACCATTACTCTTGGGATTTCTTTCAAATGATTTACTTGTCTTTGGGAATAATTTAATCTTGAATGCTTCTCTAATTGAAGAAGTTGTTTGATATTTCAGAAAGCAATGATTATTTGATACCTATCTTGAATCTTTTAGCACCACAAGAAACTCTATTATCCACACCCTGAATATGTTACTAAATTTGTTATGGCAAGCTATTTTGACTTGCATATTTAGGATGCTCATCACTTAACAAAAATACTACGACTGGTGACAATTATTCTAGAACCTGTGACATGAATTTAATATATATTGTCTATGCATTACTGAACTTATTGCCATGACATGCATGTTATGACATATAAAAGTATGACGGTTACGACATACAGCCTATATGCCTTTAAAATGTTGTTTGTCATTCATTTGTTGCTTTTCTATAAATGATCGATCCCTTCTCCCAAACTTCATTATGTAGTTTCCATTGGTATGTTTCATTGTTGTCGCTATTGTAGATGCTGGAATTCTATAAAATCCTTCACCTTGACTATAGGAATGTTCTTGCTTTCATCTGTGTGTTTATCCATTTAGGGCGTAGCGTGTTGGAATGGGTAGCTTAGGAAACATCAAGAGGCCATATATGTTAATGTGCATTTTTTTTTAATGTAAATGGCTAAAGTTTTATATCTTAATTTTCCAAAATTACTAGTTTGTGTTGGCTTGAATGTCTATATAAGTTGCGTAGCATTTAGGGTTAGAATAAGCTACCTTCTAATCCAAAATTTAGACCTAGACATGATTGGTTTTGGTCTCAATTTTAGCTCAAGTTGATTCAATTTGTTTTAAGCTTCGAACCTAGGCAAATCAGGCATAGTTAAGGACTACAAATATTGTGTAGTACCTAATCTACCCCTATCCAATCCATCTTTAAAACATGACAAGCCAACCCAAATCTATCCTAATTCCATAATTTCTAGCCTACATATAACCTATCTTGACTTGGGTTATAACGATTGTTCGATTAACAAGATTGTTTTATCTTTTAGTGAATACCATTCAATTAATGTTTTTTAAATACTTTGTTGCATATGATTGTAGGATAACAGAACTTAAATCAAGCATTTACAAATCATGAGTCAGGCTTACATCATACACTTGATAGCTAGAAACTTTCATGTACCATGCACCGCTCTAGTTAGAATACGGATTTGGATTTTGATATACCCTGGTATCTTACTGCATGAGAATTAAGTTTGAACCAAAGATTTAGATATCACAAATCATGCTTATATCGTTCCTTTAATAGCTAGAAATTGTGTATAAGGTGCCAAACTCTAGTTGGAAGTTTTCTTTTATATGTTTTTTTTTTTTTGCTACACAACTTAAGCTTAATACAATTGTAGTATTAAATATAGTATTATTTTTTTAAATCCTTATGCATATTTTTATATTAAATGTAATAATGAGACAGATATTCTGCTATTTTATTAGACGCTCATAAGAAGCTATCTACCACCCAAAAATATCTTCTAGTCTATTTGTTCATGGCCTTACTTGAATCCACTTTGCACCACTTCCCCCTGCCAACCCCCGGCAGTACCGGTCAACAAAGATTGATTGGAAGATTCGAACAATTTCTTAAGTCATACAAAGCACATGTTGTTTTGAGGAACAAGTTTTTTTTACATATAATCTGCAAATTCCTTCATAGATATCACCCTAAAAGGAGTATCTAGATGGATCAATTTAAAAAGATGAGAAATTGAAGTTTTATTGTGAAAATGATTGAACATTATAAAAACACCTTATATGCTAGATGTAAGTAGATGTTCTTTGTGAAAATTATGGAACATTATAAAAATACCTTATTTGTAAGATGTAAATAGAGGATAAATTAAGATTAGAGTTGATTATTGGCCAGACTTGGGCACACGAAAGATCAAATTTAAATAGGCCTGGCCTGAAGTCCGAATAAAAATGAATAGAATTTAGGCCCTAGGCCCGGCCCGTGATATGATATAAGTTGGCAATTTAGTTGCCTGCATCTAACCCAATTATAGGCAACCTAACACTGTCTGCAACTAAGTTGCACAATTTGAGGCTTGATGCAGGCAATTAAACAGCCCCTTAGTCCAAAAGCTAAAATGTGCTCTGAATGTGGTGCCACGACATCTTAAAAGAAGAACGTTGCAACATACAAAAGAAAATCCAATTGATCATTCTATGTTGGATTAGTTTAAAATTTCTGATTCTTATGCATTTAACCAATCAATTAGATCCATGTATTACAAAATCTAGTTCCATAAAAATATGAAAACTTCTGCATGTTGATTTGCAAAATGGTTTGGTAGAGTTAAGAGACAGAGAAACTAAAACAAATGAATAACCAATTTTGGGTGGAACGGATTTTATGTGTAATATAACCATGGGCCAACTCATATTAACCAATATTGTAGTATATAATTCTAATATACTGTGGTATGGGTACGTATCTTCGTGTAAGCCTTTATTAGTGTGGCACAATACAAGACCAAGTCTGCTGACAAATATTTAAAAAGCTCTAGAAATCGCAAGTTTACTCAACATTAATTTATAAATTTATTAGCCATATTATATCTCTGTATTCATGTATATATGTATGTGTTTCTGTATGTATGTATGCATATACATATGCATACATGTTACAACCCTAACCAAAATAGCAAAAGAAGCCAACTTTTAGAGATGTGTTAGGCGTAGGTCTTAAATAGGTACCTAAGAAATTACATACTCCATAACTAGCATTCTTGGCAGCCTAGTCTCTAAGGGCTCTCACTCTAGTCTAAGTATCCCTTTGTGTACGGTGTACAGTCGAACTTTCGTTCCTAAATAGCCCGTTCCAAAGGCAGCTCCCTTCGCCCCCCGCCGGCCCCTCCGACCTTTTCACGTAGCCATTTCCAAAGCGTTGCCATACAACCAAAGGACCTGGATTCGATTACAGAGAGATCTCTATGGATCCCACGCACAGGTTCACCTTTTGGGATTTTGTCTTATCTTATAAATCAGAACTTTATGTGAGTAATCTAATAATACAAAAAAAATCTAGGAGAAAGCGGCATGAGATGCGACAATACCTTTGTAGTTTGTAAGGATGTTTTGATTTGAATATTTTGTTGTACATCATGGATTGCATTAAGTGGCACGAGATGGTAGTTGTAGTTTTTATTATAGCAAATTTTGCTGATCATTATTGCACCTTTATGACTTATATTTATCAGTTTTGATTGTCCAAACAATGAATTAACATGTAATAGTATGTCATAAAATAATCAGATTATTTCAAATTTTAAAGTTATAAAAAACATATTTAGAATTTTCTTAATAATTTTAGTAATTGACATGCCATGAGATAACTATTTTACATGCATCTATATTATAGTTTCCACTGAAATAGTGAGAAATTATTTGATATCTAAGAAAATCATATTTATGCCTATTTTGGTATGAGGAATCAAAGTGTAAATGATACACAGCCAGAAAACCCCAAATAAAATATTAAGTATTAAATAGGATTGTTTTATAGAAATAATACCTATGGCCTCCTGCGTCAATAGATCGAGGTTGTAATTGGCGAGAGCGTAATGATGCCAAAATTATAAGTTAAATTTTGATTAAATACTTGTTTTGATCTGTTTCTTAAGAAGATAGGTGTGTGTATGACTAGATTGAGTATCGACTAAAATGGAGGCATAATTTTTCAATTACACACATTAGACTAATTAGACAATAGTTTGCACTTAACCAAATTAAACATGGTGACCAAAAGGGTTTACTTATTTTACAATTTATAGAATATGGTGTTCACCAGTACACAGTACACTGTCAGATGATATATATTTAGCAAATTGGTCATCCAGCAATCCAATATACACTTCCAAGTAAATTAATATATAGTTTTCAGAATATCATATTCACCAATATATACTACATCACCGATGATATACACCTAGTAATGATCGATTTTCAAGTAAATTGATACACAATTTTCCTAATACATTTTTTATTAGTATATACTGCATGGCTAGGTAATATATACCCAGCAAATAATCATCTC
>JAOXJJ010000725.1:18190413-18234579 GCA_025769935.1 Phoenix roebelenii | reverse complement strand
TATATATTAAGTTATAAGATTGACGAACTCGGTTAGTAGCAGGAGTTTTATTCTTATTTGATTTTTGGGTTTTCTCTTTAAGATGGGCACTAGAGAAAATTCGACAAAACAAGAGTCTCTGCCCGTAAGATATTCTATAGTGCCCGCCCCATATGTTTTTTGTTCATCCAATTGTATCCTGGCTGATCAGGGATAACTGAAGGAGCCAGCCCACTTGTACCATAAACTTAACCATAAGTACATACACACTCATTAATAAAAATATGGGTGGTAATACCTCCCTTCACAATCAAAAAAAAAAAAAAAAGAATTGTAAACATGCATGGAAGATGAGATGATGAGCAGGACTCAGAGGATAAAATGATGGTGGCGACATGATAGAATAAACCACAGGAGATCTTAACTAGGGATAGGAAATAGCGGAAGGAAACTTTACTTTCTCCCCCTTAATTTTTGGCGAGAAAGGATGGGGGAAAAGGAAGGATCGCAGGGCAGCAGAGGAGCCATCATATTTATTGTTTTTTCTATTTTTTATTTTTTTGGCATCAAATGGCATTTCATATTTCGTTTGATTCGGTTAATTGCAAGTCGTAGAGTCCCCTGAATTTACTCTTTTCCCAGGACACTGTAATAGTTATACATTTAATTTATTAATGAAGCTCATTATTTTAGTATCAGATTTAGTTTAGATTTTTATTTTAATGTTTCTAAGTTTTCATTAATTAGATAAAGTAGTTTATTTTGGAGTATTTTTCTTTTTATTCTGGTATTCCAACAACAAGTTTGTATTACTGTTCTATGAAACCTGAAATTTAAAATTTTAGATGTAAATGAATATAATTTTAAAAAAAGTTCTAATGAATGCATTGTGGTTCCCATTTTGTTCTGGAACTTGCAGATTTGATCATAGTCAGGATCTTCAGAATCTATTGTAGATACTTGTCATAATTTTTCTTTTAAAATGACATCCCGAAAGCTTAACAAATATATACTTCTTTGGATTCCATTTTTTCATATATTTATTATATAAAAGAGAACTTCTTAGAGGAGCACCGCCTTAGGTGGGAGAGGAGAACTAAGTGGGCCAAGACAAGAAAGGCAATTCAACATCTTATAAATGCTTGCCATATGTTTTCTATTAAATTGACATTTAGAAGCTTAACAAATATATATTTTTTAATAAAATTTGCCGTCTCGATATCCGAGTACTAGTGCTACACTAATTCTGTATTGATACGGCCTAGTATGAATTTTTTACGGCATATTTTATGTCGGTAAACTTTTTATTTCGAATACCAATACCAAACCGATGCGTCATATATTTCGGATCGGCATAGCAAATCATATTTTTTAAAATTAATTTTAAATACATTGACGGTATGGAAGAGAACCCCTTAGAAGGGGCACCACACCAGGTAGAAGGTAGTGGGGGAGCAAGGAAGTGGTACAATTCGTCTCGAGTTCTATCAAATTCTCTCCCAAGTTTCTTGACTTCATGAAAGTTTAGAGAAATTCGAGCACAGCACGGTATGAAAGGTTAAATATCTTGTCCAGACATCTGCTGAAAGTGTGTCTACAAAATACATCCCACCGGTACGCAAAACTCACTATCCATGTAAAGATTATTTTCTACTTTTGCATGATTAACTGAGATATATAGCATAATAGACATTTGGTTTGCTCAACATGTTAAACTTCTATACATTTGATTCAGTCATAAATTAGGCATAAAGCTTGAAAAACCCTTTTGCAGGAGGGGAAGCATTCTATCATGAGCCTTTTAGGGATTGGAGAGTAGGAAGGAATCTTTACATATCTCGGGATATCTATTACGAGACATCGCCTACGCCAAGGGGAGTGTACATCCATGGAGCTAGGCATCACCCGCCGATTGGAGAGCTAGCAGGTGGGTGCGCTATCGATGATGGGCTGAGTCATTCTGGTACGGTCAGTATTGAGCTCCATCCCCACTTACTTGCTTTCCAATACCCTGGTCCCTCTTGCAGCGATTCGGAGATTAGAGAGGATGTTTCGCACCTTCATTTGGGGACGGCGGAGAAGTAGAGACGGCGTCCATCTGGTGGCATGGGAGACTATTTGCCAGCCGACCAGCAAAGGAGGACTTGGTATCCATTCTTTAATTAAGCGCAGGGAGTTACTGGTAATCAGGATGGTAGCCCGGTTTCTTCTAGAGCCTGAGAGCCTTTGGGGCTTATTGTTGAGGGCGAAGTACGGGGATCCTGCCCTCCACTTCGCCCTATGTGCTAGCCAAGGAGCTTCCTTTATCTGGAGAGAGATCTGCGCCCGCACTCCGAGAGTGATACCGGAGATCAGGTGTGAGATTGGGGATGGGCGGACAATCAGCATTCTGGAGGACAAATGGTTGGCTGAGGTAGCACTGCAAGATTGGCCCACTAAGATTGACCATGGCTGGATGGAGGGACGTAGATTGTGTGCCTTATTTGCCCTAGGGGAGTGGAGGTGGGACGAGGGTCTTGTTCGGCAGGTATTCGAGGAGCACCTTGCTGAGCATGTCCTCGCTCTACCAACCCCAGAGGAGGCAGTGGATAGGAGAGTGTGGAGCAGGACAGGGAAGACAACTGTGAGTGCTCGGAACCTCTCGTGGATAGGCAAAGGGTCCTCAGTGTGACAGATGGACTGCGGCTAGATTTGGAGGATGCACATTCACCCCCAAGTGGCCTTGTTCCTGTGAAAGGTCGCTTGGGGGTGTCTACCTACCAGTGTAGTTTTGGTGAGGCGAGGAGTGAGGGTCCCTGCCGGATGTGGAGCTTGTCAGGCAATGGAGGAGACCATCTACTATGGTCTTTTTGGGTGCCCAAGAGCAAGTCAAACATGGAGATGTGCTTCAGCCCAGCCTGACCAAAGGCAGATGTGAGCGTCCACTGAGGAGTTCCTAAGACATTTGGAGGCCTCGGTCAGGAGGTCTGTATGAGAGGAGATGGGGACTCGTGATACCTACTTGGCCTATCACTGCTGGCTGGAGAGGAATACACGGGTTTTCTACGGCGATAGCCTCCATCCGAGGGTGGTGGTGGACCGAGCGCTACAACATGCGGCGAAGATCACCGGCACTATTGAAGCTTCACCTACTGGGTTGATCAAGGACATCCGGGGCCCCCATTCTTCTCTTGCAACGTCCAGGATGATATTGGTATTTTGGGTGTCCCTACCCTCTGGCTTTCTCAAGGTGAACTTTAATGGCAGCATAGCAGCGAACGAAAGCTATGAAAGTATGGGATTTATCATCAGAGATCATAACGCCAGACATGGCGGCAAATAGGTGGAGGATTTTTGATTCGTCCGCAGAGCTTCGAACGGCCTGAGAGGATGTCTCCTATGCGAGGCGGGTACTAGGTGCAGGTCGCATCCTTCTCAAGAGGGATTCGACCACAGTGATCGAGTGGATCCAGAAAGAAGGGTGCTCTTTTGAGGATCAACCGCTGCTCCACGATATCCGCATGGCTTTGGAGGAGGCTGACTCCTACCAGGCCATACACATATATCTAAAGGCGAACGATGCTGCAGATTGGGTTGTTTCCTTCGCAGCTCATCACTCGGGAGGCTTTTTCTGAATAGACCACGGGGTTGTGCCTATGCCTTTGCATAGCATTTTATTTTCTGATTTTGTTGGCCATCTTCACACTCGTCAGCCGCCGATGTACCAAAAAAAAAAAAAGCCTTTTGCCTTTATGACTAACAGCATGAGTCATAACCAAGGAATAACTGTCATTCAATTTGCCTATGACAAGCATAACTAATCTCAGAGAAAGCCATCATAAGCTAATTATTGGCACAAGGGCATCTTTAAATATGCTTTTAACTTTTATAGGCAAAAAACAAAACATTATTCAAAAGTTATTCCAAGAAGATGCCTCATGGAATAACTGTTCATGGAAGCATTCCCTTTGCATGAAAAGGCAAACATTTCAAGTCCGGGCCTAGATGGTGCATCCCCAAGAATTCAAAATTGGGTACTTATAGCACAGGCAGGTCACCCTCCCTTTCTCTCTTTTTGGAAAAAAAAACAAAAGGAAAAAAAAAAAAAATCCCATAAGCATAAATTTGACTATTCCCATTTTTTATTCCTAAACCAAATGCAGCCTTATGGAACAATCCTGAGCTTCAGCATCAACAAAATGAAGTAATACAACCTTTCCATATCTATAAAATTCCTCATGCCTACAGACTTTATTCTTTTTCCCCCTGCATAAACATTTCCTTACCACAATTATACATATAGATAGATGGCTTTCTGTTCATTCTCTATTATTGTTCACAATAATCAGTAAATGACAAATTCTTGCAATTTTATTTTTGCAAGTTTACAAGCACTTTTGGTGCTTTCTTAAAAAAAATGATGATAGATAATTGAAACAATAGTACTTGTAACTGTACCGAACTGTCACAATGCAAATTTTTTTGAACTACACCTTCAAAACTGAAGAGGGCCTTCCATGGAAGCAAGAAATGGAATAACATGGATCCTCCTGACGACTCCCATTCTTCTGGATACAAAGTAGCTGCTTCACTTTCTGATGTATCCCAATTACAAACCCACATGGGAAGGTAATCAGCAATCAAACTATAGAAGCATAGAATCAACAGCTTCCTTCAGTGAATAAGGATTATATCGAGTTTGACCGCATAAACTATCCCGATACAGGAACTGTTGATTGGAGAAATGCAAGACGGTTCTTGGTGAGCATTAATTTCTCCTCTGCATCACTTACCTTCTCTCTTACCCCACGGACAACCTCCTCAGGTGCCTTCTCTACAAACTGCAGCATAACGTATACTCATGTAATGAGCACATGTGGGTACGCAACATATGAAGGCATGCTTCAAAAAAGTGCATATACTCATTTCCATGCATTTAGGCATGCATACAAGAAGAGACTTAAAAACTCATCTTTGATGACTTCCAAGGAGAAATGGATGTACTCACATAGCATGCTTCCATGAGTTCACAAAACAAAAATGTTTTGATTTAATTGTAATTAAATGACTAGAAAGAAGTTTTAATAATGCATTTCTGGATTAACAAAATGAAAAACAAAACGGCAGAGTTATATACCTTAGGGGAATTGAGGCGAGCAACAAGAGCATCATATTCTGATTGCATCTTCGAAAGGCGCTTAGAGAGCCGCTGGACTTCAGCTGATATATCCACCATATCTGCAAGAGGGAGATAAGCCTCCAAACCTTCACCAGCCACAATGTGAACCGATTGTTTTGCATCATCTGATAAGGTTTGCAGCAGAAAAGGTGCAGATGTTTCAGCACCCTAAAGGAATCAGCTCTTGAAAGAAAACGAGCTAGGAGGAGAAACATTCAAACATACCTGGAGGAGATTCTGTGAAATTAATATTGTGTAGATCAAGCCTAGATAGTAGAGCCAAGACTTGCTTTTCACTCTGTTAGGAGCAAATATACAGATATCATAATTATCCATAAAGCATATAAATGGTTCAGATTCATGCGAGTGCATGCGTGCTATGAACACGGTACAAATACAAATGATGCCTTTGCCACTACATACATGGCACATCTATAAAGAGAGACAAATGGAAAACAAATAATCTCCATGAACATGCAGGTCCATAGAAAAGGTGTATACATTTTTATACAGCAACCATTCTGAGAAACAGATGATATCTTCAGTTATCCAAACATATTCAGGCATACTTATCTATGTACATGGGCACATGCAGAAAATGGACATCCAAAGCTTGAAGGTAATGATAAGTCGATACGTGTGCATGCCTACTTGCAGAGATACAATCATATAAAGTATTCTGGCACACCAAAACAGACAGATATGAAAAGATCAACATTCAAGTTTCAAAATCCATGAAAAACACTAGAAACAGATTTTTTATTAAAAAAAGTCAATAGTGAAATAACATATATATTTACAACAATTATCGCCGAACCGAATCTGAATCGGACGTTTGGGCCCTACCGAACTGAGATCAACCTGGAACAGTTCAGCAGGTCAGGTCGGTTCGGCAATACATTCATCCCCCCTCACCCCGTTTGATGGAACGAAAGGGCTATCTCGTTCATCTTCGATGCTTTGAGTGTCCCCTTTGCCGCTGGATTGTCGTTCGCTTCACCGGTAAGCCTCCCGCCTTCTCTCTCTCCCTCCCCCCCCCCCACTCCCTTGCATCTACAACGGCTCTCTCCTCAGCTGCTACCGCTGCTTCTTTGATGCTTCAAAGAGCTAGGGTTTGAGAAACAAGTGATGATTCTCCCCATCTCTCTCCCCCTATCCATGGTGGCTCCCTCCACTGCTGCCACTTCTTCGCCGCCAGGGAGAGATAGAGGATTTTTCTCCCCATCTTCTCCCTCGCATCCACAGTGGCCCTCCACCCTGGATTTCTAGCCCTTCCTCTCCCTCCCTCCCTCCCTCCCTCTCTCTCGCCTTGCTCTCTCCTTCCCTCCCTCCCTCTCTCTCTTTCTCTCCCTCCTTCCCCCTCTCCCCCTCTCACTCCCTGTTTTTAGTACACCTCAGAATGGCACAATACGGACCTGTACCATATTGAACCAGTGGCTGGCCGGTACAACCTCCGATGCTGGTTTAGCGAACTTAATTTATAGAAATGCCTTTAACACAAGTCAGCTATATGGAGACATGTATATCCAGATGCAGACATTCTGGAATAAATGAACAAAGATATATGTAGGGCCATATGACAACCGCATAATTGCCATGCCTGCAACATGAAAGGGATTTCTACAAATGCTTCTGCTGCCTCAATTAAAATATTTTGCTCAGATCAAGTGCAATTGTTTCTCACATAGCATGCACTAAAGATGTTGAAAGCAAGCCAACACTTACTGAGATATAATCAAGGACATCAGCATTTGCAACAATAGAAGCAGATATACGTTTAGCCGGCTCAACAGAATATTCAGCTCGTGCATTCCTGATAGCTCTAGTCTAGGGCACCACGTAAAGGTAAAAAAAACAAGTCACCAATAGAAAAATGGAAAAACTAATTCAAAAGGAAAGACATACAACCTTCAAGGTTTAGACTTAAGATTTGGGGAACTTACCAAGGATTGTAAATTCTCAAATCTTTTGATTGATTTGGTATCCCTTGGAAGTGATGATTCAGGCCAGTGAGATACTATAAGAGCTTGCTTTCGATATGGCAATGCCTGCACATAAATCAGATGGCGGTGTCAAGATATACTCAAGGCAGATGTAGAGATTCGGGCTAATGGTCTAAAACATCATGACTGGTGATTCTGTCATGGAAAACAGCATCATTTTCAAGAATACAAAAAAAAATAAGGTGCCAAAAATTTAGAACTAGAAACAGAGACATCCTTCTAACCGCTAGCATAGACAAACTTGGACCACTCAAGTAACATTTTATGCACTCAGAATGAATGCATAAGAACCACATTCTTGTTATGCATAAATCAGTAAAGACATAGTTAAAACTAAGTGCAATAGCATATGGTGCAACATCATATGTTTAGGCTAATAGAGTGCATATAACATAGCTTTCTCTCAGATTTTAGGTCTACAACATCCATCAGATACCATCAACAAATGCCCCGCTATGACACAGATGCAAGGGCACATGCCCATAGACACACATATGGAGATTCAGCATATATGACAAACATCCTCTCATGCATCCGATCCATAACAATATGATAGTTTTGCCTATCCAAAAAATCATTCTTAATAAATAAATAAATAAATAGAAATTGAAAAATAAAAGTACAGTCCAATCAAAAATATGGATGATTAGCATAGCACCAGGTAGGTTTTTTTCATGATTCCTTGTTCCAAGGATCTAAGCATGCAATGAGCTTTGGCATGGTAGCTGATAAAGTTTCAGGTTTGAGAATTGAGATAAGATGCATGAGATTCTAATAAAACAGCAGGAAGAAAGATTAAACCAATATTTGAGGGCTGCAGAACGTAAACAAGCATTCAATTCCACAGATCTGGATAACCAATTTCATTGTATATGCTTCAAATATTGACCAACTAGTCCATCTCATCTGTTTATTACATCGAGCTCTACCTGCCATAATTCTTCAGTGACAAATGGCATGAAAGGATGTAGCAACTTCAGTATGTTATCAAAAACATACAAAAGAACACCTCGTGCTATAGAAGCAACTGCATGGCTCCCAGAGTGATAGAGGCGAGTTTTGCTAGCCTCAATATACCTAGTAAACAGAAGAAGTAAACCTACTTAGCATAAAGCAGGAAAAAATTGGACAGTATGAAATAAGTCAAAAAAAATGTAGAGTAAGATGAAAAATAACAAGAATGATTAACAGCTTAATTGAGAGGCTAGAAGCCACAATGGAATGAACAAAACTACATTACTTGTTAAAACTGACCCATTCCCGAACATCTTAAGATCTGGGTCAAGTGACTAGTTAATGTGATAATGGAAAGGTCGGTGGAGGATCTGAGTTCAAATCCCCTCCTAATCAATTATTTGTTTAAATTAACACAGTTCTCATCTTGACTTATCTCATGTCTAGGCTAATTTATCCTTCCATGTGCATGGTTCATGCTGCACATGAGAGAAGGTGTCAAGCCTAATATGCATTATTGAACCATTCTCTAAGTTCTTAAACTTTTGTGGTCAAGTGGTTAGTTAACATTACCAAGTAAAAGATGAACTAAAATTAATGTTTGTAATGTGTGCATACTGAAAATAAATACATCAAAATTTACATGATTTAATAGTGAAGAAACATACTATTAATCTAGAGCTATCGATAGAAATTGAAATTTGTAAAACCGAGTATAGAGCAAAAAATAATCATTTTAGAGGGCTGAATCCTATCAGTATGGCAAGCTTGCATGAAAGTATGTTCAAGCCTATGAGTATGAAGCAAAATCATCAATTTAAAGTCAATTATTTATTTAATTAACCTAGTTGTCATCTTGATTTGTTGCATGTCTAGGCTTATTTATCCTTCTATGTGCACAGTTCAGTCTGTGCATGAGAGGTGTCAAGCCTAACATGCATGGTTGAAATATTCCCTAATTTCTTAAACATTGAGGTCAAGTGGTTAGTTAATATTACCAAGTTAAAGATGAATCAATATTGACGTATGTAAATGTGCATATTGAAAATTAACACTACAAAATGTGCATAATTTAATAGTGAAGAAACATACTAGTAATCTAGAGTTATCAACAGAAATTGAAATTTGTAAAGCCTAGCAAGGAGTATAGAGCGAAATATAATCATTTTAGAGGGTTGCATCCTATTAAGACAACATATCATGGCTTGCATGAACAGATGTTCAAGCTCTATAAACATAAACTACACATATGGATGAGTAAAATAAGCCAAAAAAAATACATAGTATATTAGACATTTATGTGCTATGATATACATACAAAGGTTAAAAATAAGCAAGGCTGCCAAGAGAAAGAAAGACCATGAGGTAAATACAACTCTCTCAGTGGAAAATGAACAACGTAAAATAGGAAGAAGAGGAGCAAGTGGAAGAAGCTGCATAAAAGATGGCAAATCTGATGAGTCAAAGATAAGCAGAGATGATGCTTAAGAATACAAGTTAAAGCACTATGAAGTACCAAGGCAACTGATAAACAACATCTACAGCAATGAGATGCTGATGATAAGTCAATAAGCAAGCTGAATGATCTTGAACATGTAAAAGTATGTCCAGCAATCGGTGAAGACCTAAGATACAAAGAGGAGAGTGATCCTCAAAACTTGACCTCCATAAATGTAAAATAGATGCTTAACAGGCTAGCAACAAGATAAAGATGTTGACAAAATCAAGGGAAAGTACCGGATGCAGGGAAGGATTAACAAGAGTGGGATCCATGAGACAATTTTTACAAATCAAGAAATCTGCACAGTGAAAACAATCCTTAATCTGCCTGTTAATTAGATCTTAATGAACCCTATTTTTCATAACTTAGGATGCAAACTTATTTGAAATCCCGAGTGTATCTATTGTAAATGTGGTTGATCATTAGTATCACTGATAGTGCATCATCCTTAAATGAAACCATATGATCAAATAGAGCATAGCTAAAAATGTATTATAAATCATTAATCTTAGTTAAATGTCTGTTACAGAACTTTGAACCTAGCATATTATACATAATACTATAGCTTCAGAAATACAAAGAAAACATGAATATTTCTTACAAAAATTACTAGATTCAAAAGCAACTGCAAAACACCAAAGTTTTCTTTCCTTAAAAAGATCTACTATACTCCTCACCAGCCACTCTGAAAGGATTGTCTAATAGATGAAGTGAGCTACACAGCTTAATACTTCTACCATCACCAAAAAGTTCAAATTTCCACTCAAAACAAAAGGTGTTTAAAATGTGATATAAAAATCAAATTACCATTGGAAAGTTCATCTGTAGTTTCATTGAAACCATTTCAGAGTGAAAACCAAAATCAAAATTTTCAACAAGGAATTGGATGCTCTAAAATGATCAAAACACAACTTTGAAAAGAGTTCAAACAGAAATAAGATAACATATTCTTCAGAAGTTCCTCATTGCTGAAAGCCTTAATTAGATGAGGTCGCTCATATCCTCAACGAAAATTTAAATGATGCCACTTATATCCTCATCATTAAAATGAATGAGGCCACTCGCATACTCAAGCTGCACTACCAGCTGACTAAAGGTCCACTCATATCCTTATCCATAATTCAAATGACACCAATTTTACCACAGAGTATTAACACTAATTTCACAAAAGTTCTCAAATGCCACCAGGTACAATTATCAAAAAGCTTTAAGAAAATTAAGAAGTTATGGTGAAGCTTCTAATAAGAACAGTATTCATTTGGTGTAAGGATGAAAGTTCCAGAGGCGTTTCACACAAAACAATACAACCATTATAGCATTCTTAAATGTCCGCCATGCAGCAGCATATTCCTAATCAGTTACAAGTTTGAAAAATACCATTTTATTTCTGTTAATCTCTTTACCATAATCAAATGTGTGGGTTAATGAAACATGATGCAATCAAATCAGAAGAAAACTATAACGTTATCAGTGACCAAAAGAAATGCAGACATAATCAACACTGTCAGAGGGAAGCAATATGACTCCCATAAAATTAACTATTCTTGTACAGAACGAATAATCTTACCAGTCAGCAAAATCACCCCAGAAGAAGTCATAGATTTCTCTACCAGCATCTCCAAAGAAAAACTTGTCGTAGCTTGTGGTGACAATATCAATGAGCTCATGAAGTTTTGAGACCTAGAGTTTAGCATGCTTTTTAATAGATCATAAGAGAACTGGGAAATAAAAAGAAACACATAACAACGAACTTACCACCCAGCATTCTGGTATTGGTAATTTAAGAAGTGATTCCTCTGTATCAAACTGGATGAAACACAGAACTTGGGATTAATAGAGGAACCCAAACTGAATGCAAGAAATTCAATATATATATATATATAGATAGATAGATAGATAGATAGATAGATAGATATTAAAAGCACATGGCCAATTATCGGGAACATATTGGGTTATGTTTCAATATACTCTTTGCTATATAAATTTTTGACTTACAAATGTATTAAACTAGTTCTTTTTCTTCGTCTGTAACTTTTTTGAGTCTAGTGAAATCTAAAAGGATTGCACTTTGCTTATCTGAACCAAAGATTGGAGTACTGCCCAGGGACCAGTACAAGGCCTCTGATATGCACTGATTTTAGAGAACCAGGCCTGAACCATCCCATATCGTGCTGTCCTGAGGCATATCAATTAGTACCGGCCTGTACTAAGGCACATCAAATCCATGCTGCTAATACAACTTTTTTATCCCTTTCTCTCTTTCGAACCAATAGATACTGCCCTGGACCACCACATATCAAACCTGTACCAAGGTATGCATTGAACTCTCAGGTGACCTGTATGTATATGTACCTTGACTTTTAAATCCCTGTTATGAGCTTAAGCTACGCAAGAAATTCTCTGGTCACCTTATAGATTTCTACACTCTGTTACCAGCCCAGGAATCCAGCATAAATTTAACAACTGATTCCAGGTCCAGAGCTACTCAGAGAAAATTTTCAGACTTTGATAGATCATACAGCAACCCAGCGCTTACACCATATAAGAGGGATGGATAGGTATTATATCTCAAGGACAAAGATACATTTGGAAAGAAGTGATTAAATAGAAGAAAGCATAGATTTGGAAAGCTTTTGCCTGAAGTCCGATAAATGATAAAGACATCTAAGTTCATTCAAGAAAAACTCGAGGTTGACAAATAGCACTGTTACCTTTAAACCTTAACCTGATAATATGCATAATTTAATAGTAATAAACAACAACAACAACAACAACAATGTGTCTAGAGCTAAATCTTTCTTACCAAAATCAAAATCAGGGAGCCAGCTCAAACAACTAAACTAAATAAATTAAAGCCCTAAATAAGTAATAGACAGCATATACTGTGTCATGTTTCCAGCGGTTAGAGGTAACCAACACTGACAATGTAAGAAAGATGTATTGTGTTACAATGATAGATGAGGCTTAGGGCTGCAATAAGTAGATATCAATGTCCCAATTTTCAGAGCTAAAATTTCCTTAACAATGAAGTAACAAGGTTAATTTTCTAAGAAAACTAAGGAATGAGAGGTTAATAGTTAACCTAAGATTTATGCATCTAAGTATGTCAGGGATCTGAAGCTTGAACTAAAGAAAAAAGGAATTTGAGGGCTGATCAAATGAATAGAAGCAAAGAATAAAATAAGTAAAAGAGATAAATCTAACAGAGATTTAAAATTCCAGAACTTAATGTTTATGTCGGTGACAGAAAGGAATAAGAATATAGACAACTAACTAGGAATAAGGGGCGTTCCTAAACCTAGGTCCATGGGATCTCGCTGCAAAGAGAATAAATTCTTTAATTTCTTTCATTCACTGATGATCTGAACTTATACCTTTCTTCCAGTTTCAAAGCTTCTTCATACAATCTAAAAGGAAAACTTAAGAAAACAAAAAAGTAACCTGAAAAGTAATGGAGAGGAAGAAAGGAATAAACTTTGTGAAGATCCCAATGGGGTTTCATCCTCTCCATGATCTTCTTTTCATAAGGTAGTATCCTTTATTTATGATCAAACATCATCTTCCACTGTTTAGTAGAACCCTTGGTTACAGATTCACCTTTATTTCATAGAATCTGGTATGGGTTGCAGAAATAGATTCCATCCTCACCCAGTAAACAAAAGAATTGTTAAAATCCTTCACAGGAAAACCTTGGCCTTCTCATTTACATGTAAAAGTGATTTAATTAAAAAGTTTTAATTCCTCAAGCCATAACACCAAGATAACTAATCTTCCACAACGATCTTCAAAGAAAGTGTTCTAGAGACAATCCTTTTCTTGCATCATATGTACGGTCCATTATCTCAAAATACACCAATCTATTGTGACAAAATATTTAAGACTTTCAACATCAATGATACAGATTAGTTCTCAAAAAACATCAATCACACAAATTGAAGTCTCAGAGTGTGGGTTGAGTCCATTCCACTAATGAATCCTCAGGATGTTAGTATATGCAAGTACAAAACAAATGCAGAGGAGGGGAAGTACCTTATATGCCAACAAGTGTTCCCATGCAGAGACATCACTTTTACCAGGCAAATTCTGTAAGACAAACTTGCCAGCGTTCCATAATTTGTTCGTGAAAGCCTTGTTGGAAGTCAGTCTCTCAGTGGACAGATTGAGGTCCTAAAAGAATGCAAGTAAATTGATAGCAAAAGGATACAGCCCCACAAACATAAATCACAAATATCACCAGGCAATATACAGCAACTCCAAATTCAAAACAAACCTGGCCAGCTGTCCCCAAAGAAAGTGTGAAACGTAGTGCATCTGTACCATATTCCTTGATAGTATCTATAGGATCTATGACATTTCCCAATGTTTTGGACATTTTTCGCCCCTGAACAAAATATCATAAATATTTTTTTTTAAAATCAAAGAATGATAACATCTGAGAACATAGACAATATGGTCTTACACGAGCAAATTGAATATTTATGACTGCCAATACGGAAAAAGCTAGATATAGCTATAATTGCAGCAAGCAACCAGGTAAACTTACAAAATCCAAGATAACAGATCTTAGACATAATATACAGGCTCAGGCTTTTGTTTTCTTTATGAGTTCTTGTAAGATCTGAGACATAATATATAGACCAATCACCAAAACAAAAACTTGCTATAGGCAGCAGCTAAAGTCCCAAGTATTCCTAAAAGCAAACAACAATGATATGTGTACATAATATCCTGAAGAGCTAAAAATTTGTGCTAACATCACCCACCCCATTTTACATTTTTTTCTCAAACTCAAACAATGCCCCCTCTTCCCCAAACCCCCTTGAAAAAAAGACTGCAATTTGGTTGTATCATCTTTTTGTCATCAAGAAATTTCAATGCTTGCTTCAAGACATTTGTTCCCCCTCATGCATGCATGCCCCCCAAGGAAAAAAAGGTTTTGGCTGCCTTCATAGAAATAGAGTTTCAACAGTTCTTTGTAAGCTCATAAAATCTTACAAACATATAAATATCAAATTAACAAGCATACAAACCACAAGACAACTTTATTGAAGAAAAACGGTGGAAAACCCATAAAATCTTCAGGAATGTGATGAAAGTTGAGAACATCTATGGCCAAAAAAAATAAATATCGCAAATTCATGAAACTGTAACAATTAGAAAGAGACCAATCTTAAGCACGGGTCTTGAGTCTGAAATATTAGAGTACAGAAAAGTACTCAGTATCTGATGAATAGTGTTCAATAATTAAAAATATACTAAAGTCCATCCTACTCTAAAGCACATTGAAGCAAGAACGCTAATAATGGAAACAAAAGACTCAGTATGTGCTGGCCAGTTTAAACTCACTTTTCTAAAGATGCATTTCTTAAGTACATATAGAATGGAAACAAGAAAGTTCAACATTATATATCCATACAACTTATATGTCCATACTCACTTGAGAGTCTCGAATAAGCCCATGCAGATAAACATAGGAAAAGGGAACACTCCCTGTAAACTCAATCCCCATCATGATCATTCGAGCTACCCAAAAGAATAAAATGTCATGTCTGTCGAAACACAGCATAAAGTTAGATCAACTTATAGTGATCAACATACCAAATTTAGAAGCTAAGGATCTTGCATGTCGTAAGATTAGAGTGAATCTACCAAGCGCCTTCATACATTTAAAATAAAGGTGCTGGTCAGGAAGGGATATAACTAGAACCAAATTTTCTTGTTATGGTTCCTTAACTATTTTACCCAATCCACTAAAATTAAAAAAAATCACTAAAATCAGTGAGCGTTCTCAACCCCTGATCATTCGCAATTTATAATTTCAGTTTAGATGGAAATTACTTCATAATATGTCTTGCATGAATATACAAAATGAACTGCATTACAATCATATGCAATAAAAGAAAAAAAGATAAAGTCTCATAAAATTTACTTTCTTTAAAGAGGCTCTAGGCATGAAAGTTTTATAACTTATGGCAATCCTAGTCAAGAAAATTCTTTTAAAAGCTTTTAGTTAACAGATTTTCAACCAGCCAACAATGCTGCCAAAGCAAATGATATGGAGAAGCAACTTTTCATAATAATAAGCATGGAAAATGCTTGACATAAAAATAAAGCATTAATTCATGGACAACAGTTTTAAAATAAAGTTATAAAATCTTCTAGATACAGATTTGGAGAAATTGTTGCACACAAAATAATGCACAAAATCTAAAATAAAAGTACAGACCCTGTCTCGAGGACTGTTGTTGGATAAAACTGCCTGAAATCCTCAGTAGATACATCTGGCCAGCCAAGGGTGCTAAAAGGCCATAATGCACTGAAACAAAAATATAAATGTCATGAGGAGAGCATAGTCAACCTTCAATAGTTATAACTCAAGACAGCCAGAGCAGTTTATTGAATAATAGTATCTAAGGGTCAGATGAATTCTTATTGTATAATAATGATACCTAGAAATTTAAACAAGAAGCACAAGATGAACACATAATTTCTAGATACTGTTAAAAATAAATAGGAGCAAATCCTGTTTGCCTGCTATGCTTTGAAAATTATGATATTTTTATCAATTTGATTGTAATTTATAAGGACTAGTAAAAACTAAAACAATATTGGATTTGCTTGATTTTGTGGACTCGACCTCTACTTGTGCTGGACTCGCATGAAAAAGTCGAAGCTTCAGGTCATGTTGACACCCAATTCAGCAAAAAGAGTCCAGATTCCAAAATATGGCACCTCATAGTTCATTCATTAATCCAGTCCAAAGATTTTAACACTTGCAAGGAATATTATGTATGGCATGATTCAAAAAATCGGTTACATACATTTAAAAGTTGAAGAAGCTGCGATGGATAACCATCTACACGGAAATTTTTGAGCTGCCACAATTATTTTGAGCAAAGCTCACAAACAATGTCAGAAACATCAATCAGATGCTTGCTTGATCCCACTAGTTGGTTTTGGTTATTGGGCTTTGAGCTAACTGTTTCTCTATTTATCTTGTTCCGTGTCTGAGGCTTCAGAGCTAGCAGGTAGTGTTATGGGCGTGAGCTTAGAGCAAGGCCCGTCGACCTCATCTAGATCTGACCTTGTTGCTTTCGTTTTTGCCTTTGGACACCTGTAAATGTTGTTGTGTGGAACCATAGAGTAATTTGAGGATTTATTTTAGATCATTACCTTGTGGTACTGTTAACCAAGTTTTTTTTTTCTTTTCCATAGCACGTGGCAATATCTAGAATAGACAGTTTTGAAACTTTACCACAGCCTCTGTATGTTGGATGGTTATCAGAATTGGTTTGTAATTGTTGTTTAGAAGGTTGTCACCTTGCATGCTCAAGAGGGCGAACCTTATGCATGCGGGCAGTTGCCATGTCCCTTAGCTCATTTTAGACTCATCTATCTGGCAAAAAACTAAGCTCAAGCCCCATTGAGGCTTGGCTTAAGAATGAGCCAAGCCTGGCAATCCTAGGCTCAAGAAAATAAGTGAAGCTGGTTTGACAGGTGAAGTATAACCTATGACCACCCTACCTGCTGTACAGGTGAAGCATAACCTATGACTGTAGAAGATAAATCTGACCACATAATCCATAATAAAAGAAGATCTAGCCAGAGTGCTAGGGGTTCCATGTTCTGATGTCCATGGCTGGCCTAACAGAGAGGGAAAGACCGAGGAAGAAGAACTATCCTCAACCACTTAGATTTCGTGTAAAATCATTGATCCGGCCAACAGGTCACTTGGTGGGCCTCCAGTGCAGGGAGGTAGCATTTATGTAACGGAGTATGATAAGATCCGATTTCGACCATCTATCAATCAAATACCTAATATCATAATAATAGCTCTTCTAAACTCCTAAACTCGAATGTACAACCCCAAGAACTGAAAAGGCAGCAAATTAAACTGAAAATACAGAAAACCAACTCAAGAATTAACATTTCTTGCACCTAAAGTTCCGCCATTAACAATCAACATGTGGGCTTTAATCTTAAATATACCAACTGGCTAACCAGACTATGATAAAGTCGTCAAGGGATTTTAACAAGAAATTGGCTTTTGGAAACATGATGAATTGTCAGTCCACAGGTAAAATTGAAATGAAAAAAACAAAGAAATTCACACTTAAATAAGTTTTAATAACACATTTTTACTATGATTCTGTCCACCAAGAATTTATCACTTATGTACTAGACTAGCAACAGAGGATGAATAAAAGTGACTTCACATATCGAGCAACAATTATATGATGCCAAAAGACAACAGTATTGTGAAGATATGCCAACTAGAAGGGTGATCTATGTATATTAGGTGTAAAATGAGGCCAGTGAGACATATACCAAGTTGGAGTGAACTCTATACTCCTAATTATCTAAATAAGTTCACTTTTCATGTGCTAATCTCAATATACCTTAACTCCTAGATGAATGCTAAAACTAGAACTACTCAAAACCTGATAGCATTGGGACAAAAAGATTAGCATTAGCCGAACATGGGTAATTGCAAGATCCATGTTACATGTTTGAAGCTACAGTGTGCTATCTGGAGATCTTCTTGAGTTCATGAAGGTCATATGCAAGCATGAAAATGTAGAAATTAAGAGACAAATCACATGTCAGTTACACCAATATCCAGTATTTAGATAACAGATGACCACAAAAAACTATTCAACTTTGAAACATAAGAGTGGACAAAACAATGACAACTAAAAGCATATTGACAGGAAATGTTGCAAAGAATTTTCTTTACATACATACACATATCATATAATTAAAAGCAAGACTTGTCGGTAATTTGTTACAGCACAAGAACAAACCTTGAAAACCAAGTGTCCAAAACATCGGGATCTTGATATATTTCAACAGATTTTCCATATTGTTCACGAGCTTTTGCAAGTGCTTCTTCTTCACTCCTTGCAACAATGTACTCTTCTTCACAAACCTTACCCACAATATACCAAACTGGGATTCTGTGACCCCACCACAACTGTCTACTTATACACCAATCCTTAATATTTGTCAACCAGTGCTTATATGTCTAGAGTCAACAAACAACATAGAAGATTAACAAGTCAGAAAAGAAAATTGGTCTTCATTGCAATACAATATGCTTTCTAGATACATCATCAGTAATAATTTAAAGCAGAATATTTTCGTAATAAAGTAAATTGTTCCAATAGCAGTACAATATGCTCACCGGGCAAGCATATAGGAAACAGAAAATTTAATTTGTTCTGCTATTAAAACAAACCACCAGAAAAGGCATGCTAAGAGAAATGTACAGTTTCTATTAACTGAATGGAGTATCAGTTTTATGACCAATTATATTAGCAAAAGAAGCAAGTACCTTTTCAAACCTCTCAGGAAGAATAGTTAATTGTCCCTTTTCAACTGCTTGAAGGGCCTTCTCAGCTAAAGGCTCCATGGAAACAAACCACTGTTTACTGACTAGAGGCTCTATTACCTTAATTAGAAAAGTAAATCAATGTTCATGAACAACTAGGCCAAACCCATAATTAAAAAAAAGGAAACAGAAAAGGTAAAAAAGAAAGGGGGAGAATAATTCCCCACAGACCGATTAAAAATATAGAAAATATGTCTTACTTCACCGCCACGCTGGGATCTGGGAACTCGTAATGTATAAGATTCCTTTTTTACTGCAAGACTTGTCTCTTCAAGATC
Source organism: Phoenix roebelenii (assembly GCA_025769935.1). Classification (NCBI taxonomy): domain Eukaryota; kingdom Viridiplantae; phylum Streptophyta; class Magnoliopsida; order Arecales; family Arecaceae; genus Phoenix; species Phoenix roebelenii. Next base: position 18,215,315 of record JAOXJJ010000725.1, on the reverse strand, counting down.
AGCCCATATTTTCTTTCGAGCCTCAAATCGATCTAGCCCACTGAAATGATGATCATCAACAATTAGAAGGTAAAGTTGTTACACAATATGCTCAATAATCTACAGCGCTTTAAACTGAATACTTACCAATACATCCCAGCAACTTCATTTAGAGTCCCATCTTTATTTATAACATTAAGTATGGGCAGACCAAGCTTCCTAGCAAGATGATAATCATTGTGATCATGCCCTGGGCTTATCTTCAAAACTCCAGTTCCAAATTCTTTATCAACATACTGCATTTTTTCAGTTAAAAAAAGGAGCTAAAAGGTCAACAGAACACCAGGTATAAGTAAATATATACAAATATATTAAATAAAAAAAAGAAGTGCTATAATGCTATAGTATAAGAATCAAGAAACTGTACAAGGAACATTAAAGATTGTGATCCTAGCACAAAATAATAAATGCTAACGATGATCGACTCAATAACATCTCCACAGAATCAACAGCTTCTCTATATATTACCTAAATGCCCCAAGCAATAGCTGAATGTTTGCATTTGAAGTCATTCTCACCTCTTCACATTCGTCTTCAATAAAAACACCCTTCTTGAGACTCCTCTTTTAGAGTTTTCTTTTTCTTTTGTTTTCATGATAGAAAGAAGCCCTAATGAAATAGGAAAATAAAGAAGCAGTTACCCTCCCCAAAATAACCCTAACCAAGATTGTCAAATCACCTAGCTGGTCCTAGGCATTGACCCTTTTACAGGACTAGGTGGAACATCTAGCAACGAGGAGAGCACCTAAGTAAATAAAATTCATAAAAAATAATAAAATCGTATGTTTCATAAATATAGGCCTAGTTTGGCATTGCTATAGGTAGAATTTTTGTCCGTAGAGCTTTCGGTAGTGGAGCTTTTAATAAAAAATTATTTATTATTTGGTAACTATATTTTTGAAGTGCTATGGAACTTGTAGCATTTATTTGGTACCAATTTGAGAAAGTGCTATAAGCATCAGAAAATAATGACAAAAGATATTATATAATGCTTTCAATTGTCTAATTATTCGCAAGGAATGTTGAACCGGGCGGTACCGCCCGGTTCAAGCCGATTTGCGCCGACTGGGTCGCTGACCGGGTTGGTACGGGCACACAAAACGATTCCGGCCCCGGGCTGAAACTGGCCGATACAAGAGCGAATCGGATGGAACCGGACCGGTTCCGTCGGGTTCGGCCAGGACTTGGTGCGAACCGGCACCGAGTCCAGTTCGATCTGCCACAGCGCGCCGCGCGCGTTGTACCCTTTTTGGTCAGTTTGGAACCGGTCCGACCAGTATTCGATACGGTACCGGTTGGGCGATCCTTGATTATTCGTACTAGCAAAACTGTTATTATAAAATATTCTTAATTTATAAATTATTTTTTTTGATATTTAAAATAATAAGTATAAATTTATTATAAAATATAGCAATATTTTATCATATGATTACATTTTAATAATATAATAATAACATAATAAAATGATAATACTATTTTGGTATATATAATAGTATTATATTATAATATTGTTAATTTTTTATAATATAGCAATATTACATAATATAATATGATTATTATAGTAGAATAATATTGATGACAATTATATTATATTGTATTGTGCATGAAAATTTGTTATTATGAAATATTGTTAACTTATAAATTATTCTTGAATTAACTTTTAAAAAATCCTGGTGGCATGACTTGAATCCAGGTCTCTTATGAAAAGATAGCTTGCCAACACATCTCAAGTAGAGCTTTTGTCCAAAAGCTACAAATTGGAGCTTTTCCCAATGAGACCTTTTTCAATTTTTGAAGGAGCTAGAAGCTGTTTCAAAATTTTTACCAAATGTCTCAAAATCACCTAAAAAACTCCAAGGAATGCTTTAGCACATCAAAAGCACATCAAGGCCATCATTAGCCATGCGAAACAAGGCCATAGTCATATATAGTTCATAAAAAGCACATCAAAGAAAATCATAGCGAAAAATAGCAATCTTGCAATAATGAAATAACTGATTTAATTATTCTATTTTTACTTTAACATGTTATATTTATTGATATATTTAGAACTTCTTAGAAACATAACATGTTATAGCACAAATTATTATCCAAAGGAACGTGTCATAAATGGACTCGATTTCTTCCTCTCTTTAACAATATATTTTCTTTTACTTAAACAAATATTAATTTAAAAAAATAATTCCTTAATAAATCAACGAACAAGGCAGCTTGAAACAAAGGAGGCCCCTACAGGCACTCACCTAGGCATTTGGCAATTGCTTCTCCTGATGGCCTAGAAAGAGCTAGGCACCTAAGCAATTGTGCTGCCCAAGCAGCAAGGCAGGCACCTCCGAACCCTGGTGAATGTGGGACCAACGTTCTTCAAAACTACTAGAGGCAACAACAAATAATTTCATAGATGTAACGTAGCATGAATTTTATCAATTTTACGTTAAGAAAACAAGCCCCATGGTAATCTTTTTGATAGAATCATAGCCATCCACAAAGAACTTGTGTCTTCTTAATTAACTCACATACATTCCATGTGTTTCACATATCTTCATTGCCCAAGGCCCCAAGCCAAGAAAGATGACCTTCCTAAATACCTCCAAGGCTTCCACCGGGATGATTGAAAACAGTTGCTTACCTCCCTTTTCATGCTTTGTTCTGAAAGATACTTAACCAACTTTGAAACAATGATGAACAATTTGTAATCTTAAAAGGATTCCTAACTGGCCTACAATGACAATAAACGTAAAACTCTAGATAGTTCATAAGTCAACTTTAAACAGATCTCATAACCTAAAACTCCATTATCAAAAACTTCCTAGATATATACCCACTTTAGACTTACCTAGAAAATAAAATAGAAAAGATACAATAAAATAGAAAACTGAACGACATTTTTCCTTCTCCATCACATATCTTCCTGGTCCACTTTTACTTTTTAAAAGCTAAAGCCCGGCCTATTTTGTCTTGCCCTCTCTATTTGTGAAGGCAAAGGATAGAATGCAGAGAAAAGATTCCAGTGGAAAAAGGAGGAATATTGATATTATGGCATTTCATACTGTTAGGAAGGAAATTGGCTTAACTAGGAGAGATGGAAAACATGATTATAAGTAGAACCTGCATTTCTATGGTTGAAATCAGAAATAGACAGGAAAACATAAGACAACATCCTTACTCTGTCAGAGATAATAGGAACATGCCTGCCAAATGTCAAAGGTACAATGGCCAGCTTGCCTATATACTTTGAATAACGTTCATCCTGAAACACAATGAGAAAAGCATATAATTAAGAGACTGTTCAAATATCAAAGTGAAAAATTATTTACGTGAAACATATACAGAGAAATAAATGATCTTTAAAACTAAAGAGTCTTTTATGAAATTAGATAAGAAACAAGATAAAATGCCCACATAAGTATCTTGCTTGAATAGGAAAACAAAGGATTTTAAATACAGAAAAACATAATAATCAAAAAGCACCAAGAAGTTAGGGATAATCAGATGACAAAGGCAATAATGAAAAAACAAGATACAATGATTTCTAGGAAGGTTGCTGTAGGAACAAATGTGAGCAATCAATTCCATACTGTGCAAAAAGTGGAATTCCCTGTCAAAACTAAGCTACTGCTTGAGACAAGATAACCACATTACCTCAGGATGCACTGCAATCGCTGTATCACCAAATAATGTTTCAGGACGAGTGGTAGCTATTGTTAAATAGTCACTCCTACAGCAGAAAATAAAGAAACATGAATACCAAAGTCAGTTTAGAAATAAAATATGCCTATACTATATTACAAAAAGGGAGTTTTGAAACCGAAGTATATTTCCTTTCTGATCCTGCTTGTCACTTTTTCTCCCCCAAAGGTCCTCCACCTAATTCTAAAATACCCAAAACATTGATCCTTTCTTATGTCAATCGTATTCCTTTTTGTAATATCGTGACATGAAATTTACTTTCTATATATCAAAGGAACCTCACTTTCCATTCCTTCTCCAATCAAATTTAAAACTGACTAAAGAGTATCCTCAATCAAAAAGGTGACTTAGCGAAATCCATGTCTGTTTGGGCATCTAAAAGATCCTCCATGTTTACTAAATAACTTTTCTCTAATAACAATCCATCAAAAATCATATTTTCTATTTTATTTCTACTTAATATTATCTATTCTCTAATGTGCATTACATGTGCCCATTTGCTAGTTACAAGTAATACTCAAAAAGCATAGCCATGATAGATTTTAGATGCATCTAAATTTGAAAGAAACCCCATCACAATGTGAAAATTAACATGCAACTGATCAATGCTAATAACAGAAAATATGTAAAAAATTTTAGTAATTTTATAATTTTATTATTACCGTAGTGCAAAAGAACTACAAGAATAGCAGCCAACTGCAATCTCAAACTATAAAATTCACAGCTTGATTATAAGATCATAACTGCTGCATGAGATAGCAACTTGGGTTAAATATGAGCATAATAACAATTATAATGCAATTGCTGAGAATTATAACCGAGGTCCGCCGAACCAGTACTGGAACCCGTACCGGTCGGCGGACAAGTCGGTACCATACTGACACACCGTATGCTTAGGCGTGCCAATTCGTCAATTTTTTTTGAGTTTTTCAAGTTTAATTAATTGGTAATCAATCTTTTTCAACTTTTTCAATGATTTTAAGTCTAATTTGATGTTTTTTGTTGTTCTTTTTATGTTTTTTGATGTGTTTTGATGTTTAACCTAAATGATACATCTTGTTGTTTTATAATAATACAAAACATAAAATAATTAGTGAGATATTACATGCTACAAAAAGCAACATGAAATATCCTCAAATCAAGTAATGAGGCAAAAAAATAAAATAATATAATTAATTATATATATTTAAAGTACAACATACATATCGATCTCTAAAATCTTGTTGAGTAGCGATGCCTCTTATAGATATCGAAATCATTAGCATAGTCAGGAGGCACATCAGCTCAACCCTTCAGCCAAGCGGCATTGTAGTCTTATATATTCATCTAATAAGAAGCACGCTCTGGATTATAACACTCTCGGATCTTTTGCCAAAGCTCTGGCTCTAAGAGGTGTCCACTGGCTAATAAAATGGCTGATAAAACGGCTTAGAAGCGGCCCATCCAAAAATTTCGGCAGCAAAATCCAACCCGTAATGCTTCGAGCTGCGTAGGATAGTAGCCACCGAACATGCCTCAGATGCACCATATCCATATCCATATTTGTATAGGTCATAGGCTTCCTATAGCTGCGAATAATAGGATCAATATACGACTCGAAATCTGATACATCTACGGATCCTACTTCATATGCGAGGTCATCTGCAATTGCATCGTGTCCTCCTGAATAAACTCAAGGAGCACGTCTTCTATATGCAAACATATCCTCACGAGCTCCATCAGATCGTGCGCCATGATCCCTATTTTATGTAGCATGCATAAGCTGGAGCTCACCGGTGAAACGAAGACTACCCTGCAGCTGTCTCATAAACGGTAATTTCATATCCTCCACTCTCGCTGGCCAGCAGATCCATGACCACCAGAACTGCTGCTCCTAGTCTCTGAATCTGAGTGAACTGGCTCCTCCACTCTTCATTAGAGTTGTAGGTGCTTTTTTTTTTGTGTACTGGGCAATTGTCTTTTTACCCTTCGTGCCACTCGTTGCCTGCTTACCCTTTGTGTCTCTCTACCTTGCTATATTGGGAGGATGTATATCGCCTCCTTGACCAAGTCGACCGGCGAGCATAGTGGCCTCGTTTAAGCATCTGTCGATCATATCTCTGAAAGAAAATCTCGGACAAAGAGTCGTAACCGACTCTCTTATGGCTGATCAGCTGGAAGGAAGCATGGAATATTGCTCTTTGCCCAGTGCCCTACATCAACCCTAGCCTCGCTGGCGATGAAACTAGCCGATCATAGAGGTGATCCTCGCTCATCAAGCTCCGGCTCCTACTGCTGGCCCACAAGCCATCCGATATAAGATCATCCTCATCATCAACGAAAGCACTATAGATCGACTTTGTGTACTTTAGCTTCACTTCCTCCTAAATGCACTTGAGCTTCAACCTCAGATGTAGTGAACATATACAAGGTCGTTGAGGCACTTTTGTGTCAAATGGTTCCTCTACTTGTAGTGTTTGAGGACGAAGGTGGACAGTTGCGCTCACAGCCACTCGAGGAGACCATCTGAAAAAAGATCCGGATAGCCAGCTGCTTAAGATTTTTCGCAGACAAACCAAAATGAATTCATCATTCAGCTGTAAAAATATTGAAAAAAAATATATATAAGATAGTATCATATTAGTAACCATTTAACACTAGATAAATCTCCTCCTGATGGGTAAGATACCTGTATTCATACTTTTCTTACTTACGACAATTGTCAAGACTCCAAAACTATTAGTGCCCTCTCTAAATATTTTGATCTATGAAAAAAACTATATTGTAATATGTTAATAATTGAAGATCCCAGTTAACTTGTATATTTCACTTAAATTAACCTATCTCTTCTAGACATAGGGTTGCGACTTCTAGATCAGGCTCCATCTTGTAAATCATATTACGTAGAGCGGCCAAAAATTCATTCATATAAATTCCAGCTACGGTCTACCAAAATCTCGGATTCATCTAGTATTCTGCAGATAGAGTTCGTTAGTCTTAGTAAAATTGTATAAGTACAGGAGTAGTCTAATTTTCAATATTCTTACTTACCTACTAGATGCAAGTTCCTACCCATCTGGTAGTTCCACCGTCACTCAATAATGTCAATGTACTCCTAGGCATACATCGGATCTACCTCCTTAATCTTAATTTTTTCCCTCTTCATCATATGATATAAGAAGTCCATCTAGGATACCTTTCGTTGTCCATGGCCCGAAGCACTTCATATAATGGCTTGATAGCCTTCACTACCGTAGTGGCCCGCTACTAGAATTTCTGCCTCGTTATCAAGTCCTCGACAATGCTCCCTTTAGTGTCGGCCCTCACAGCTCGCAGAACCGAAGCTCGACTCGTAGTATGACCCAAATCAAGCCCTATGCCCGGCCACCTCATTCTACTGCCACTGATTATCCAGACTTGCCAGAATGACAGCCTAAATATATGCCTCCCCGTCATCTAGAGCGAACGCCTCCTCTAACTCTCTGTAGTGAGAAAAGTAGCTGCTCGGCTGTCCATCTCCGCATTCTTGGAATCTTCTTCCTCGTTGCTCTAAAATCAATGAAGTATTTATTGATCAGCTGGCGAGCCTCCAGTGGGCATTTCCGACATATGGATACATCGGGATAATCACCAGCTAAGTGATACTTCAACCTAATTACCCCTCCTTTGAAATCTACGTTGCACTAATTGCACTTTCAATGGTGCCGACCCAAAAGCATTTGCCCATAATCCCAACCAATGTCGTACTCTGACTTCTTTTTCTTTGATAGTTCTATTTCTACAAGTTTATCAAGTACGTCAGTTTATCAATTAATTAAAAATAGTAAAATTTTTACAATGAAAATATTTTCTTATCTCAAAAAATACATCTGATTTGTCTAATACATAATACTAATTTTCTTATTTTTTATTCATTTATATATTTTTAATAATTTTAAATTTAAAAATATGTTTAAATATCATAAATTCGAAAAAATATGTTTTCTACTTCAAAAAATCCTTCTAAACTATGTAATATGTGCTACTAACTTTTTATAATTTTGGTATTAAGTATATATTTTTAATTATTTTTAAAATTTAAAAATAATTTTTAAATATAAATATTTTAAAAAATTAATTTTAACTCAAATCTATATAGAACCCAACAACGGACGCTACATATATTTTTCTAGGCCCGTGGGAATGTATCAAAGGCTACTTATTTTTTTGCAAATTTAGGAGTAGGCCACTATGCGCATGATCGCATCAAAACTAGAATAAATAAATACCAAATTTTGCTGGAGAGTAGCTTACATGCCCCTAAATATGCTTTTGGTTTTACATATTTTTTAAAAATTTTACTTTTTTATATTTTTTTATTTTTAATTCAAACAATATATTTTTAATTTTTAAAATATTCAAAAAAAATTATGTAATTGTATAAATTATCCATAGATCTACGACATATAATAAAATCAAGCCCAAATCAAAAATTTTGGCATGATCTTTCCTAATTTTTGCAAATTTCAAGCTATTTTTTCAAACCCAAAAAAAATAGAGAGTGAGATAGGAGAGAGAAAGCACACCTTATTTAGGCTTGGATCTTCCTTCAATCGCGTTGAATCGGTGTGATTTCGCAAATTGGGAGAAAGGAAGAGTCGTTTAAGCCTTAAGACACTAAATGAAACAGAGGTGTTGGAAAGGGGGAGGGGGCAAGTTCTTTTAATAGAAGGAAAGGGGGAAGGCAGCCGGTTCCGAACCGGATCGACTCGGTGCGAACTAGACGGTTCGCACCGAGTTTGAACAGAACCGACCAATTCGACCCTTTCCAGTCGATTCCGGTCGATTCAAAACATGTTCCGACCGGTTCGGGGCCGGAATCAATTTTAATGGACGAACCGACCTGGTTCCCCACCAGGTTGGCTCAGTATGGGCCTAATCGGACGGTTCGGTCCGGTTTGGCCTACTTTGATTGTAACATTCAAATTTTGTTTAAATTATCATAATAGTACTGAAGAATGCCATTATTCACAAATAAAGGCATCATATTAGAAGATCACCTTGAGCCACCAGCAACACGATACTTGATGTAAAACAAAGTACCAGGCTCTTCAGAATACTCGACTTCCTGAAAAAGAACAATATCCAAAACGTATCGTGGGTAAGACTACACTGAATAATAAAATCTAAGACACCAACCCTATCAAAAAATAGGGTATGCTTTTAGTGACTTTTAGACAAGAAAAAACTGCAACCAATCAAACAAGTATTCCTGAAAAACACTGGGAAAATCTGCAAAAGATTGCACGTGCACTACCTATAGAGACATAATCACAGGTCCGCCATACGTATCGGGACAGCATCAAGGTTGACAATAGATACAAATTTCATGCACATCATTGGAGCAGCATTAGATGAAAGGTCAAGGAAAGCTTAGTAAGGCTCAGCAATTTGTCAGAAAATTTAAACCTAAGCAAACAGCACAAAAATTAGACTAACTGCTTTACTGAAATGAAAAGTTATAAGAATATGTGAACAGCATGCATTGCCATTCCAGGAGTTGTCATTTTAAAATAAAAAAGAAAGTGAAGAAATTATTTAGTATCCCATATCAGCAAATTAATCTTTCAGGTTAATCAGTAGAATCATCACTAATATTTTCCCACCTACTAAATATATGATTCCAACACACCTTATCTCCAGTTGGAAAGATAATGACTATTCTTAAAAAGCATTCAGTTAGTAAGGCATGAGCATCAGTATCAGAAAACAGCTGATTTACCAAAACTCAGAAGTTGACATACCAAGTCGGAAACTGCAGTCTGAAGACTGGGGGACCAGTTGACCATGTAAGATCCTGAACAATATATTACATAATTTAACTCACTCATGCTTATTTGAAACAAAACGTAAATCACCAGGGTCAGCAAGTGAAATATTATATATAATAAGATCAGAAACGAGGAAAAAGAACAGGAAAGGTTCTTCTTATATTCTTATATACCAAAAGAAATCAAATTGATAACTTAAAACCTAGAGTACATGACTAAGCAGAGAAGAATAAAGGGAAACTTAAGCAGGTCCATCATTTAGAAAGTAAAACTACAACAGAAAGTTATTAAGGTTGGAAACTTGTCAAAAGTCAAATCATTTTTAAGTTTCATAAAATGCTGCATATAGATCAATTTCAAAAAACCTTATCTTTCTCATATAAAGTTTACTGGTAGAATTGCATCGGGTATAGTCAAAGATTATATAGTGTGTACCATGTGCTGGACTTTGAGCTAACAAATTAATAAAATTAATGAAGCACAAAAAGCCATCTGATAAAATTGCAAAATTATTAGTAGGTAGCATAAAAATGCTGGTCTTTAGAACTGATTAATTTGAGTGATTTTATATTTGCACTGTAGGATTCACAAGAATTAATTGCAATGTTTTAAAAGCCTATAGGCAGTCGAGAAGAAGCCAGGAGCCACCTAACACTAGACACCAGGCAGGAAGGAAAGATATAAAAAAAAAACATGTATTTCCAAAAGGTGAAAAATAACATGTCAAAGAAGATACAATAAGGAAATGAGGTGTATAAACCTCGGTAACCAGAAAAAGGTTTGGAGATCTAAATGTAATCATGTTCTTTAGTTATTGCAAGAGTCATACTACAGCTGTTGAAAAGAAAGAAAAGTAAGACATGATGAAAAAAGAAACAGTTTTATAAATAACATCTTGGGTTAGGATGTCAAAATGTTGCTAGCGAAACATCAACATGAACTGAATCTACTCAGAGTTTGAACTATTAGCATAACAAATACAGAAAGTAATCTAAAGTTACTTAATGTAAGGATAACTAAGTGTTCCCTAACAGAGAGAGTACAACAATAAAGAATTTTACAAGCGAAATGCTTCTTGGAACCACTCCATTATGTTGTCCTAATGTGTCCTAGACATTATTCGTGGATGATAACTCACCCTTATAAATTTGGGATTATACCAGCGCCAATAAATTTGGGATGCAGACACAACCATAAGGACCTTCACAGTCCACCTAGACATTATCAACACATTCCTTTATGACCTACCAACCCAGCCTTCTGAGTTCCTAGAAAATTGCCCCCTTGAACATTATAAAATATATCCCAAATTTCAGGGTAAAAAAATCACATGCTCTCCTTATTACAAAACAACATTGATTTCCTTAAATGGTCTTGAGTCACAAGACAGCTATAAAATCTATGCATACATAAAGGGAAAACAAGAAAGACATCAGATATCATTGCCATCAAGTTTCCTCTCATCATAAACTTCCATTCCACAAAACAAAGAAGGCTGTAGTTCCTAGCTCTTCCAACTCAACAAAGTATACCTTATCTAATAATAAAAGAAGCCTACTTGAGGACTGGAACTAGCAAGTTCAATAGAAACTTTCTAAGAAACTATTACAAGGCAATTTTGCAGTCAAGAAAGTTACAGTTCTCATGTCTTTACCTTGATAAATAAGTCCATTTTCATGAAGCCTTACGAATGCCTCAACCACCGCTCCTGCAGATGGTAAAATAAAAAAAAAATCAGAAAAATGTAAATAGACTTGTTTCTGTAAATTTCAAAAGAGATCCCAAATGTTATTTTAAATTAGAATTTTGAGGAAAATTTAGGCATATTGCTTCTATTAGTTATATCCATAAACATAATATAGGTCAAGGTCTACACAAAAGGAGGCCAAAGTCCCCATAAAATAAAGTAGAACACTTAGCATGACACATCTTTAACAATTCACATCCTTGACAAGCTAAGACCATAGCATAATAAATCTTATGAAGCAAGTATTCTAAATGCCTGCTGAGAGAACAAGAATTTGCTACTGCACATAAAAAGGCACACGAGCCAGGAAGCACCAAAGTAAAAGAGGAATGGTTATCAAGAAGGTGTGATGCTAATGACTTGGCAATTCATGTTAAGCTATGTAGATCTGATAAAACTGCAAAATGGGTTGGCAACCATAAAGGTGGCACTAGCAAGAAATGCATTGTTTAAGCAAAGCATGTATCCTAGATGTAAGACAAATACAAATATATACAAAATTCACCAAAAGTCAGCAGTGGTCTGCCGAACCGGACCGAACTGCCCGGTTCGGGCAGTGCTAAACTGACCTAGTGCAAAACCGAATCGGTTCACCTAATACATTCGGTTCCGGCCCCGTACTAGCCGAAACCGGTCCATTATCGACCGGAACAAGCCTGTAAGTGTTCGAACCTACCTGAACCGAGTCAACCTGGTGTCGAACCGAGTTGACACTGTGGAAGCATCAGGTGTTAATTAGGAAGGCTTCATTTTGAAAGTGGCGGCTCTCTCTCTACCGCTTTCACTTCCCAAATACTCCAAAAACAACATTGATTCAGGCTATCAAAAAGAAGATCCAAGTCTAAATAAAGTGTGCTTCCTCTGTCCTATCTCATTTGCTCTTTTTTTATAGAGAACTTGAAAAAATAGCTCAAACATTGCAAAATAAGAAAACATCATGCCAAATTTTTTGATTTAGGATTGAATTTTTATAAGTTGTAGATCCATAGACAATCTACACGCTGACATAAAAATTTTTAATTTTTAAATTATATAAAATTTTTAAAAATTAAAAATATATTCTTGGATTAAAAAATAATTTTTTAAAATAAATAAAAATTAAAAAAAAATATAAAATCAGAAACGTATTTAGAGGCATGAAAGCGACTCTCCATAAAAATTTGATGTCCATTTATTCAAGTTTTGATGCGATCATGCGCATAGTGGACTAGGCCTAAATTTGAAAAAAAAATTAAAAAAATAAGTAGCTTTTCAGCCATGCACGAGAACCTAGAAAAATATATGCAACATCCATTGTTGGATTTTATATGGATCTAAGCTGAAATTAATTTTTTAAAATATTAATATTTAAAAATTATTTTTAAATTTAAAAAATAATTAAAAATATATAAATAATACCACAAATTATAGAAAATTAGTATTACGTATTATATAATTCAGAAGTAATTTCTGAGGTAGAAATTATGTTTTTTGAATTTATGATAATATAACATATTTTTAAATTTAAAAATTATTAAAAATATATAAATAAATAAAATAATAAAAAATAGGGTTATTAATCGATAAGTCCTATTTATTTTCTAAGATAAAAAAAATCATCTTCTTCGTAAATTAATTTTACTATTTTTAAATAATTGATAAACTGATGATTTAATAAACCTGTAGGAATGAAGCCATCAAGAAAAAAGAACCTAGAGCATAACATTGGTTAGGATCATGAGCAAATGCTCTCAGGCCAGCACCATTGGAAGTGCAATTGGTGCAACACAGAGTTCAAGAGATGAGGGATAACTAGGTTGAAGCAGTACTTAGCTGGTGGTTATCCCGACGTATCTATGTGTTGGAAATGCCTATAGAAGGTTCGGCAGCCGATAAACAAGCACTTCACTGATTTCAGAGCAGCGAAAAAAGAGGGTTACCAAGAAGAAGGCAGAGGTGAATCGTCGAGCGGCAGAACGACCTATTACTCTAGGGAGTCAAATGAAGCGTCCGCTCTAGATGACGAAGAGCCACAGATCCAAGCATCCATGCAGGCAAGCCTGGATAATCAGTGGCAGCAGGATGAGGTGGCCACAGGCAGCCTATGACCCATATAGATACAGATATGGATATAGTGCATCTGAGGTATCTTCCAATGGCTACTATCCTATGCAACCCGGAGCATCTTACGTCGAATTTTACGTCCGGCATAATCGGATGAGCCCCTCCACAGTCGTACTATCAGCCAGAGGACATCCAGAGCCAGAGCTTCGACGAGCGATCCGAGAGTGCTTATAACTCGGCGCGCATTTCTTATGGACTAAACGTATAAGACTACAACGTCGCTTGGTTAGAGGAGTGGGCTAACATGCCTCCTGACTATGCAGATCAGAATATCTACGAGAGACATCGCCACTTGAACCAATTTTAGATATCAGTATGTATATTGGAATTTAAATGTATGTAATTGATTATATTACTTTTTAATTTTCACGTCACTACTTGATTTGAGAATATTTTATGTTGTTTATTTTATGATATGTATCATTTTAAAGTAATGAGATGCATCATCTCAATTAAATCGGGATCATAGAGACATCAAAAAATATCAAAAAAAATCAAAAAAAACATCAAATTAGACTTAAAATTATTGAAAAAGTACAAAAAAAAGTGATTACCAATTAAAAATTCTTGAAAACTCCAAAAAAGGTGCCAAACCAGTACCGATACCGACCATCGATCCGTACGGGTTCTGATACTGGTTCGATGGACCTTGGTCTCAGCACTATCAAAGATTAATGAACAGAAGTTGATGTGCTTGGCATCTTGTAGGTACAGTAGTAATGGTAGAAATGCAGGAAAAGATACAACTAGTAGTCTAGTAGATACTGCAGAAGCCAAGAATTCTTGGCATAGTCAGATACGCATTGCTAGTCTCCTTGAAATCGGCACAGGATTATTCATGGAGTACTAATTTTAGCATCCAAATGTACAAGGATGAGTGAGGATAAAAATAGACTGCAAACATATTCAGAAAGCAACAGTGTTTCTTGTTAAGAAATGCAAAACATAACCACAAAACATTGACTAGCAAGCGTAAGAATCAACCTGCAATCATTACTTGGCCTACAAACTCTACTGATGTGAAATTGGTGGCCCACGGGTCGGATTATTCATGGAGTGCTAATTTTAGCATCCAAATGTACAAGTGTTGAGTGAGGATAAAAATAGATTGAAAACATATTCAGAAAGCAATAGTGTTCTTGGTAAGAAATGCAAAACATACACACAAAAGTACAAAACATTGATTAGCAAGCGTAAGAAAATCAACCTGCAATCATAACCTAACCTACAAACTCTACTGATTTGAAATTGGTGGCCCACGGACTAGCAAAGTAAACCAAGGAATTCTATTTATAGTGACACAAAAAGATGTATAACATTTCATGAACCATATATTAGAGCATGAAAGGTTGCACGACCCCGAACCATCCGGTTCGAGGGATACTCAGTCGTACCGGAGGCGGACTGACATAGTTTTGCCCCTCTTTTCAAAAAAACTGGCGAGGGAAGGGGAGAGGGAGAACGAGAGAGATGAAGAGAGACAAAGGGAGGTAGGAAGGGAGAGGGAGGGGAGGAAGGTGGGAGAGAGAGGTAAGAAGGCGGCAAAGAGCAAGAGAGACAGAGGGAGGGGGAAGAGAGGGCTTTCGAAGCCTTCCGGCTTCAAAGTAGGGGCAGAGCCCCTGTTCAGAAAATAAGTAGAGGCTTCAGCCCCTTTTCTAAAAAAAAATAATAAGTGGTCGGCAACTGAAAGAGGGCTTCAAAAGTCCTCCCTCCACCTCTCTCACTCTCCACCGCCCTCTCCCTCTCTCTCCCTCCCTTCTATCCCCCTCTCCCTTAGTCCCTCCCTCCATCTCTCTCTTCCACTCGCTCTCCTTCACCCTCTCCCCCTCCCTCTACCTCTCTCTCTCCGCCGCCCTCTCCCATTCCCTCCCTCCCTCCCTCCCTCTCTCTTTTTTCCTCTCTCCTTCCTCTGCCCCTCCCTTGCTAGTTCTCCTTTGTTTGTATGCGCCGGAACGGCACAGCACAGCACGGTACCATCCTGTACCGCCAGCCTACCAGCACAAGTGCTAAGTCCAGTACTGCGGACCTTATGATAGAGCCACATTGTAATATCTATAAAATTGCATCCCCTTGATGCATGGGTAGGTGACCTTCAAAACAAATAATTTTTCATTCTTCCAAGATTCAAAGTGTTGTATCTATTGATTAATGACATAAATCCTCAATTTTGGTTCCCCGTGATCTATTTGCACTGACAGGATCAAAACTCCAATCCTAACAATAGGAACCTAGCTTAACTCTCACACATGCAACAAAGAGAGAGGAGAGACGGACAAACGGACAGAAAGGAAAAGAGGGTTGGATCCTCAAAGCACACATATCAGAAGACATGCATTAGAAAAATACGTGTTTTAATATTATTCTTAGAAAATATATGCCTCTTAAATAATTTTATGGTGCATTTGACAAGCTTTATGATTATTACTGCAAAAAGCGTTAGTAAATAAAAGGGCCCCCTATTGCACATGCAACCAATTCATCATTTATGTATATGGAATTATGTATAAGGCAACAAGATGCAGCATTCACTTTTCTTTTAAACAGAATCAAATAATCACATAAACTTCTAGGGAAATATCATCCTTTTCCTATTTCCTTGAGTCTTTTGTTTATATCTTTCTGTGTTTTCTTCAAATTGTTCTTTATTTTTCTATTTCATATTTTTTCTCCCCTTTTGCCGTATTTCTCTTTAGAAGCCAACAACAAGAATCAGATCTGATCACATCTATTGATATGTTATTAGATCTGAACCCATCAGTTTTCTCAGAAACATTTTCATACAAAGACAATTTGCTGCAGGCTTTGTTCCAAATGGATTGTTTGTTGATCTTTGAATGGACAGCAAGGCCTTAAATCCACTCCTAAGCACTTGCAGACTTCCTTATTCCCTAACTCCACCCTACTTTCAAGCTCTTATTATTCACAGCATCCACTACCAATTTGCATGGAAATTTCTACTCTCTCAGTTTAATTTTGATCAACTCTCAAATCTCAACCCAAAATTCCAGCAATCCGCATGTCTCAATCCCATCATAAACCATAAAACCTTTCCTTCCAGAGCTTGTCCTACTTCACACCCGTGCAATTATCTAGAAAGAGAGAATGCACAGGGGGAGGGGCTGACGGGAGGGAGAAAGGGGGCAGGGAGGGAGAGACTTATGGCCTCATAAAGATTATTACTTCAGGAAAAAATAGTTAATAAAGGGTCTACGGCACAAACAATCCACTCTATGTATGTGGGATTATTAGAAGGAAATAAGGTGCTGCATCCACTTTTTCTTTAAAAAAGAATCATTTAAATGCAGAAACTATTTAAAGCATCATTTCACGCAACATATACATAGAAAGAAAAGTTTGTGCCCTCAAACACTAGTTGAACAAAACTAGACAAATAGATGATTGTCTTACGACTTAGCTGCTCATCAAGGGTGAAACGTTCCCTAGTCCAATCACAAGATGCACCTAATGTCCTTATCTGCTTAGTGATTGTTTCACCATACCTGAAAGTAAAATATAATTCATCCAGAAGTCAGTTATTTTAACATTTAATGCAGAAAATTTATGTTGCAAATAGAAAACTTAATTTATGGCCAAAACAGAAGAGTCTTGAAAATGTTGTTTGTTTAGTACTTGGTATATCTGACAAAAGACCTAATCCATATCACTGTTAGCACTTAAAACAAAGAACAGAAAACAAATAAGTTATGTTCTGTGAACTTTGTTGTCATAGGTCTCAAAACTTAATGCCATTTTCTCCAAGCGACAATTAAATAACCATGAAGTTCAGTAGGTTTGTATAATAATTGTCTGTGAGGGAATACATTATTTGTCTACCAAGGTGCCATCAGAAAAGGGCAGTTGTGATCAACTAAAAAGTGACTCCCATACTCTTGAAAGAGAAGTAAAAGATTTTTTAAACACAACACAGAAATAGGTCTGAAATGAAATTGTTGTAGATCAGACCTATAGAAAACTTCCATGATGTAGGTCTACCAGATATAGGGGATTATGCTACCAGACTTTAAAAACTTTAGGCTGGAAAAGGTGCTTTAAATTTTTACATGGCAGTACAGATCCAGATGGATCATTCAACATCAGAAATCATAAATACAAATCCACTCAAGATGATTAGGAAGTACTTTTTCAAGCTGCTGCATTCCGCAAGTAATTTGCACATGATCTTGTATAGTTAACACCTTAACACTATGAATGACAGGTCTGTTCTCCACATATGCTCGTTATCGTCTCCAAGCAACAAAAAAAGTTAACATTAATGCATATTAGCAATACAGATCCTGATAGATCATTCAACATTGGATGTCATATATATAAATCCACTCACAATGATCGGAAAAGACTTTTCATGATTCTTCAGATAGTATTCCACAATTCCACAACTAGTTTGTTCATAGCCTCATATGGTTAACACCTTATTTTTGACAAGTGCATTCTCCACAAATGGGGAGTAAAGAAATTTACATTCATAAGTATTATTTATTCTCTCTTCAGTGTTTTTCCTTAGTATCTTAAGTTGTTCCATTTCAAAAAAAAAAAAAAGCACGTTTTTAAAGTTTAAAGCGAAAAACTACAAAATTATGCATATTCAGGATCTAATTGTTCATTATGAGAAGTTTTCAGAGCGAGCACATTCTAATTCTACAAAAAACAAATTACTCAAGCATGTCACACTTAAGCAATGTAACCATAAATTGAGCCTACCCAACATCTCATCATCTGAAAGTTCTAATTCCAATCTTTAACCTTCAGATTACTTCACATACTTAATTTCTTCATACTACACATAATTTCTTGATACTAGCCTTGTCATATTTCAAAAAAAAATTCAATTAGATGGGAACTCATCCCTTGTTAATCACTTAATTCAGAATTTCAGATTCATAGTTTTCGTAATGCAAAAAGTTTCAAGACCAATTCCTACTACCAACCATCACCACCATAGAAACAACAAGTTGCAATTTAACATATATATATATTGATATTTTTCCAGACCTGCCATATAATTTAATCCCAACTCTCTGCATGTGCATTGTAGTTCCTGCACTAGTATATTCCAGATAAAAATCAAGGAGGTCCTTAAACTCTTCTTCTGGAAGAGGAGATTCACTACACTCCTAGAGTATCAGCTGGTGACGCACCAGATCTGTTGAAAAAATTAGTTGATTGTAAACATTCTAGTGACATTTTCTACAAGTAAAAGTTGCCTCAAGATCAGCCATACCCAGACAATTAATGTCCAACCAACAAATAAACAAATCAGAAGAAACTAAAGCTGCTTAATATTTATGACAAAAAAAATTTAAAAAAAGGCAATTATCTTGTGCAGAGAATTGATTCTTGATGCAATGAAAGAGGGCAAGTGAAGCAAAAGCAATACAATAGGTATTGACATTAAAATGATATAATAAGAGATATAACTCAGGCACCAAGAGAGAAGCATCCCAAGTACACAAATAATATCATTGTAGACTTTGGTTCCACTCCCAAACTCTGCCATATAAGTACTTACTTCTCTTTCCACTCCCACACTCTCCTGGCGAACTCCTCCCTACTTAGTTCGGTCCTTTTGATGCCCTCAGATGCAAGCAATTTTTCAACCACCAACTGAAATATAACATCAAAGAAAAAGAACATAATCCCAACTCTACATTATTATCACTAATGCCAACAATGCAGCAAGTCAATGCTAGGATAAGTTAACATATATGATAATTTATGGAAAGAACCTATACAAATCTACCAGGATGAACTTGGAAGAAGAATGTGGAAAAGGGTGTACCACCACAAGTCAACCTTAAACTAAAAGGTGAAACACATATGAGCAGTGTCCATTGTAAGTCAAAATTTTATAGTAGAATGAACATAATACTAGTTAAAATTCAAATGAATGTTGAAGGAGTATATGCAGGCCAAAAGCAGGTAGCTACTGTAAGAAGTTACAACATGTTTGGCGATTAAGCTATATCATTAAACAACTTGAAATGTACCTGAGTTGCAATACCAGCATGATCAGTGCCAGGAAGCCAAAGTGTAGCCCTTCCCTTCATACGGAAGTACCTCACCATTATATCCTAGTTATAGAACACCAGAGAAACACATTAGAGAAGATATAATTGATGAAAATACATGGAGTATTGCAGTAACTCTTATAATAAGACCCAAATTTTATTCATTCCACCAACAGAGCATGTCATATAATTATTAAGACTTTAAGATATAGTAGTAATCCATAGCAAATTTCTTGGTCCAGCAACCAATAAATTGTTATCCACATACATTACTTATAAGAAAAATCAAACTGAATACTGAGCCCTCTGAAAAATCAAGATAAACGTAAATAACATATCAGTTTTAAAGCATCACTAGAACTCCAAAGTTCCCCAATAAGTTATATATCTTGGAAATTTAAAAAAAAAGACCCAGAAAGTGGTATTCATGATATCCAGAACTGTCAAATGCAAACAAGTGATGTCAAGGTTTTGAATACCGTACTAGAACCATACCATTTTTCCATCGGAACAATATGATAGTAGTAGCAACAATATGTATCGGAACTTATAGCTTAAAAAAATGACAAATTGTCAGCACACCGATACAATCGGTACGATTTTTTTGGTACTTGCCATTATGGATTGGTATCACTAGTACGTAGTGATACACAGGATTTCGGCATCCCTACACCCATATCCATGCCAGTTTCACATTGGAACAGTATGGTACTGATCATACCATCCCATACTGAAAGTTTTTGAACCCATGCGTGATGTATTTGTATTCTTTAACGGACTAAAATGACAACTCTCCCAGATTCAGCCCTGCTTATCTAATGTAACAAGATATACTAGCTAACTCTAGTAAACCACATATTCCTAGTTGTCACCTATTATGCATTAAAAACGTATCAACAAGATGCAAATGTGTATTCATCATGGATCGAAGAATCGATTTGTATGCAAGGTGTGGCAGAATACATACCATGCTAATTAATTACTAGCATGCAAATTTGATGAAGTACCAGCTGCATGCCACTACTTGGCATGTTGTCATGTCAACATGTGGAAAGTGCCAGTTTGAAACAGCACATTCTGTGCTTGGTCAATGCTAAAACCAGCAAGCCAACAGGCAACAATACTTAACCCTTTGTATTAATAAATAAAATAAAAATATAACAGCTAAGAGACATGTTGCAGTTGCAAGTTGCAACCACTAAACAAGTTAAATGTCTGGACAGGCAACGACTTGATATACAAGCAGTAGTGGTTTCTACAAATGGTTGATTTCTTAGTTATTTATATGTAAAGAATGAAAGATGAAGGTTTGTATATGATTTCAAATATTACTAGGGATATGAGAGGTATCACATGCAGATGTATTTTTGTGTGTGTCTAGATAGGTTGGCTTTCATGTTTATGGCACATAAACAACCACATTATGCCATTAAACTAACAAGAGGGACATCCAAATTAATGATCTGCATCATTTATCATAATCTGGAGAATCAAAAGCATTGATAAGAAAAATGCCAAACACTTCCAAGACTTACCTATGTATCAAGTAATATTGAATGAATGAACTATTAAAAAAAAAAAGATTTATTTTGAAATATGGTATGGAACTATTAAACATTTCTTATTTGAGAAAAATTGAAATTGTTTAGTTTCGGCCTCCATGTTTTTTAAAGCTTGTAGAACACAATGAAAGTGTGGATCATCTAGTCAGACAACCCACATAACAAACTAGAACCTCACGTAAGAGGCTAGTTAGAAGTTATTTTGGGGTCCTTAAGCATGCTTAAGTACTCAAGATCTCTCCAATGCATAACTAATGTGGGACTAAACAAACGCCTCCACAGGTCCTCAATATAATACAACAATATATGATGGCTTTGGGGAGATATTGGGTACTTAAGCAGGGTTAAGAACTCCAAATAATAACTTTCTAGTTAGCCTTTTTGGGTGAGGGTTAGGTCATTACAAATGGTAACATAGAAAACCCAACTAATAACCCCAATGGACTAGGGAACAATGCATCACAGGGCCTTCAGTAGCACAAGACAGTCCTAGTATTTCTCTTTCTGATTGGACCCTTGCCTACTGAGGATGCTAGGGCTTAAATAGGGAAAGAGAGGACCCAGGCAGGCATACATTTGGTCCCCAATTAGTTGAGTGTTGGGGAGATCTTAGGCACTTAAGCAAGGCTAAAGACCCTAAAAAATTTTCCGCCTACCCTTTTTTAAGTATAGCATATGGCTTAACCAAGTTATTTATGCCCTAGGAACACCAAATTGGAGGAGAAAAAATGAATCCCCTCACCTCAGTCGACCCATTCCCCACTTCTTTTCCTACCATTGTCTTCACCTTCCATATCAGCCTTCCAAATTAGAGGCAGACTGCCAACTGCAGTACACCTGTATTTTTGCTACCCATTTCCGACTACATTCCCTTCTATGTCCACTACCTTCAGTTATACCACCATGACATCAAAAGGATTTGTGATAAGTGCAATGGGATCTAACATTTACATTCAACATCTCACCTAGTTTCCTACCATGCTACCACCCCTAAGACTACCCACAGCCCTTATCCCCTGCCAATGTAATCAATGGCCAAATATTCACCACCTTTGATGTTGGGCCATGACAATGGAACTTGGTGGTATTGGAAATGGTGGTGACCTTCAACATGGATGAGGGGGAGGAAGCATTTGAAGGTGTGCATCTGTGAAGCCAATTGGGAGTTAATTAAGGAGACTGGGAGGTGCACAACCATGTGCACAATGGTCAACAGTAGTACACAGTCACTCACGTTAGTGGTGTATTTTGGGAGATGAAGTACATGAACAGAAAACGGGAGGGTTTGATGGTGTAACGATTAGCTAAAATTCCATACACATTTACCTGCTTAACATGCCTACATATTACATAAGCACATAAATACATACACATAATATTTTGATACTAAAAGAGAAAATTCATTTAAAATTCTAAGTTTCGGAGTTGTTCTAGAGTCATGTATGACAGCACACTTCTACATGCATCCATGGATGTAGTATAACAAGTGCTTATGTTATATGTTGAATAGATATTCACAAAGATAAGTATATGAGGAGATACATACATATTAATCCAAAAATTTAGCTCAAGAGAAAGTAAAGACCTAATGATCTTGATGCAATTGCTGAAGTCAAGCTTTAGAATGACAGTAATCAAGAAATAGAAGTATTAATTGACTGCTTTAGTTAAGACGGGTCTTAGACAATCAAGACATCCGAGTCCCATTACTATTAGGCTATTAGCTTTATTTAATAAAATCATTAGTCGGGTGTATTTTTCTATTATTTTCTTTTATTTTTTGTTATTTTACTTAACCATCAGATATTTGCCCAAGTACCAACCATTTTTTATTGAATTTTAAGTTCACTCTGTCTATGAATCACCTTACTTGGTCAACAGGTTACTTGGGTGTGAAGTAAGAGCTAACTAGTAATAGATTCAAGTGGAGAGGCATTCTTGTCATGAGTCACTTTAAGTCATTTATAACTAATGCCTACCCCTATCCTAGGTATGTAATACAATGTTGATGGATGAAATCAGTTTCTTCCCATGTGAGTTTTCCCTTAAATGATTCAAGTCAGGTATGAGGCCCTCTATAGTAAATCTGGATTATCTCTCTTTGGTTTCCCTCATGTGATGCAAGGAAGGGCATGAGGCCCTATCTTATCTCTTTTTCTTTCTACTCTCCCATTATACTCTCTTTTCAATGTTCAACATTTTTCTTTTGTTTCTTTTACTTTTCTTCAATCTTAACCCAAAAATAGGAAATAAACATAAAACCTAGACAGCTATAGGTTTAACCCTACCTTCCTATAAACCCTCCTACCCTTGATTTTCCTAACCCTAGGATACCCTAAACATACATGGGATTCAATAGGTCATCCTACAATTCAATATAGACACTATAAATTTCGGGAAAGAAAAGGCTCATAATTCATATTGGATCCTCAAAATAGTGCGCTACATCACCTTCAGATATATTTCTATTGCTAGTCCAATGGACTAGTGATATAGCTTCCTACTTAGGTGATGTGGCCCAAATCTGATCACCCAACCGTCAACTGACATGTGGCGCTAAAGGAAACCTATTTTAGTTGCACTCAGATTTCTGTGCTTATCCAGATAAGGAAAGGAAAATCCGCTCTACACTTGACTCCGGGCACTAGAGTCCAACCCTAGTGAGATAAGGACTCTTCATCTATAAAAAAAGGCTCAAGGTACCAAGTATGCACGACATATATACAAACTCCCTACTCTTTCTCTACTTTGCTCCATGCCTCCCCTTTCTTCTCCGCTATTCCCCAAACCCAGTCTTCTGACTTAAGCATCGAAGGGCCTCCAGTTGGATCAGCTCCAATGACCTTCAAGCTACTCTTCTTTCCCCATGGGCAGGTCGTCCGGCGCAGATTGGATCTTCTTCTTCTTCTTATGCGAATCCGCTTGCGACCTTCTACCTTCCAGATCGGGTTTTGGCGGCAACACTAGGGAAGTAGGCAAATTGATGGTTCAAAAGAAAAAATGCATAGCATGAGAGTTAAAAATAGTGTAGCCAATCGACAATTAGCAGAAGTTTTTTATTGGTTTTTCTTACATAAAGCATTCATACCAATGTATTCTCCCAAGTTTCTTCTTGTGTAACTATCACTCCAAACTATCACATATCAAGGTTCTACATGGTACCAATTCATTACAGAATGAACCAGACGGTTCACCCCAATTCAATAGACTATGATTGAATCCTTTTAAAGAGGGGGAGGCCTGATCCGATTCAAACCGGTGCAAACCGAGCGGTTTGGAAAGGTTTAGGGCAATTCGGGAAGATTTCAAATTTTAGGGCTGAATCGATCCGGGTCTCCATTGGTTCGATTCGGTACAGGGTAAACCGGATAGTTCAGCCCGGTTTGGCATACCTTGTCATATATCATCAAGTGCTAATATATAGAAAAATCTTGATATAGCCCTAGAACTCGAAATATATCTTTCATTCATCAACTTTTGCTGACCTCTTCATCTTTGAAAGATCTAGATAGGCATCTATATCTTCCAAATAATATACAGCATGAGCTCCACTAATACAATTATTAATTCCTATACGACATTGATACCGACCCTTGCTTCACTAGTGCTGACATAAGTGGGAAGTATTGTACTACTCAACTAACTACATAACACCTTGCTCCTCTTGATAGAGGTTGCAATTCCTAATGAACCACATTCGAGAAAGATAAATATTTGCTATGGACATAGAGAACTTTAGACAAAATGGAGATAGAGATATTTGATGCAAAGGTCTACCAGACCAGTCCAGGGCTCGTACCATCCGACGACTGGTTTGGTACGATACAAGTACGTACTATACCGAGTCAGGGTGTACCAAATCATGGGGAGGGAAAGAGAGGAGAGAAGAAGCGAGAAAGGAGGGAGGGGGGAGAGAGGGGCTTATGGGGAGGGGGAGGGGGAAGAT
>JAOXJJ010000725.1:18143293-18170527 GCA_025769935.1 Phoenix roebelenii | reverse complement strand
TTTTTTTTAAAAAAATTCATTTGCCGACGCTTTTAAGCATCGGAAAAATGGAAATTGGCACGCCTTTAACGACGCTTTAAAGCGTCGGCGTAGTCCAACAGAACCCGACGTTGGTCCAAGTTCACCGACGCTTAAAAGCGTCGGCTAACTCCACAATGAACGACACTTAAAAGCGTCAGCATAGGTCCAACTTCGCCGACGCATAAAAGCGTCGGCTATTTAGATGCTGAACGACGCTTAAAAGCGTCGGCATAGACCGACGACGCTTTCTTCGCGCGTCGGCCTAAACCGAGTCCACGCCCACCTGCCCGACGTCTTAGCCACGCTTTGGGGGGCGTGGGAAGGAAATATCCCGATGCTTAAAAGCGTCGGTAAAGACCAAACAAAGCGTCGGGAGATATCCTTTCTTTTGTAGTGACCTAGGCGCTGCAAGAGCCAAAGAGGAACCCTAGGTGTCCCTGTCATCTCTAGGTGAGATCTCCGCTGCAGTGCTCACCAGCTCGGCAGCATGTGCAAAAGCTCTATTGACCACTAATCTCAGGTAGAATCCTTTGCCCTAAAAAATCCTCGCATTCCTATCGAGACAAATATGGTATGCCATATATGCCCATACAACTCCCCTCTCTGCCATCCCAGATCTCCAAGCTGAGTCCCTCAACTGACTCAAAAATATCTCCATAAAAGTGAAGGTCAGCCGGTGAGCCAAGGCAAGGCCCTAAACTTGAAGCACCTGTGGACATGTAAACAGGACGTGGCTGATGGTCTCCTCCTCCCCCGAGCATCTCTCATAGTCGGATGGTATCCCGACCCCCCTCCTAGCCAAGATCCCTCTGGTAGGTAGGATGCCCCATGCCACCCTCCACAGAAATAGAGCCACACGTGGATGGACACGTAACCGCCGAATCCAGTGGACACGTAACCGCCGAATCCAGCACCCCTCCAGCCGGTGGGCAGACACTGGGTCCACTATCACATGAAGATCACTGACTGTAACTCTCACCCTCCTGGTCTGGCTTCATACCATCCTGTTTGCCATCCCCTTGAGAGGTAAAGGTGTGGTCAAAACCCTCATAGCTAAGTCGTCGCCTAAGAGGATATGGATCCGATCAGCATCCCATCTGCTCTCTCCCGGAGCAAAAAGGTTGCTCACTCTGCTCCCAGCTGTCGCATCTGGGTTAAATATGGTAGCCATCTGGATACCGGCAATCTAGCCATCCATCTATCCTCGACAACATTAATACTGCAGCCATCCCCCACTGCCTAGGAGATGCAGGGGAGTACCTATAGGGCTCACGCACACATCTCACGCCAAATATAAGAGCACTGATGCCCTGGTCTGAATGAGTCTCTGTGACACTGCTCCTTATACTTTGCTCTCATCAATCTGCTCCATAGCCCATCTGGCTCCAGAAGAAATCTGACCACATGCCTCGATGCCAAAGCATCATGCCTAGTAAGGAGAGAGTGAATGCCCAAACCCCCGATGCTCATCGGCTGACACGGGACCTCCCATGCAAGCAAATGGATACCGCCTCCACGCGCTCGCCCCCCTCCCCCCTATACAAAGCTCCGAAGCAATTGCTCCAATTGCCTTAGAAAAGCAATCGAGACAATGATGTTTGAAAGCATGTACAAGGGGATAGAGCTCGGTACTGACCTGACCAAAATAACCTGCCCATCATGAAAAGAAAGCTCGCATGCCACCTCTCCAAGCGCTGTCGAAAAGTCAGCTCCACCTCGGAGCAGTCTGCCCTGCGCAATCATCGATCGAGGATAGGAACCCCCAGGTACCGCATGGTACCGCACTGCTTATCGATCCCAAAAATCTTCGAGATGGCACCTTTTACCTTAGCTTCAATCTTCGGACTGTATGATATGGTTGATTTGGCCAAGTGGACCCGCTACCTGGATGCACTACAATACTCCATAAGTATCCTTCGGAGTGTCCGTGTCGACCTCCTACTCACGCGAGCCATCAAGAAGCAGTCGTCAGCAAACAATAAATGAAAAATCTGGAATGTACCTATCCTTGGTGTGTAAGGCTCTTGCTCATGGGTCTTAGCGGCGCTACGAAGGGCTCGTGATAGAGCATCCGAGCACAGGATGAATAGCAATGGTGACAACAGGTAGCCCTTCCGCTGACCCACTGAGGACTCGAAAAAACTCATAGGCGTGCCATTCACTAGAATGGCAAAGGAGGGTGTCCAGATATAGCTCAAAACCCATCTGATCCACTGATAATGAAAATCAAAAATCTCTAGGGAATATGCCACAAAGTGTCAATCCATTCTGTCATATGCTCTCTCTATGTCCAACTTGATGCCCATGAATCCCCTCCTACATGAGGCTTGCCTGAGATCACACATAAAATCCTGGACGATCAATACATTATTAGAGATACATCGGGCCCCAATAAAGGCCCCCTGCTTAGGGCTAACCAACTCAGCTAGTACCCCCTAACTCTCCTTACTAGGATTTTGGCTATAATCTTGTCGAGGGTGGTACAAAGGCTAATGGGATGATAGTAGCTGGGCTTTGTGGCAACCCTGATAATGAGACCTTTTAACTTAGTATAAATCTAACCTATTTTGGCAAGCTGAGTGGAATTGCATATAACCTGACCCAAATTGTAGGCCTACGGAAAATATGTTGTTCCTACGCTAGCAACCCTGGAAGGGGATGAATAGGGTTTCTTTAAAAAATATTAACTTAAACTTAGATTATCTTGAGTACCATGAGCGTAGTATAGTGAAGGTAATAAGCAATAAACTATTAAACAATCAACAAACCAATGAATCAATAGAAGGAAGAGAAGAGAAAAGGACGCACACAAAGAACATAAGTTTTTATACTGGTTTGAAGCAATCTACTCCGGCATCTATTTCCTAATCCTCTCCCTAAGAAGTTCATTATATAATATCCATGATTATACAGCTAGCCAGCTTTTGGATATGGCTAAACTTTTTGCAGTAAAGTTTCCTCCCTGAAACTCTTCATTACACGAGCTAACTTATGGATATTAGCCAAGCCTATCCCAAAAGTTCGTTCACGGATCTTACAAAATATAATCCAGTAACAATACTTTTTGCGACACAGAAAAACCTCTCAGAGGTTAGTTGCACGAATGTAGTTTTCAATGAATACTTTTTCTATCAAAGAGGAGTTGAGATCTACAGCAAATACTTATCCTTTTTCTTGGCCTTTAGTGCTCTTGCAAGTTTCTTTGTGCCCTTAGACTTTTTTTATTGTTCTCCCTTATTTATGACCTTTCATGTTGTCATTATGTTGAGCAAGCTGAACATTTAAATTGGAGAGCTTGGAATTGCCGCTTGTAGTTGTTCGAAGCTTCTGACCACTCATTAATGTGGCTAATATGGAGTACAGGTGGTCGTTTCTAGCCGTTACACCATTCAGCTTGCCGGTGAAGAGATGACTCCTTCATAGAGGGGTCGACTCATGGTTGTCGGAAGGTATTTAAAGTTAAATGTTGAATGGCTAGAAATAACTTTTGAGAGCAGTGATATCGACCCTTCACGTTAGTCACTTTGCTCAATCCCAAGAGATGATTTCTAGTGACCTAAAGGTGATATTTGATCTTTTAGTTGAACCACTCTGCTATGCTTTTGATCTTTTGGAGATGACTCCTAACCTTTGTTCAATGTGCTCAATTTTGGGGATCATCTCCTTACTTTTTGAGGATGACTCCTCAAATAATGTTGGACGACTACTAAGACTGGAGATGACTTTCAATCTTTTGGAGATGACTCCTTCCTTTGTTAGTCAACTCTTCAAGAGAAACTTTTAAAATGACCGAAAGAAAAAGAATTCATCATTCCTCAAAAAGTGAAAGAAGAACAAATAAGGATTGCAAAGTCTCTAAGGGAAAACATATGATTAAAGTTATTCCTACTCAAGAATCTTGGATTTTGGAAGAAGAAAAGCCTATGGAAGGTTTGCTAATTAAGGTGCACATCATTTCACAAGTCATTTAAGAGATCATTCTTCTAAAAAGTCTAAAGAATGGGGGTTTAAAAATTAGACTAGTGCCCTATTATAGGCAATGTTAAAAATTAAACCCTTGTGTTGCTTGACCTAGATTTTGAATTTTTCCATGAATTTATGCAAGTATTAGATTAAACGATGATTTTTTTAAATCTAGAATTTTATCAAGATTTAGTTCTATGTTATCTTTTATTTATTGGAATAGCTATTAAATAAGGTAGACATAAAGGCTAAGTTAGAAACTTTTAGCCAAGCTAGACAAAGAATTTTGAATCTAAATTTTCATCGCTAAAGTCATATAATTAGCTCAAGCAAAAAAAATTCTACTTCTAAATTTTTGAAGCAATTCTTTTTCTTCCCAGCAATAGCACATTAGTAGTATTGATAGATTTAATCATTTTTAATTTATGCATTGAATGAGGGGAAGCATAGAGATTGTATGGGTTCTGATAAAGTTACTATTGGACCATGGAAAGCCTTCATTAAGGGTTGTCATGAAGAGGGACTATGCTATAAAGTGGTAAAGCTAGTTAGTTTAAGTTAGATACAATAGAAAATTTTAGATGCTATTTGTTAAATATTAAATTGAAGGGTTCTCTTTCAGGATTTAATTGAGAGCTATTTGAGCTTATTTGGTGGCTATTAGTGGCTCCTTTACTAGTGGAGTAAGAGAATCATCCAAACATTTCAAATTATATAAAAGTGCTTTTGGTCCTTCAACTACAATACCAAATGGAGCCCTAAGCTTTTTAATTGATTAGTTAATATAGTATATATTAGAGCTTTGTTTTGCTGGAGGTCATTAGTTCATATCTCCTCTAGTTAAGTGGAGTTGATGATCAATTATCTTTAGTTCGATTGGTTGGCACTCTCTTCGATTGAGAATAGTTTTGGATTTGAATATGGTGGTAGTGTCTCTGCAATACTTTTCAACAATAAAGATATAGAAAATAATTTATTTTCATATAATATATATTAATAGTATTTAATATTTTTTATGTAAAACTAGCAATTTGGGGAATAAAATGAAAGTTCCAAGACTCACCTTGTGTTTTTTTTAAAAAAAAAAGAAAAATCATAGCAATGTTGTACTATTCAATAGTAGACAAAGGTAGATGAAAAAAACATGAATGTAGGAATCTTACCTCGATATTTTTGTTGCTGAGGAATCTCATGTATTGCTGGAAAAATTTATCCATCATTAATCTTTTAAAACTCTCATTTTTTTTCAATTTTAAAACTTGGTTATTCACATTAGGTCTCACTTGAGAGTTCGTTTAACATCTAAAGATCTTACAATGTTCTGCTTAGTATGGTTGCATGTTATCCAACTTTATATGTTGTGATTTAGCATGATCAATATATTTTCTCCTTGAGTGCATGTTGCACCCAATGTGTTATTATCTTCTTTGAACAGAAGTTCTAAAAATGGTTTAAGGTAGTAATGCTAAGACGCTGAATCCGAATACTTTTCATGTCGAATTTGAACCATCATTAGAGAGATTGGGTCTAAACTTTGACAAAACTTACACATTCAAGAATCAAACAGTAGGAAGGATTTATAAAGTCCACCAGACCTAGGATCAATAAAAATATGGTATGCCCATTATCCTGTTCTATAAATTAGGATTGAATTGCGTAAGGATTCAATTGGAATCCATGTTCAAGTCCTAAGTGGGCACCAATATTTGGATAGTTTGGAAAACACACCATCACCACCAAACCTCCACACCTGCCCACCCTAAAAAAAAAAGTAAATTACAAAAACTATCCTGATATTAGGGATAATTATACTTACACCCAATAGTATGAAAAACCTACACTTATCCTTCTAAGGTTTACTTTTATCCAATACTTCAACCCATAACTGAACAGAATATTAGTCAAACCACTAATTTTTAATAGGATACAAATGCTACATCAGAATTTTTTTTGAAAATAACCAAAATAACCTTACAAAAATCTTTTTGAGGTATATGTTTATTACACTTACATCCAATATTTTGTAAAAATCTACACTTCACCCATTTAAATCGGCAGTGTTAGTAAAACCATTAATTTATTGTAAAAAAATAAAATTACCTCTATAAGAAAATAAGGCTCCTCTTTCATTTTTTCGACTCTCGGAACTCTTCGAAGTATTATATCTTCAAGTATCTTCTTCTTTTCGAGATTAAGTGGCTAGAGGTTCTTTTTTGCTTTACCACCCTACCACAAGCTTTTCTTTCTGACGAGCAACCAATAACAAGCTTCCTTTCCAACCGACATCCGATGACAAGCATCCTTTTTGATTAGCCTCCATCTTTTCTGATCAGCTTTTGTTTTCACTTCCCCATCTACCACATCATAGAGATTGAAAATGTTAGTATATTATTTGTTGATTTTGAATTCTACTTATTCGATATTGTAGACATGATTTCTTAATATTGTCGTTGTGAATGAGAATTCATATATCTACATATGAATTTATAATAGCTCTAGCAACCTATCATCAAAAAGATCCAAATTAGTACATGCATGAGAACTCTTATTTTTAGAGGGTGCATCAATTATGGTTCCATAGCCTGTCTTGGACTATGGATAGGTTAGTTCAAGTGACAAAATTATTGACATTAGTTTTCGACAGCAGAAAATTTTAGAGGCATTCATTTACTTAAGAGATCTAGATTGCTTTTTTCTTGGCACATGACTCTTCTGATAATTCATCAAGATCAAGCTTAGACCTGCGGTGCTTCACGGTTGTTCTTCTTCTTAGATGGATGTTATATTACTTAAAGCTAGTTTGGTCATTTTTTTAAATATTTTCTGACATGGCATTTAGTCCCATATAAGTTAACAATTTGGTTAGCTCTCTATTAAGTTATGGGTTTAAGTGTTGGATAAAAACCTCATGACGATAAGCGTATTCAAGCTATTGGATGTAAGTATAATATACCCCTAATCTTAGGAGCTTTTTGTAATTTATTACATCATGCAGGGGCAATTTTGACTTTTTATATTAGGTAAATGGATTCACTAATGCCGTTAATTTAACTCGGCGTAAGTGTAGGTTTTACAAACTAGTGGATATAAGTGTAAAAAAAATAAATCTCAAGGGAGTTTTTATAATTTACTAAAAAAAATCCAACAATAAAATAATATAAGAAAATTATTAACCACATATCTTCAAAGTATGACAATAAAATTGAAAGATGTGAAAGATATAAGAGTGAGCCCAAATATCATACACCGGGCAAGTCTCAAAAAATTGGATTTAGGTTTTTATTTTGTGGTCAAGAGAACATCAGATTAAACTATGACTCTGCTTCAACCTTCCAACCTAGTGCATTGGTTAGTTGCAGCTTGGTTTCGTCTCATCACTGGCCTCTAGAATTTGGACAATGGATCCACATTATCCTCCAACTACCGATATTGATAATTCTCATCAAATCCACAGATCGACATCAATGGAGTTCTACTATGTGGACCGACCCACCCACACTCCTCACAGAAAAAGAATGCCAGAATTTGCTGCATGAGTGTGTAGTAAATTATTTCTATGCGCTCATGGCTATAGCATGCTGTGGCGGTTGTCGTGAAGCAGCACATACTCTGTCCCATCGCTTTCAACCCAATCAGTAAAACCGCTGATGACCACATCACAACCATCCATCTAGATGTAGGTGACATGCCAAATACTAGATGAGGAATTTTGAGGTGACACATGTTTATCGGGAAGCCGACAAAGCATCAAACTGGGTTGTGCAATTTCGGCCAATTGTATAGAGACCACTTTATGCATTTCTACTTATTTGATTCCTATTCCATTTTTGAATATTTTACATGTTGATTCTCATAGATATATTTACTAAAGGATAACATAATATATCCATCTTTACCAAAAAAAAAAAAACAGCAGTACAACTTAGGTATTTTCATTATTATATTGGGACATGTACATAGTTACTAGCTAGAAGCTACAATGTTTTATGGATATGTCTTTAGATCCATGCTTGATCTAAAGGTCTATATATCTAGAATTGATCTGCACAGTAAGTACCAGTAAAATCCTATTATCATATATTGTTTTTGGGGCAAATAAAGGCTATTATACACAAAATTGTTTGTTTTGATGTTTAGACTGAAAAGTAAAAATCAACTCTAATTAGGAGGCAGAAGATATAGAGAAGAGAAGAATAAGTCCTTGCGGCGTACTCACATCTAGTGTACGTAGGATTTCGGTTCACCAAAAAAAAAAAAGAATAACACTCGTCTTTACTTCCATAAAACTATAACCTCATACATTCAATACTAGAAAACATGGATTAATGGAAATGAAAACAGGAAAACCACCTTCTCTACTAAACTAGTTGAGGCTAGAATTTCATAAAATTATGGAGTTAAAAAGAATAACTACGTAAAAATCCACACATGCATAGGCCTAATATACTAGCTAGTCTATTTTTCTCCTGCTTCTTTCTCCCTCTTTTCTTCTCTTCTCGTATCTCTATCGCTTTTGCGAAGCCCAGCTTCTCTTCACCCTCCTTCCTATAGTGGAAGACGAAAAGCAGAAGCATGTTGTTCACCTCCAACTTGTTCAACTCTATGAAGTTCTTCCAATCCCGACCATTGAAGACATACATCTTCATGGACTTCCATACTTAAAGGTCATGATATACTCTTGGCCCAATATGTTGAAGACCTTCACCTCTATCCCCTCATTCTTAATCACCTTCTCCTCTTCTTCTCTTAGGATTGGTAGTAGGTTTTCCTCCACTACTTTATGAAAAAAGAAGAGGCGGTTATGTATCCTACTAAGATCAGCGATGGTGAGCATCTTCTCTATCACAAGAAAATGTTTTCTTATACCCTTGTAGCAACTGTAGTTGTTGGATAGTATTGTAATATATATTTTTTTTAAAAAAAAAGAAGAGAGAAGGAGCCATCTGAAATGAATATATATGTGGTTTTCTTTCACACATTAAAAAAATGAGGAGGGAGAGGAAGAGGCCAATGGATATTTACAGTTATTTTTTTCAAAGAGACTTCTTTGTTTACGACTATTTTTCCAAAGAGATTTCTTTTCATGGTATCTCTAGTGTATAGACTTCAATTTAAAATTAGTTTTGTGACTTTGGAAAGGTGATTTTGCCTAGTTCACCATTATGGACAACTGTTGGTATTAGACTTCAAATTTAAACTGAGTAGTCATATATCTATGAATTGAAAAGTCATGCATCTATGGAAGGGGCCTTTGCACCTATCCAGGCTCTGTAAATATAAATCCTTACAATCAAAAATAGTAGCTTTTTCCTTTCTTCTCAAAATCTTTATTCGTCCTTCTAGCTTCTAGATAGTTTTCTAGAGAGTTTTTGAGAATTTGTTCAAAATTGTTATTTGCAGAATTCTATAAGGCTCTATTGTACCATGTGGATGATTTTCTACAAATCCGTTAGCAAACTTATTTGAGTGGGGGTAATTATCACCTTAAAGAAAGCAATTTATGTGCCTCAAATCCTTGATTTTTTCTATTATTTTTCTCCATTCATACCACTCTTTCCTTAACACTTGTAAAGTGATTTTTGCAATGGCTACCAAATTAACCACTACTTTCAAAATCATGAATCAAGACTTTGTCAAATTAGATCAATTTAATGAACCAACTTCACTTGCTAAAAGGACAAAATGATATTTTTTTTGGCAACACTAAAGATTGCTGATGTGTTAGATCCAAACATGCAACCTTTTCTTGTTGAAACACCACAAGATACTAAAGAGATTAAGAATGAACAAAAGAGGCAATAAAAGGATGAATTTGTTTGTCGAGGCCACATTTTGAATGCATTGTCTGATCGTCTTTATGACCTCTATGTCTTTCTGCAGTCTCCTCGAGAGATGTGAAAGCATTGGAAGAGAAATATAATACCGAAAAAGAAGGTACACATAAATTTTTGATTATGAAATATTTTGAATTTACATCGAGTGACAACATACCCATCATGGATCAAGTGCATCAATTGCAACTTCTAGTTAATAGACTCCATGATGTTAAAATTATTGTTCCTGAGTCCTTTCAAGTGAAGGCAATTATTACAAAACTTCCTCCTACTTGGAATGATTATAGGAATAAACTTCTGCATATAGCAAAAGATTTCATTGTAAAATAGATACTAAAGCATCTTAAAATTTTGGAAGAAACTAGAAAATGTGATGCTATGTATTTGAGTTCTAATGTGAATATTGTTAGTGAAAATGGATCTAATAAAAACTAGAACTCTAAATATCAAAAGAGTCAAAGTGCAAAAGACAGATACTGGTTTCAAGAAGAATAATAATCCCAACAAAAAGAATAAACCATGTTGTTATTATGGAAAGGAAGGTCATTATATTCATAAGTACAAATACCATAAGAATGAAAAGAAAGTAAGCAAAAATACTGTTCTCACTAATACAAATATGGTGGAAGAAGAAGCCCAAGATCTTGTTGCCATGATTTATGCATTGCAAAATAGTATGGTCATAAGATGACACATGGCAACTATGAACCAATTCTTTGATTGGTGGCTGAAACAATACATATTTGCAAAGATAAAGAGAAGTTCAAGAATTATAAGGTTGCTGCTACTAGAGAAGAAGTGTTGATGGAAAACCATAGTCCTGCCAAATTGCTTGGAAAGAAAATTGTTGAATTCCGCTTCACTTCTAGAAAGAAACTAACTCTGTTAAATATTGTACATATTCCAAAATTAAGAAAAACCTTGTATCTACTAGCCTTAAATGTAAGAATGGTTTGAAGACCATTCCAAAGTCTGGTACATTAATTTTGTCTAACAATGGGGTATCTATTGGAAAAGGTAATTTTTGTAAGTGTATGTTCAAACTCAGTCTTAATAATAATAAATTATCTCCAAATTCTGCTCATATTGTAGATTATTCTTTATGGTATGTTAGATTAGCTATGTTAGATTAGCACATGTAAATTTAAGTTTTTGCATTATATATGTAAGCAAGGATATATTTCTTATAAGCATGAAAATAATAATAAGTGCAAAATTTGCAATCAAGCAAAAGTCATCAAGAAACCTTTTCCCAAGGTAGAATGGAACACTTAGATAATAGAATTAGTATATTTTGATATGTGAATTGAATGGAATTCTAACAAGAGGTGGTAAATGGAAGTTTATTACCTTTCTCAATGATTGTTCTAGATATACATGTATGTACCTAATGAGAATCAAAGATGAAGCATCTGAATCTTTTAAATGTTATAAAGCAGAAGTAAAAAATTAGAAGGAAAAGAAAATTAAGATTCTTTGTAGTTATAGGGGTTGAGAATATTTTTCTAATAAATATTTTGCTTATTGTGAAGAATAGAGTATTATACACTAGAAATTAGCACTATATACACCTGAACTAAATGGTTTGGCTGAATGGAAAAAGAAAACTTTGGTGGACATGGTTAATGCAAGGATTTTAAATACTAAACTACCTCTAAATTAGTGGGGTGAAGCACTGCTAAAAGGATTAGCACTAGGAAATGCAGATTTCAACTTATGAATTATGGAAGAAAATTAAATCTAGACTATCTTAAAGTGTAGGAGGGTTTGGCCTCTGATCTAAAAAGAACTAAACTAGGGACAAGAGCAATAAAAAGTGTATTTGTGGAATATACTAAAAATTCATAGGCTTATAGACTATTAGACTAGGAGTCTAATTTTATAATAGAAACAAGAGATATAGAATTTATTGAAGATAATTTCTATTCTAATTTTGTTCCCAAGCCTACTCCCACAATTGATACTCCACATATCTCACAAATTAATTTAATTTAACTCCTAGCATATCTAACAATGAGAGCAATAAAAGAAAGAAAAATAGTACTTTCTCTGAACCTAGGAGAAGTCAAAAGGAGAAGAAAGAAAAGAATTGAAGTTTTGATTTCATTTCTTCCCAATCTATAGTTTTCCTTGTTGAAGGTAATAGAACCATTGTACTCAAAATACCCATTTTATTAAATATGAAAGATCATTCTAAGATCTATAGTGAGGCAATTGATTCAAGAGATGTAGCCTTCTGGAAAGAAGCCATAAATGATGAAATGGACTCAATATTGTCTAACAAAAATTGGGTTCTTGTGGATGTGCCTCTAGGATGAAAACCTATAGGATGTAAGTGGGTATTTAGAAGAAAATATGGATAGGCTAGATTCCAAGCCAATGAATATATATAGAAGGAACACAGATTATTTTGATACATATGCACCGATGGAAAGAATAACATATATTAGAGTTCTTATTGTATTAGCTTCAATTTAGAATTTACATATTAATCAAATGGATGTCAGGACATCTTTTTTAATTGGTGAACTCAACTGAGAGGTCCATATGCAATAACTAGAAGGTTTTGTTTTTCTAGGAAAATGAAAAGAAAGTTTGTAAATTGGTCAAATCATTGTATGGTTTAAAGCGAGCTCCAAAGTAATAGCACAAAAAGTTTGATTCAATAATTTTGTCAAATGGATTCACACATAATAGTGCTGATAAATACTCTCAATTCACTAATAGTTATAGTGTAATCATTCGTCTTTATGTGGATGACTTGCTGATTTTGGACTAGTTTGGAAGGTGTATTTGAGACTAAAAAGTATCTAACTTCATGATTTAAGATGAAGGATCTTAATGAAATAGATACTTAGGCATAAAGGTTAAGAAATGGGGGGGGGGGGGGTCATGCCTTTAATTAGTCTCATTATATTGAGAAATTATTGAAAAAGTTTAAACATCTAGGAATAAAGGAAGCAAGTACCCTATATGATCCTAATGTTGCTTTGATTGAAAATCCTGGTAGAGTAATGACACCGCTTGAATATGCTAGTGCTATTGGAAGCTTAATTTATGCAATGCATTGAACCAAACCAGACATAGTATTTGTCGTATGCAAGCTCTCAAGAAACACCAAGGAGCCTAGTATAGATCATTGGAAAGCTATTGGCAGAGTCTTTGGATATCTAAAGAAAACTATTAATTTAGGACTACTCTATTTTGATTATCCAATTGTACTAAAAGGATTCACCGTTGTAAGTTGGATCACAAGTACAATTGATAACAAATCGACATCTGGATAGATTTTGATATTTGAAGGTGGAGCGATTAGTTGGGCCTCTAAGAAACAAACGTGCATATCACACTCAACCATGGAATCTAAATTTATAGCATTGGCAACTACTAGTAAGGAAGTGGAATAGTTGAGAATGCTAGATATTAAGTTATGGCCACAATCTATGGGACCAATGTCCTTACACATGATAGTGAAGAAACTATGTCTAGAGCATATAGCAAGGTGTGTAATAGGAAATCTAGACAAATAAGTTTAAGACATGAATATATCAGATAGTTAATAATTGATAAAGTTGCTACCATCATTTATGTGAGGTCTAGATCTAGCAGATGCTTTAACCAAAGAATTGTCAAGAGAATTAATAAAAACTACTTCCAATGTAATAGTACTGAAACCCTTTCTAATTAGTCACCAGAAAAGCAAACCCAACCTTGTTCTAGCAAAAATTATTTCTAAGGTTTAAATGGTAATGATAAGTTACTGTTATGCAACTGAGATGGCATTGAAACCCATATTGAGTCCCAAGTAGGAATCTAAATTATTTCCAAGTGTCTATAGTAATAGGGACACAAATAGGGTAAGGATTCAACCTATTTGAATATGGAAATGGTGTTGCTTCAAGCAAGAGTTTGAGGGTTTAATCTTGTAAATAATAATGAAACCAGGATTAGCACATGGTTTTAATAGTGCTAAAACTTGCTAATTCTCACTGAAACTGACTATAATCGTATGTATGATGTTTTCGGTTCTAAGACAAAGAAGTGTTGACTTAAGCTTGGCCCCCAATAATTTCATTAGAGCTTTAAAACACTTTTCCTTATTGAAGGTTTAAATCAAAAGATACCTTCATGTATGCATATTAGTATTGTTAGAAGCTAAAGAAAAATTAATAATACAATCTAGTATGGGAATGTTGGATAGATTGTGATATTTTTTTTAAAAGAATAAGAATGTTTATGGTTTCCTTTCACAAATAAAGAGAAATAAGAAGGGAAAGGAAAGGGCCAATAAATGTCAACGATTATTTTTTCCAAAGAGACTACTTTGCATGGTATCTCAACCGAATAGACTTCAATTTAAAATTGAAATCTCATGATTTTGAAAAGGTGTTTTTGTATTAGTTCAGTATTGTGGGACAATCATTGGTATTGGACTTCAGAATTAAATTGAACAATCACATATCTATAGATTGAAAAGTCACATATTTATTGAAAGGTGCCTTTGCAACTATTCAAACTCTACAAATATAGAGCCTTGCAACTAGAAGTAGTAGTTTCTCTTTTGCTTTTCAAAACCTTTATTCTTTATTCTAGATTCTAAACAATTTCTTAGAAAGTTCTCCAGAATTTCTCTAGAATTGTTTTTTTGCAGAATTTCATGAGGCTTTTCGTATCCCAGGGAGATTTGCCACGAGCTCATTAGCAAACTTATTTAAGTAGGGGCAAATATCACCCTAAAGATAGCAATTTATGTGCCTTAAAGTTTTGAATTTTTCTATTATTTTTCTCCATTCAAACCACTCCTTTCGTAACAGTAGCTCACAATCCAACCACAATAAGCCAAAGGGTTGGAGAGGATCTTCTTGTAAGGGCGGTGGTATTGGTTGCTGGCGCTATTATCATAATCTCTTGGCTAAGATATTTTTCCTCTTCTTGTATTCTACATGAAAAGGCTTTGCATTATTTAGGAAGAAAATGATACGATCTAAGTTGAGTTGATTCAAGAGAAGGCTAGTTTAGTATCTTTCCTATGAGGGAGCGGGTTGGATGTGTCTGATACAAACATGAGAGGAACCTTCCTATCTTGGTACAACTCTCGCTTCTATTAGGTTTTTGCCTTAGTACTTTAACTCATCCCAATTAGTCAACTTTTCGAACCCAACACATTCAAACTCTGAAGCCGAAGCTTATTTGTTGACCACACTAGACCCCACATATCACACGGCTTTTTTTAGATTCTCTTTCGAAAGCCTTCGGATGAACCCCTGCCCCCCACAGCTCCATACATATCTCCATCCAACCCACTCCTCCATGTTGACGCTAATGGGTCACCATGGTGATCTAAGATCACTCGTGATCCTAATCCTAGGATGATCTAAGATTACTGCATTTGGTAGGCCATGGTCCAATGATTAAAGATCCTCGAGTATCCATGAGTAACCTATTTGGTATACTAGAGGAATCTAAGATCACTGGCCATATAATACCAAAAATATCTCTGACATATCTCAGATAGATTTTTTATATATTTTCAATTCTCATGCATCAAGAATGTAGGCAAATATGCTGCTTTTCATAATGGCTCTATCATTTTATCATAGACTCTTTTAGTGGCCCCTATCTTTAGAAAATTAGACTTTGTTCTGGTTCTATCAACAATATTCTTCATGATGCCAAGTTTGAACAAATTGAATTATAGTTAAATCCTTGTAGCATCAACTATTTGTAACATATTCTTATTATTCTATTAAGACCATCATTACCCAACCCAATTGCCAAGGAATTTAGTTTCCTGGTTTGGGTCTCTTTCAAATATTTTGTAGGAGTTAAGTATTGTTCACGGTGAAGAATTCAAGGTCCTTCCAAGACAGAACAGAAGTTATATGCTCCTCCAGCTGGTTCAAGTTTCATTTTTGGCTTTACATCCATCCTAGGCAGGTCACTGATAGTTTACAATGATGTGAGTTTTAAATGCGGTTCTTTCATCTTATGAACCATCGTGCATTAGCTTAAAATTAAGCAGGCTCAACTGTGTATTGTATTAATCTAATTATGATTTTAGAGCGGTCCTCGAGGTGGATTTCGTATTGCAACATTAGTGCTTTTCTATAGTTGTCTATGATCTGTGCAAATCTAAGGGTGGGTCATCAGTTGGGAATGTTGAGAACAACTAGAGAGCTAGGTTAGATCGGTTTAAAATTTCCAGATATGGAACCAACCCTATTGGATCTAAACTTGGATTTAAATATGTATCCTAAACAAATTTTTCATGACATGTGTAGTAAGGAAGGGTATCAGTACGGATTTTTTTACGCATCCCCACCAAGTTGGAAGCATTAGCATCCTGCTCCATGAGTGCATAGACCTGCCCTTGGGTCCTAGGCCTCTATTGTCCTCCCTCTTGCTGTTGTCCTTCCTCAGGTGCTCGATTTGCAAAAGCTCTTTGAGAAGATTGAGGTGCATGATGCCTTTGTGGTTCTTTCCCACTAGAACAAATAATAGCTTTATGCGCATCCTAATTGTATGAAAAACAAGTCTCTCCTAGCCATATTCAATCTCGCTTAAGATGAGGTCCTATAGCACTTAATGGCATCTTGAGATTGTGCTCTACCTCTAGTGGCAACTTGATTTGGTTTCTGGTTCTTCAACCTGGAGGGTCTACTATTTTGACTATGAGAATCATTAGGCCAAGCCCTTTTCTTTGAACTCTTCTCTCTAGCAGCTTGAGCATCGTCGAGCCCTTTTTCTATCACCAAGGCTTTATTAACAACATTTTAAGTAGGTAGCTTGAATGTTGTAATTTGTTGCTATATCCAACCCCTGAGTCCATTCTCAAATTTTCTAGCTCGGTCATTTTCCACTGATATTAAGGTTGGAGTATATCAAGACATTTCTTCGAACTTTGTTGCATACTTGGCAACCATCATATTGTCCTGCTCCAGATGATCGAACTCGCAAAATTTCTGGAATCAGATACTTGGCAACCCTTTGAGGCCTTAAAAGACCTTTTTAAATTTTTTCCGAGTAAGGGGGCATCATTAGGACCGAGCTTTTCTTTCTCCATTTTCCACTAATCAGTTGCCTCCCTTTGTAACATGAATGTACCAAAAATGACTTTCTCCTTATTAGGACATCTCAAGGCTTGAAAGACTTTCTCTATATCCAATAGCCAACTCTTAGTCTCCATAGGATCAGCAATGCCCTTGAAGGCTAATGGTGCATACTTTTTGAAATCTACCAAACTAACTCGATGCCCCAGCTAGACCTTAGTGCCCTAAGGCTATTTTTGTTGCCTCTACAATTGTTGTTGATATAATACCTACTGCTACTGCAACTGCTGCTGCAAGAACTATTGCTGCTACTGTATATACTGTTGCAGCATGAATTGCTGTTGTTACTATTGCTGTACCTTCACCATCCTCATCATGTTTGCCTTGGCAGCAATTTGCTGTTGCATCCCATGTCCACTCCCTCATGCCATATCAACCTACATATATTTTCAGCATCATGAATATTCAATTCAGATTATTTAAGTATTGATAGTACATCTAACATGTCATAAGATCATTTTATTGTACATCCAGTTTAGTGGGTTTTCCCAATAATGCTTACTTTGAACCTAAATTCTAGAATACCTAAATCTTAAGCTCTAATACCACTTTTGTCATGCTCCGAGCCCATCACCCAGGTTGACCACATGATACGACCACATAATCCCTAAAGTGAAATCCTAGAAATCATGTAAGGCCTAAGATGAACAATATCCACATCATACCAGCAATTTAAAAAAACAATTACAATCACCTCAATCCAATAAAACTACCATCATTAAATAATCAACTAGCTCAATTGCAAAAATTCAAATGTTCATCGATATCAAAAAAAGAGAGATAATTACTAACTAACTAATGGCTCTGCAACTCGAACTCCACGTCCTACCCATCCGAAACTATGTACCCCGTGACTCTAAAATATAAAGAGGAATATGAGCTTTTTTAGGGAGTAAGAATTTTCAACCACTACACCATAGATAATAAAAAAAGAAAATAACCAAATAAACAATTTTAGATAAAATGAATTCTATAACAATACTCAAAAACTTATTCAAAATGAAATGCATATAAGCCATCATTATCCATCTTATCAAAGAAACACACACACACACATATATATTTCAAATTTAACCAATTATTCAATAACAGTTTCATATGTTATGCCATCTATTTCTCATTTTCTTGATTGGCAGGTTTCGTAGAAATATTTTTTCAGCTTTGGACTAAGTTTATGACCCAACATAAGCTCGTAGAGGTTATCACACATATAAGCTCATGGAGGCCATCCCATGACAGGTTAGTCCAAACCACATCTTATATATCTAATTTACATGTTATCCTTATCAAATCGATTTCGATTGCATAATATATTTCTCACAAATTCGAGGTGTCATTGTTCATATAATAATGTTTTCAATATCTTATACAAATAATAATCATATGAGTATGTTCATTCTGAAAATTATAGTTAACATATCATCTCATGCATGCAAAACCTAAACCATCACTACAAATCTCACGATGCAAAACTAGCGGTACAAATTAATAAAGATGTATAATAATAGTGAACTGGTGCAGAAATTCTTACCTCTACCGAAGATAGACTAAACATAACAATCATTGACCTCTACGGGCTGGGGTGCAGAGTACCTCGGTCAAAACCTTCTTGCATAGATGATTCTCCCCCTATAGAATCAAACTCAATTTATCAAAAGAAAAGTCATACCGTGGACTAGTAACCTAGATTGCCTACTGTTGTCCACTAAGGGTCCAACACTAAGTCCCTCGAATCCCTTCTACCAATTACCTAGGTCAACAAGAGGGAGAGGAAGAAACAATGATAAAAAAGAGGAAGGGAAGAGAGAGGTAGAGAGAGGAGAGGGAAAGAGAGAAGGAAAGGAAGAGAGGGAAGAAGAGAGAAACCTCTTCTCTCTTCATGAACGGGGAAGTTCATCTCCCTCTTCACCTTTAGTTAGAACTAAGGGCTGCCACGGTGGCCCAGCCCCAATGGCGGCGGCCATGGTTGACCTCAGCCACTATCATTGCCGACGATGGTGGCTAGCCAATGCAAGGAAGAAGAGAGAAAGAAATAAGACAAAGAATAGAAGAAGATCCACACCAATGTCAACCAAGATCACGGCCGACCAACCAGGCCAACAGCTACACGGTCTTAAGGGTCCCAAACGAGTCGAAGCCCAGCCTAATCCCACGGCCGACGGTGAAGAATGTGGGAGAAAGAAACCAAAATAGGGCATCCTTGTTTCAGATGAAATTCTGACGATTCTTCAGCCCAAACCCAAGCATCGAAGGCTACATATCTAGGAAAAGAAGGAGAGAGGGTTGGACAATGCTTACCTCGGTCCATTGAGGCGATCCGACAGCTCTTTCCGGTGAAGAATAAAAGAAT
This sequence comes from Phoenix roebelenii, assembly GCA_025769935.1. NCBI lineage: Eukaryota > Viridiplantae > Streptophyta > Magnoliopsida > Arecales > Arecaceae > Phoenix > Phoenix roebelenii. The sequence goes on along the minus strand of JAOXJJ010000725.1, from coordinate 18,151,250 downwards.
AACTTGAAGGAGGAGCTTGGGATTGGCGGCTTCCTTCTAAAGATTTGTGATGGGGTTTAATGGAGGAGAAAGAGGGCCTTAAATAGATAAAATTTTGTAAGATTTGGTCATTATTTGGATCACCCGAGGACTCTCAGAGTCCGACAGTATCGAGAAGGAAGAAGACTCCTAATCCACCCCATCGCGTGGGCCTTAAATAGATGAAATTTTGTAAGATTTGGTTATTGTTTGGATCACCTGAGGACTCTCAGAGTCCGACAATATCGAGAAGGAAGAAGACTCCTAATCCACCCTATCGCATGCAATAAGGGAGAGTCTTCTTAACTGGGGAGTCTTCTTCTACACCCCATTGCGTGCAACAACAAGGAGTCTTCTTCTCCACCCCATCGCGTGCTACAAGGCCCACTTGAATGCCAATGGACCTGGGCCTCTTCCGACTGGCCCACTAACCCAAGGGCATAGAGATTTTGCAATATCAATCTATGCAATAATAATATCCACCTTGAACCACCTGCTTTGTGCAATTATCAACGAAGACTGGCGCCCTCGGCTGCCACTATTTTCAGATTCATCTTCCGATCTGATTGCTTCAGTTGAAGATTGGCGAGTCGCAACCAGACTGCAGCATGCTTAATGAAATCTAAATTGGATCGAAAGTCAGGCCTCCACCGCTCGAGCGCCAAGGCCTAGCCTACTACTACCTAAGGGCCGTGCGACACCACCTAACCCTAATCCTAGCAAATTGGAGCAACAAATGACCATCAGAGAGAGAGAGCAATGATCTTGAATTCCTTACTGATCTTCCATCGACTAAACTCCAACTACAAACCAGTATCCAAGAACTTCTCGATGAGAGACGTCACCCATCATTCACAAAATACCTTTGCAATCTTCACCGGCGAGTACCACCACCTTTGAGAACCGTTGCCGCAAGTGAGCAATCTCGTCCTCTGGAACAGTTCGCCTCCCTTGGGTTACCTGCGATTACTACTCTCTTTGTATGCCACATTTCTTTCTAAAGCGGGCATTTCATACATCACGGATACAAATACACCCTATAGAGTCAGAGTACAAAAGGTCCCAAAGTGCTCCGGGCATCTCTCTCTCCCCATCCCATAGGGTGCCTCCTAAGTGGCTCGCTACATATGCTGCTACCCAGTTGGCCGCCCCATTGGCCTCACGATATACATGCATAGCCTGTAATGTAACCTCTTCTCTCACCATCATCCAAATATCGCGAAGCAAGGGATGAGCACCTCCATGACTACTCGGGCCCCTACGGATCCAGATAATCACCGTGGCCGAGTCACCCTTCAGAAAAACCAAGCTCGTCTGGAGTACTCGCCGCGCGTAGGACAGGCCCATACAGGCCGCTCGCAACTCTGCCCTTGGAACTGAAGTATCAAAAATCTGTCAGCCCCCTGCTGCCACCACATCAGAACTCGGGCCCCTAATAACGAATCCGGCCCCTCCCCTCCTGCCACCATCTAAGACAGAGCCATCAAAATTGATTTTGAAGAAACTCGGAGGTTGGGGCTCCCAGGTAAAAATTATCCTATTAGACTCTTTTTTTGGTAGTCTTTGGGACTCTTTACAGCTGTTTATCGCTGCAGTCCAGTTCAGTTCAGTGGTGAACGTTCAGTTTGGGGAACCGGGTGGTGACAGGATCGAGCTCAACCGAAAAAGAGAGCGCTCATCAGAGCTCCGCGGTTATATCTTCTCGCTCCCTATCCATGGCGACTTTCGCTTCTCCGCCCCGCCGCTTCTCCTATTTATCCTCCGTTTCTCTTTCTCCTCCTCCTCTTCCTTCCACCTTCCTCTCCTCTTCATTGCTTCTCCCGGGGCACCTCGCCAAACCGGATGGCTTACGGTTCTTCTCCTCCTCCAAACCAGTGACCACACCCCCGAGACCCCTCTCCCACCCCGCCGCATTCTTCTACGGAGAAGAGAGGCCTTTAGACACCCAGACGCTTCTCGTCACCGCCACCGTCCTCGCCGCCGTCTCCCTGTCCCTCGTTCTTGGTCTCAAGGTGACCTCTCTCGATACCCCTTGTTTTCTTCTTTAAGATTGTTTAAATTGGACAAACTTAAATTGTTTCAGGGGGATCCGGTGCCCTGCGAGAGGTGTGCTGGCAACGGTGAGATCTTTCTATCCTATTAATTCTTCCACATCGATTTTTTGCTTATGAGTTTTTAATACCAACTTTTTAATGGCAATAGAGAAACATAGTGTTTTCCGGTGTCAAATATGTGAATCATTTAGGTGAATTTTGGCTAAGATAAAGTGAAATGATAGGGTATTTTTGCTGAATTCCTCTCTTATTTTTCTTGAAATCGAGATGGAATCTAGGCATGATGTTAGTAATCTATTATATTTGCATATTGTATGTTAGTGTTTATACAGATAAAATTTGAACCGCAAATTAAGAATACTTTTCCCTCTTTCTTTTCTTTGTTTATTTTGTTGATTGGGTGTTGCTATGAGAGCTGTAGTAGCATTGAAGCATGGATATGTTATTGCTCTATAAATCCTTATGATTATTACTGTATTTGGTTCATTTAGCTAACATTGCGATTCCTTTGTGAAGTATCATGAATCAACATGCTGACATTGGTCCCTCTTCCTCTTCCATATTGTCCACCTCCCCCCCTACCTCCAACTCCAAAAATAAAGGTAAAGGAAAAGTGATAAATAATGTATTCGAAATTCATTAATGGAATTTAATAATGGTGGGTTGAGATTGTCTTATCTGACATTTTATTAGAAGTAAGAAAATACTTGATTATAAAACTTTTACACAAGAAGAGCCATAAGAGAGTGGTTCTAATTCATGTGATGGTGCAGAGAACATGCAATCACAAACATAGCAGGACCTGCATGAATAAGATTATCTTTGCTATATAGGTGTTCTTTTTAGAACAATTAAAATTGTTTAACTCCTTAACACTATTGTTTATTGTGTCGATGTCCTGTTTCTGATAAACAATCACCATGCCGAGAAAAAGAACTGGCAGTGGAAATACTTGCTATGTTAGTGATTAAGTTGGCTCTGGATAACAGTGAATTAATTGGCTCCAGATAACAGGCATACCAGCGTTGAAGTGCTCATATCCCTTTTGTAGATTAAGCATCTTTATTTTAATGCTACCATATTCCATCATGGCCAATATCACCTACTTTGAACCTAACTATTAATCTTACATCCGTATGTCATGTGCTACATAATATGCAAGTGGGTGTTTAAGATACTCCCTTTCCCTGCACATTAGAATCCACTTTTGCATTGGCTCTAGAATTTAATTCTCAACAATCAGATAATTATGTGGATCCAATTTTGCATTGGCTTTACATTTCTTGCATTTACAAAGTACTAGAATGCCCTCCCATTCGGTAATTCATGAGATCAAAGGAGGATGGAGGCTCAAATAGAAGGCTGGTTATCAATCAAATCTTTTGTAGTTCATCATATTCATCATACTGTATTTTCAAGTATAAGTTATATTTTGGATGTTTAATTTACATCAAAGTTATCATCTGACTAGTACACTTGTTCTTATAATCATTTTGCCATATAATCAATTTGCTTACCTTAAAAACTCGTGCCATTTGCATTATTACTAAATAAATCCTTTGAGATGTAAAATTGTATCCATGATTTTCATTTAAAAATATTCTTATGAACAAGGTTTGTTGTATCGATCAGTTTCGGAGCGTACCGCCCATACCATACTGGTATTAAACTGGTACATGGTGCGGGGAGTATACCGACACTCGATATGTTAAACAGGGTACTGTACCAAGCATATTGACACCTTAATAAGATGGTACTGATACGGGTTCCGGTCCGAGATAGCGAACTTTGTTTATAAATGTTACTTTATGTCTATATTTAAAATATAGATAAACTTTACAGTATGTACACATCTAATACATGGACAAATTTGCTAAATCAGTTATAAAAATGTTTGACAACCCAATTCAAGCAAAGCAACCCAAGTCTTGTCAAGTTAGCATGCCCGTTGATGCAATAATTTATGAGACCATAAAAATATTAAGGGAGGAATATTATATGAGTGTATCAACACCTAATGATGTACATTATCTTAAAGCCATTAGTCATATTTTTCTACTAGATTCTTTGAAGCTTAAAAAAATTATATAAGAAGTATTAATATGTAATGAAATTAAGTGTGTATTTACATCATATGCTAAGTATTTCATAAATCCTTAATTAATTTATTCATTTTTAGTTACATCACATGAGCCCCAGCCAAACCAGAGACTGATTTGACTGCATATAAGCCTTCTTTTATCCATCTTTCTCTGATAACTTTAAGTTATATATAAACATCTTGAGCATATCTATATTGTAATATTGAAGATTGATAAAGGTTATTGAAGCTGGTTATTTATAATTAACCCCATTACCTTGTCAGTCATGATTCTAATATTAATTTCATTCTCTTTTAAATACATGTTTTCCTTGCATGACAATTATTATTTAATAGTATCTTTTCTGACTTACCCATAATTCTTTCATTAATTCTTCCTGCTGGGACTGGAACTTGGTTAGTCGCATCCTATCCTCCATTATAACTTCTGTTTTCTTCATATCGACTTTCTCTGTTTCTTTCAGATTGAATTGTGTCCAACTTGATGATATCTTTTTCATAGTACCCAAAGGCATGAAAGGGTCAAGGTACCGTGTGTTGGTGACATATAAATTTGGCACTGGCATTTACATGCCTTGCTGTGTTGTATAGTCCAAGTGCTTGAGATGCACTGACACCAAGTGCACCTTACTAGCACATGCACTAGCATGCAGCTCTGCTAGATGCCAGTGAGGCGCCAGTATGGTATCTGCCAACCATTTTGACTGAAACTCTATTCCTTGAGCAGTTGGCCCTAATCCAAATTAGCAAAGAATAGTTGTAACTAAGTTAAAAAGTTACACTTGGCTATATCTGATAATGGAAGGTCATATGATGTGAGCTGGGAGAGTTTAAGCATGCTATGAATCATCACATCCTGTTGTTATATCGGGACTTTGTATTTGTTTCATCTTGTAAAACATATAGTCTCGCTTCTATAGCATAATGGTACTAAGAAATAAATGTTTTCCATAGGCCTTTGTTTTTCTCTATATGCTCTTTGCATAGCTCTAATAATGAATTTTTTTTTATAGGGATTGCTTGCAAAAGAAAACTACATGAACTATGGTAGGAAATGACAGAGCTAAGTGAAACAAAGAACCATACCACTGACCATTTTGTCTATGACAAGACTTTTAAGTATAAGATGCCCTAACATTTATGAATTGACAATAGAGGCAGAGACAAAGCTAGTTTTTGGACATGTGAATGGGGTGGATGATTTCATGGAAACTCAGGAATGCAAACAGCAAGGGAGATTTTTCTTTTTTTTTTCTTCCATTTTCCTGAAATGATTCAGAAGATTTCTTTTCTTTCTTTCTTTCTTGCTTGCTTGAACTTTTTTTATAATTTTAAGAAGGAAGGAGCCAGACAGAGAGATGCCTGGGCCTTTGGATTTCTGAATGGGGCAGATATTCACATGGAAACTCCGGATTGTAGATGGAAAGGGAGAACTTTTTGTTTCTTCTATTTCCCTAAAAAGATTGAGAAGATTTCCCATTCTGTCATTTTTCCTCTTTTTCCCCCTTTTCCATTTTGCTTATGTGTAGATATCTTGACATGACAATCAGAGTTTTTTATGTGGGGTAGATTATGTTGTTATCTTTTTTTCTTTATCTTGTGAAAAATGCATTAGCTTCATCCAAGATAATATGTTCCAATGATGATGCTACAGATCCCTGCATCAATGTGGTACTTATGATCCTTTTCAACTTCGATCACCATTTATCAGCAGATAACACAATGAGGTAGTTCATGCTTAGTGTTGAATATGGTTCATCTTGCATCAGTCACTTTTAAGTGTTGTTCGAGTGAAAAGTTAATTTTTACCTCTTGGTCTGTCCTAATGGGTTGGCTCAAGTAAATGAAATAAATGGTCTTGCACTATTTTGCACCATACAAGACATTATAATTCACATCACCTACATTGAGAACCAGTTCAAGCTTTTCATATGAACAAGGAACTAAATGATGTTTTTATTTTCTGCATAGGTGGCACAAAGTGTGTCTTTTGCAACAATGGTAAAATGAGACAAGAAACTGGGTTAGTTGATTGTCGGGTTTGCAAAGGTGCAGGTATTCTTTTCTCGCTTAATTTTTCTGCTGGTCCATGTATAAGCAACATAGTTATGACTAAATGAGTCGCTGCTACTCTCCAAACTCATTTATCTTCAACTAACATGACCTGCTTTTAGTTTTTTTTCAATATGTTTTGTGTTCAGGAACAAAATGTAGATGGATAATTAAATATCAAGAACCAGAAACACCAATAGTCCAGAAATTAAATATCAAGAACTCAAGCACCGAAATATTAATATTCCAAAATATTTAAGTATCTAACTTTATATTTCAATGTCAAACTATCAAATTTCTCAACACTATATAAATGAAAAAACAATTAAAGCTACTAAGTCTTTAATTTATAAGCTATCACTGAAATCGTTGCTACATCAGGAATCTCAGTTCCAAAATTCAATTTAAACACTTCGTAGAAAGATAGCTTGTCTCTCCAAAACTACAAAGGATAAAACAAGGAAATAATCAATTTCTGCAATTGTTGACAAAACTAAAATATGAAGCTAATCTCCTTCCAAGCAGCCTTTTATCAATCTAATCAGCTATTCATCCACAGCAGTTGCTAGAAGCCTTATCTCTAATATCTGTCTATGATAATAGGGAATAGTAGGCAAATATTTATAATGCACCAAATAGAGTCAAGCTAGAAGACTGAAACCTCGACAGCAAAATATATTTTATTTTTATTTTTCCAAGTAATTATCAAGGTGCTGGAGTTTACTTCAATATTTGAAAGAGGACTCAATTTCAAATAATTCACACAATTATTACTATTTATATATTAATAAATATAGAGTTAGGCCAGAATATCCACATACTAGGTATAAAACAGACTCGTATTGGTTGGCCCCATGTGCATAGCATCCTTTGATTTAGGGCACACATTTAAACAGGCTCCCCACCAAATAAGGCACATAACTCCCCATAATTTGGGGCAAAATGGAGCATCAAAGTTAGGGTAGGCCGAACCGGACCGAACCACTCGGTTCGGCCCCTACCGAACCGACCTGGTGGAAAATCGGGTCGGTTCGCCTATTGAAATCGGTTTTGGCCCTGAATCAATCGGTACGGATTTCGAACCGACCGAAAATGCTCGAACAGGACCGAGCCGGCAGGAACCGTTCGAACTTGGTGCGAACCATCTAGTTCGGAACCGGGCCCCCTCCCCCTCTGCTTCTTTTGTTAAAAACAAGTCTTGGAAAGGCCGAAGACCTTCCCAATAGTTTGTTTTGGAAGTTCCATCGACATTCCCTTTTTCTTAATTTGCAAAATACACTGATTTAGCGCAATTGAAGGAAGATCCAAACCTAAATAAGGTGTTCCTCATCTTTCCTATCTCATTCCTTCTATTTTTTTCGCTTGAAAAAATAGCTTAAAATTTACAAAATAAGAAGAGATCATGCTAAACTTTTTAATTTGGCCATGATTTTATTATATATTGTATATCTATGGGTGATCTACACGATACATAAAAAATTTTAATTTTTGGATTATATATAATTTTTAAAAATTAACAATATATTTTTGTATTAAAAATAAAAAAATAAAAAAATAAAATTAGAAGTGTATTTAAGGGCACGCAAGCTACTCTCTAGCAAAATTTGGTATCCATTTATTCAAGATTTGATGCGATAATGCACATAGTGGGCTGGATTGATCGTTTATTTCAATTTTGAAAATAAACCACGCAATAGCACGTATCCTGTAGGATAGTGATTACGGGTGTCGG
>JAOXJJ010000725.1:18125412-18143193 GCA_025769935.1 Phoenix roebelenii | reverse complement strand
TGTATTTATCAGTTTAAGAACATTGATAAGTGCTATGGAAAGATGATTAAATTATAAATTATTAAGCACTTATCATGGATCTAAATTTGAAAAAAACTGAGAAATAAGTAGCTTTTGTTGCATGCCCACGAGCCTCAAAAAGTATATAGATGACAAACTTTTGGCTGCTCTTTATAATATGATTTACAAGATGGATCTTGATCCAGAAGTCGCGGCTCTATGTTTAGAAGAGGTAAGTAAACTTAGGTGGCATATATAAGTTGATATCTTCAATTATTAATATATTACAATATGATTCTTTTTTATAGACCAAGATATTTAAAAAGAAAACTGACAACTTTGGAGTCTCGGAATCTATCGTAAGAAAAGTATGAAATCATGTATATTACACATCAGGAGGATATTTACTTGTGGTTAGATGGTTACTAATATGATACTATCTAATATATAATTTTTTCAATATTTTTATAGCTGAATGGTAGATTGATTTTGGTTTTTCTGTAAAAATTTAAGCGGCTAGCTATCCACTCCAAATGGTCTCCTCGAGTGGCTGTGAGCGCAACTAGTCCACCTTTGCCCTCATCCACAGCAAGCAGAGGAACTGTTGACACAAGTGTATCAACGACCTTGTATATGTTCAGTACAATTTAAGGTTGAGGTTGACGTACATTTAAAAGAAAGTAGAGCTAAAGTACGTAGATCTAATCTATAGTGCTTTTGTTAATGATAAGGATGATCCTATGATCAAAGGGTAAGCAGGCAGCGAGTGGTATAAAGGGTAAGAAGACAGTTGCCCAGCACACCAAAAAAAATAAAAGGCACCTGCACCCCTAATGGAGAGTGTGGAGGAAAAGCCAGTTCACTCAGATTCAAAGACCAAAAGCAGCAGTTCTGGTGGTCATGGATCTGCTGGTCAGAGAGAGTGAAGGATATGAGACTACCATTTATGAGACAAAGCCACAAGGTGGTTTTTGATTCACCGGTAAGTCTCAGTTTATGCATGCTATACAGGATAGGACCACAATGCATGATCTGGTAGCTCGTGAGGATCCGATTGCATATAGGAGACAGGCTCCTCTAAGTCATTCAGGAGGACACGATGCAGCTGTAGATGATCTTGCACATGGAGTAGGATCTATAGACATATCATATTTTAAGTCGTATACTGGATCCTATTATCCATAACTACAGGCAGCCTATAACTCATACGGATATAGATATAGATATAGTGTGTTTGAGGCATCTTTTGATGGCTATTATCTTACGCAGCCCGAAGCGTTTTATAGGTTGGATTTTGCTACGAGCTTATTCGAATAGGCTCCTTCACAGCTATTTTATCAACTAGTTTATCAGCCAGAGCATACCTCTCAAAGCCAGAGCTTCAATGAAAGATCTGAGAGTGCTTACAAGCCGGAGCGTATTCCTTATGGAATAAACATATAATATTACAATGCTGCTTGGTTAGAGGGGTGGGCTGATGTGCCTCTTGACTATGCTAATAATCCGGATATCTACGAGTGGCATCGCCACTTGACGAGATTTTAGATATTGGTATGTATGTTGTACTTTAAATAAGTGTAATTGATTGTATTATTTTATATTTTTTGCCTCACTACTTGATTTGAGGATATTTTATGTTGTTTCTTGTAGCATGCAGCATCTCACTAATCATTTTTTATTTTGTATCATTTTAAAAAAATAAGATGCATCATTTAGGTTAAACTGGGATTATAGAAACATCAAAAAATATCAAAAAAAATTAAAAATAATAAAAAAAATTAAATTAGACTTAAAATTATTGAAAAAATTTAAAAAGACTGATTACCAATTAAATCAACTTAAAAAACTTTAAAAAAAATGGGCGTGTCGGTATGGAACCAGCACACCCAAGCATACCGTGTGTCCAGGACCAAGCACAGAGATTAATTGGAGACAACTTTTGTCGGGAAGGATGGTCTGTCCCAGAACCAATAAGAGCAGAAGGCAAAGTAGTGTCATTCCACTGGGCAAGAAATATTGAAGAGTAAAAGAATAATGAGCTCTTTCATCCACTAAGGTATCATAAGAAAGATAGGCGGAAAGATATGTTGAAAGACGCCACCTTGAAGTTGGTGAAAATTGGGCCGTAGATTATGACCATAGCTTTTCTCGCAGCACCGAACTCTAAGTGAGTGGTTCTTCACGAAGAATTGTTAGCATTCCTCCAGCAGGACTATAGGATAACAAAAGTCGAAGTTTATGAATGAGGTTCGACTTTCCACACCAAAAGTCTCTTCCTATTTTGTCCCAAGGTAGATCCAAAGCCAGTGGCTTACCTAAGAGCAAGCCCGCTAAGCATTGTTGCTTTCTATTCTCGCGCAGATCTTGAATCTAAAACACTCTTTAATACTGTTTGGAAAGTAGCGTTGTATTGATCTTCTTTTTTTCTGGACAGGCTAAAGGTAGAATGGGCCTCTGTGCTTACTTCTCCCATCGGGCTTCGTACTATTGACGAGTCTGGACTTGCCCCTATTGCTGAATTGAAAGAAGCTTTCTTCTATAGCTTGACTTCACTTGTCATATTTCTCGTTTTGTTGCACTCCCCCACTAGGAAAAAATTCTATTTAAATGATGGCGGGATGTAAGGCTCTGGTTCCGTATAGACTATTAAAAAAATATATTAACTACTCTAAAAAAAATGTATTGAACCCGGTGTCATCATTCTTTGAAAGAGTAATCTCCTTCCTTTCCTTCTCCGACCGATCAAGATAGCATGTAATTCATGGTTCTGAGGGACGAGATATAGTATCTAACTCAAAACAACTCTGAGATTTCGTATAATTGTGATGTTCCTACAAACGTGCAACCTTCCTTTGAGATTGACTCCATCTTCCCACTATGCTGTAGCAGGGCGAAATCTCTGATAGGTGCTGGTTCTCTTCGCCCCAATTTGAGGATTGCCGTGAAGCTTCATTTTTAAAGCGTAGAATAAGCCGTTCTTTCTAATCCCAAGTACTCGGCCCTAAGGGGTCGGAAGGTCCCATTTCCCTACCAAGATCTGGCCACATAATGAAAGTTTTCATGCTCTTTCGAAAAGAGGAGATTTTGGTCATAACTTCATACCCATCAAATTTTTGATATTTTGGTCTTATTTGTCTTGCCATTCTGTCTAGTGATAGAACAAAAACTAACAAAATGGTTCATTCTTTTTCCATTACATCAAACAAAAATGAGCAATTCTAATTCTATAAGGTTGAATGACCATTTAGTAGTTTGATTGGTCATTGGCTCTACCACCCCTTCATATTCTGTATCTTGCTACTTCTTTGCTTGTTTTTCTTGATCAAGCTTTTCTGTACTTAGCAAAGAGGTAGTAGCATTTGGGGTGGAAAGAATTTCGTTTTTCGGATAAGCCAGCACAACTCTTGCTTGCTGTCTGCATGTGGTAGGGCCTGGTCAACTGCCCGGCCACCTTTTTAGCTCATCTCTTGTTAACGCTAGCACTTATTTAATAAATGATGCCAAACCCGACTTGCGAAGTGAAGCTTAATCTCTATTCATTAGTTCAACACTAAGATGTAGAACTTGATCGTATATAGGTCAAGAGATCTTCAATTTGGAATTCTTTTTTTTATATTGCAATCCTTCTTAGTGAGAAATCACTCTAAAGACTATGTAGGGGAATGTGCTATGGTGACTCAATAAAAGAATTTATTTGAGACTTTGTAAATGAAACTTTCATTCAACTATAGTTGAGAGGAAACAAGTCTCAGCAGTCACTAAAGGGGAAGCTTAGAGATGGAATGAAAATATAAGAATAGAGGAGTACGTGGGGGGTGAAGTAAACAGAACTCTAGCAATATGGACCAGGCCAGCTTCCTATTCATTCGTTTATAAGGATGCTCTTCGGCTGGTCAATAGGGCACATTGCTTTCCCTTCTGTAATAGAGTTGTAATAGGCGTGCTTGGCTAACGAATAAAAACCTTGGTCTACTTTCATTGGTCTAGTCCGGCCATTGCTTATCTCTTTCTTCTCTATCGGTGAATTGGGGGAAGTGTGCACCAATAAGAGGAGGTGAAAAAGCAAGAAATAGGGAAGTAGAGTAGTTGGCACATGCTGGTCAATCCAGTATGTACGTTGCTTTCGTTCTTTCCATTCAATATATCCTCTCCTCGAGTAATATGTCCTCCAACCCTGCTTGCTCATCTAGAAACTCTCACAAATTCTCCTCCAGCTTGGATACGAAGTAAGCAATCAAAGGGATGACATTAGCAAGTGCTCATACCATCCTTGCTTTCTCGATATCAGTAATTAAGGATCTATCCTCCTTTTACTAGGTGCAAGCAAAAAAAAGGAATATATCATTTCAATAATATCATGCCAATCAGTAAAGGAATAGTTCTATCATTAATGATATATTGAATTATCTATTTTTTCATTCAAGGTTATGGAACTTTAGTAAAGTCTTCCGTCAAGGTAGCATTTGCCTTCCTGGGAATCAATCCCTTTTGGAATTGGGTAAGGCTCCAGTATCAACTGACAAGGAGCTAGGTCCAATAGCACTTCCCGTCTTTTCAAAAATCTTCCCTATAGCAGCAGCGGCACTCGAGTTCTTACTGCCAGGTGCAATAAGTATGCCATTTCCAAGCTTCCTTGTGAAGCGTGCGTCATCTCTTGTCTGAATTGAAGGCATCTCAATTACTACCTAAGGCCTCTCCATCCTTGGTTTATGTCTGATTCCATTCTCCCTTGGTTGAACTTTCTTCCATCCTCCACTTTTGTCTACTTCCTTTTTTCCATCATGTGTAATTATCGCCCATCTTCCATCTCTTCCTGGTCCAGAAAAAAACTTATGGAATAAGTTTCGTTGATTTTCTTTCTATAAAGCTTGTTCAGTCCCTCTAATAGAGTGATTACTAGTGATAAATGAAAAATGGAATAATTTGTTTTCTTTTGGGCCTGATCTGCCTATTCCTGCTTTTCTTGAATCTCGTCATTGGGAGTGGCAACTCTCTCAATCAACTTAGAGCTCTCCCTTGCTTCCTTCTTTGTTCTGGTAATCTATTTAAGTAGTTATTAAAGTACTTGTAGCCTCTAGCCTTGAGTTCTCGTCTATCTATCTGTATAGGTCATCCATCCTTTGCAATTCAATTGGGACAACGGTCTTGGACTCTTCTTTCTTCTGATCTGTCAGCAAGTCTCTATCTTCTTTCTTTGGTCATCTATCCACGAATTTGTTGGAAAGGCTCTTTCTCTTTGCTGTTTCAATCGGTCCACGAGTACCCTCTCTTGCTTGTTTACAAAGAAAATCAAGATTTTCTAAACGTTTTGACTCCATTCATTGGTATGCATGAATCGCATCCTTGGTCAATCTACTCCTGCCATACCAAGTGCTCAATCAATAATACGACAAGTTTCCTGACATGAAATACTACATCATTTGCCTCTGAGCTCTCTCCTTTCTTTCCGGCATGAGGGGCTGAGTCTTTATGCCTTTCTTTGTTTAGTTAGTAAGAATATGCCAATTCTCTCATTCAGATTGGCTTCTGCACTTTCAACAACTACACCAAAGTGGAAGGGCCACTATCCCGAGCCGAGCTCTGTGGGCTTTTTTGTTCACTCTTGAAATATTGAAGGTTGCCCTTGAAGTAAAACCAAGTAGTTGCCCATCAAGGCAAGCCCAACTGAAGTACCGAACCCTTAAGCGAGAGGGCCAAGGTTCTTTGTTGGTGTCTTGCGTAACAAAAGCAAGAGGAAAGGTGGTGGGGACTTATTTGCTTGCGACTGAAGGAAGTAGGGCTCCTATCGAACCGAACAGCCCCCTATTAACATAACAAGTGAATAGTGCAAAGCCTACAGATTGATAGCTTATCTTATAGGCATTGCAGATGGAGAGCTTAGCATTCGTGGATCTTATATTCTAGTCACAAGCAGAGAGAGCGTACCACCTTGGATAGTTGTTGTGATGTAGTCGGTCCTAAAGGGTAAAAAAACCTTAAGAATGTAATATAGCAAAAGAATGAAGATGTATTCATTTCTTCAACTTGACATGCGTAGAATGGGAAGGAAGGACTGACTCTCCGTCTGGATTGGTCTCGCTCTTGTCCAATTTTCTTATCCTTTAAGGGCAAGGTTAGAGTAGTAGGCAAATCAAATTTTATTTGTTGCATGCGGACCCACTTGTGAGATTGAAGAAATTGAAACTAAATGACAATCTGAACCTACTTGCTTACAGGATCTTTAAGGAACTGTGGACTTTTGCACCTTTTTATCTAGCATGAGTTATCTGATAGTTCTCTCTCCTCGGCAAAGTGGATAGGAAAGAGTCTTGCTTCCATTCCACTAGCAAAGAGTAAAGAGAGTGACTTTTTCTTTTGAGCCGAGCTCTCTCTTAAGCTACTATAGTGGTACACCCCTCAGAGATATAGGGACCATCATGCTCATCCACTTTCTTGTAAAGGACTTGATGCATTTTTTTTGTCCTTGTCGTGGAGACTGAGACATATCAAAAAGATCTATTACTGAAAGGAGATTGGGATCATCCTGTGGTTACCGGATGATGGGAATAACAAAACAGAAATTTGGAAATGAGCATGGAATGTGTATAAATGAATTCTTTCATTATTTGTTATTTTTAGAACTTTTCATTGCATTCACTTACAACCATAGTTTATTGTGCCGATATCGGGAACCGTACTGTCGGACCGGACCTGTACCGACATAGTAGAGGAGGCAGGGGAGAGGAAAAGAAAGAGAGAAGGGGAAGAGAGGTCGGCAGAGGATGGTGGAGGCTGGTGCTCGGGTAGGAGGCGAAGGCCGTGGTCGGACCCCTGTTTCGAATGAAACAGGAGATCCGGCCGTGGCCTCAGTCTCCTGCCCGGGCGCCACCCTCCGCCGGCCTCCCTCCCTCCCCACTCGCTCTTTTTTCCTCTCTTTCCTTCTCCTCCTCCTCCGGCGACGACGTCTCGATTTCATTGCCGGAACCATCCCAGTCCGCCGTTGGTACGGCTCGAGACGCCCCAAACTAGGTGGTTTGGGACGGTTCCACCGACCCTGCTTACAACAAGAAAGAACAACCAGCGTTTGGTGCAATACCTGCATTTTGGTGTATTCTTATTCCTTTCCTTCATCTTTTGTTCAGTCATTTTCTAAATAACTTATCCAATTACAACGTATTAACCGCTAATGCACCTCTCTTTATAAAATTTCAGGGATATGGTCTAATCATGAGGGTAGTATTTAATTATGGTGTTGGATTCGATTTTTTTATGGATTCCTTCTTTGTTACTGGGGTCGACCCCAGAGCCATAATGTCTCAAAATGAAGAAGCTATAGAGAAACTTTTCTTTTTTCCTTTGTCTCTAACTTTGTGAAGAACTCCATTCTATCTCTCCAACAAAAAAGTGGTGTTGCGCCCCAGTTGTACACTCCCTTTGTTTACGAATCCTTGTTGATTCTGAACTTTGTTCGCAAAAGAACCGAACTTTTGATGGGCCAGTCCTTTTGTATGTGTTGCTTTACCCTGGAAGGAAAATGAGCTTTGCTCTTCTGGGTGTTGGGCACGAGATGAAAAAGGGAGAGCTTCGTCTATCAAAGAACCGCGGATTGATGGAAATCTTGGCATTGCTTTGTTTTCTCTCCTTTCCTATCAGCGAGTTCCGATCCTTTTGTTCGAAATTTCTTCGTTCGGACCAAACTGCTTGCAGAATTAAATCCTGTTCCACAAGATCCTCTATCAGCTATACATCCTCCTCGCATTTATGTCGGAGATGTTCTTGGATTATGTAAATTAAAAATGATGAATGGAATTGTGGCACTCCACTCGCCATCAATGTAGAAGGATGCCGCCGAAAAGAATGGAAGGTTGCTTTGCTCTGCTGGATGCGTCAGATCCCATATAAGAAGCTTGCTCTTTACTTGATCATTCAAACATTTTGTGGGCTGTGCACCTGCTCTATTGTTGCATAGCAATAGAAGCCTGCTCATGCTGCTTCGACAACGCTTTTTCACCTTCTCTTCACTCTGGACAGGAGCGTTAATGGACATGGGGAGGGAGCAGGTGAGGCATGTCGTTTGTAATGGAAAGAAAGAGACCACGACTTTGCCTCTTTGTTGGACCACCGACGCGAACATAGTGGATTTGACCAAGACCAGGAACCAATTCAAATTTAGATCTTGACATGTCTGTTGTTTTTAACCGTAGGCATCTTGCCAGCAAGTTGGTGGGCTCATCATGAATTAGGTCGGGGTGGCTGGTGGTTTCGGGATCCCGTAGAACCGTAGAAAATGCCTCTTTTATGTCTCGGGTATTAGCCACAGCTCGTATTCATTTAGTAATTCTACCCCTTCTTCATTCTTGGATCTCGCTTCTTAATATTTTGACCCTTCCATGCTGTGTCTCAGGAACTTTTTCAATACGGTCTGGATTGCTAGCTCCTGTTTATAGTTCTGCTACAGACGATACACGAGGAAGATGTTCTTCCTTCAAATTACATGCATATCTATGAATCTTTACGACTTGATGAAGCAACAGGCATCGGTCTGTAAAACCCATAAAAAAGAGATGGTTGTGGCGTGAAGTACTCTTGTGCACCTACATCACTTGGCTCAACCTCACCCCGTTATGTTATGGAAGAATTTAGCTTGTTGTTGGGCTGGTTATTTAGAACCAGCAATTAGCTGCCGGATTTCGTCCTGCCCGTAGCACTTCGGAATTCACTGTGGTGTCCCTGAATGTAGAGCAGTCTATGACGGAACTTTGATCATTATATTATTTAGAACTTCGAAAGATGGTCGAGGTAGCATGCTTCCAAGCCACTGTACTGTTTACGCATGTAGTCGTAGCAACAGTCCTGCCAGTAGCTAAGTAGCATAGCCAAGAAATCCGGTTTCAACCACCAGCAAGTAGTCCAGTAGCCAGAAAGCTAGCAGCAGCAAGGGAAGTGAGGAAGCAAGCGGTAGCCAAGGATAGGGCTTTCAAGCCGTAAGTTGCGGGGTAGCTAGGGCTAGTAGGCAGAGTGGTCCAATCAGGCCAGACAGGGAAAAGTCCCAGTCTTTGGATTCTCACACCCTTTCATTCTATTTGGTGAATCAATATTGGCATTACCTAAATTAAATGTCCAATTCATAGAGAAAAATTGTTCTGCAGATTGGCTCCCTTTCTTAACCTCACAATGAACAAAATGAGACATTTGCTTGCTTCACCGCCAACAAAGAGGCCCACTAGGATGCTCTCTTGGCTTGGTATGGGAAAGGAGGCCTATACATCCACTTTCATAGCATAGCTAGTGTGTTACTGGAATAACTACTTTATTACTTTGTATTGTCTCTTAGCAACATCTTATTAAGTAGTTGTTCTTTTAAGCTTTCCTTTGTGTTGTGACTTCTTCTCTAAAAATGGTAGAGCCACAGGTCAGTAGAAAATAGGTGTATCGTTTTCATAGCAGGTTCATTGCAGGCATAACAATTGTATGGGCTTTCCAGCTGCTTTCTATATAATTAATGTTGGATTACCTCCGCACGCGTTGCAACGATCGCAGCGGAAAGACATGCGTGGGGTTGTTTATCTCATGAATGTTTTAAGGAACGTAGATTTCAAAAATTTTCTAGAGTTTTCTAACTCAGATTTATAAAATCTAAAGGAAAGATTAAAATTAAAAGACTAGATTAATTTCAGATCTACTACAATTCCTAATTGTATAGAATTTATAAAGATCTAATCTTTACCTTTGAGCGGGTAGAACTTCATCGCTATTTGATGATCGTAGGATTTCTGGTTCTCTTGAAGCCGCACAAGCGTCCGGCCTCTACAGGTATCCACACGAGGTACAGATCACTTCAAGATCTCACCAGAGTGCTAACTTCCTTGCAGAGATCATCTTAGATGGCTGAATTCCTCTCTTTTAATCAACTCCTTAATTACTTTGAGAGGATGAAGAAGGAAGACGACGAACGTCGAAGGGGAGGAAGAAGAAGACTGCGGCTCTTCTTCTTTCTCTCTTGCTCATGCCAAAAGGAAGGAGGGAGAGGGTGGCGGCTGAATGAAGGCTCCAATGCATTCTATGTCCCACGCCATGCCCTTTAAATAGGCATCTCATGCCTATACAAACAAGGAATAATTTCAGAAATCAATCACTTCTTGATTCATCCCTCCAAAATCTGCAACACCCCTTACTTAATTCTATCATAACCCTTAAAAGAGTTTGAAGAGAATCCAAGGGATGTGCTCATGCCATGTGGCAATCCGCGTGAATGAGGAGGAGCATCCGGCCCTCCATGTGACTTGGGATCAAACTAGGAAAGGAGGGGTGGACGCCCCTCCTTTCTTCATGTGTGTGAGAAGGAGGGGAGGCGGACGCCCCTCCTTTCCTGTCCGCCCCTCCTTTCTTCATGTGTGTGAGGAGGGGAGGCGGACGCCCCTCCTTTCCTTTGCTCCACACGGCATGAAGGAAGATTCCTTCCTAGTTTTCATGCATTGATTTCCTAATCTAATTAGAAATTACATGGTCCCACTTGATCAATTGAATTCTAATCCAATTAGAACCCAATGTGTCCTCCAAATTGATTTATATGAATCCTAATCCAATCAGGACTTGAATTGGACTTCATGAATTAAGTTCCTTATCTAATAAGGGGTCTTAATTAATTAGGTCCAATAAAATCAATTAAATTACAATCCAATTGCAATTCCTTCTTCTTTAACTGACTAACTCTTAGCGGGTTAATCCAATTGACAATCAATCTTAATTGCGATTCTAAATCGCTATCCAATCGTCGGAACGATCAAAACCTCTAATGTGTGTGATCCCATAGGTTCTATTCTGACTGGTAGTGAGATATATTATGATTTGTATCATAATATCATCGAAACTCTTTTCAATGGATTAAAATGATTTCAACTCTACTATTACGGTTCACTTATCCCCAAGTGAATACCTTCGAGTCTCACAATCCACTAGTGATACCTAGCAACATTTAGTGACAACCCAGCAGAACGGAAGGGATGAACCTCTAGGTGCAGTTAGCGTATGATATAGTACCTCTATCATGGATCCCGACATGACGGAGGTTATTGATAACTCGTCAAACCCCATCGTCTGTCTTATGTCAGATTTATTTGACTCAAGTTCGAGATTAAAAAACTCTTTTTTCAGAACTGCCGTGGCCAAGATTTTTCGAACTTAGTCTCATAAATTACATAGGATCACTCCTAGTCTATCAAGGTCAATAGATCCCATCTAGATGCAATCCTAATCTGACAGTAAAACTACTGTAGCCACTCTGCACCATAAGGATCCTTAGGGCCCATATTTATGTGCTCGTTAAACTACAGCAACCTCACCGTGATTAGCTGAGGCATCGTAGGTTTAAGTACTAGTCATACAACTGCAGCATCAAGTAAGTCACTGACGAGTGGATAGACATCCAAGTGACTTTTTGCTTTGGTCACGCTCAGTACCCTTATTCTCTAATAAGCACTTGCACAATCACCCTAGTGTCCCCACACTATGGACTTAAGACTCGTCCATCAAAGAAAGTGATCTGTACACTAATCTCATTGGATCGATCACCGTCCTTCGTGATGATCCATCGATCATGAGCTATTCAGAAATTAACTATTAATTACACATGCCTTAAATTCTCAACTCTTGAGAATATGTGTTATTATTTTATTAATCCCTAGGACGATTCATGGACACATAATAATATGAATGAAGAAAATGCCTGATTTTATTAATTAATAAAAGATCAAATACAAATTTCATGCCTCTAGAATAATTACAATGCGTCTGCCAAATTAGCTTCTAGGGCATACTCTTAACAATTAAGTATAGGAGGAGAATGCTTTCTAGCTATACAACAGTTATATGACTTTCATAACGTTTAGTAGTTGTCCTGATACGTAGCTAGGGAGATGTTAGACCATCGCATATGGCTCAAAGCCCTAGCATGGTCTTCAATTCACCGCATAGTCCCAGTTCACTCATGTCATGCAGGACAAGGACTATGGTGCATGACTGAGAGACCACGAGAATAGCATTGCGTGCAAAAGATGGAGTCCTCGATGTTGTGGTGGATACGAAGTTGCTACAGATGACATAGTACGTGGGATAAGATCCCTCGACGTATCAAGTTTAGAATCCTATATGGGATCCAATTACCCACAAGTCGGATACTTCCCTGATGGATATGTTGCTTTAAACATGACATCTTTCAGTGGCTACTATCCTATGGAGCTTGAAGCACCTTACAGGTCAGAATTTGTTGTTGGCATATTCGGATGGATTGCTCCACAACTATAGTATCGGGCAGATGACTCCTAAAGTGACACCATAACCCATAGTACGTGCAAGACATATCTAGGCTATGTACCTTATAGTGGCCCAACAGGTTTGCAGGACCCGAAGGGCATGTGGATAGAGAATTGGGTTAAGTCCCCTGCATATGAAGATGACCCTGACATCAACAATAGATATTGCTACTCTAAAAGATTTTAGATATCGGTATGTATTTAAGTTAACTTTGCATTCTCTATTTTATTGAGTTTCTTTATGAATATAATAATTTACGTACTTTAATTACATTTTAATTACATTTATTATTGAAATTATAGTCATTTTATAGACAGAAGACATTAAAAAAAGGAATAATATATTAAAGAACATCAAAGCACCTCAAAAAACATCAAATTAATGTTTAAATCACTCAAAATCTTCGCAAAACATCATTGAATATCAAAAGTCTTTGAAAAAACAAAAGAATTGCGTGCCAGTTTGAAACTGGCACGACTAGCCATAACAAGTGTCTACGTTACGATACCGATAGCTGACTAGTACATGTCTTGGTTTCGATTCAGCCCACCTTGGTCATGTATATAACTCTGACCTCAAAATATTTGCGACATAGACCAAAGCATATTGAAATCACTTTAACTTGTATAAAAAAGTTCTAAAATTTAAGTAACAACATATTATGAGCATTAGTTTTGATTGTCACATTAACAAGTGTATAAATAAGATGTCAGATCTAAAATTCTCAAACTAAATAAAAATAAGTTGACAATTAAAAACTTTTATAGATTTATAGAATTTCATATACAAATCTGATTTTATAATATAAACACATGATGTAAATTGTTAATAGCATAGCAGAGCAAAGCACATTGAGAAAACAAGAAAGAATAGATGGTCATGAATATCCAATTATACCTCTTACTTCTCTTGTACGCTAGCTACTGATAACCTCCAAATAAGCTCAAATGGCTCTCAATTAAGTCCTAGAAAGAGAATCATTTAAAACTATATTCATTAAATAGAATTAAAATTGCCTACTCAAACTAGTTAGCTTTACTACTTTAAGTATCATCCCTCATCATGGCATCCCTTAAGTAAGTCTTTCTATGTCCAATGGCGATTCATCACAATCTTAAACAGTCCCTAGGCCTCTAGGCAATCAATGCCTACACATGAAAATGATTAAGTCCAATATTATTACAAAGTTGCACTGTTGGTACCAAAGAAGTTTGCTTGAAAAGTTGGCCTAGAAATAATTTTTTTATTTAATTAAATCTGGGAGTAATTGGCATAGAGGCCTTCGCTCTATAAAAATTTTGGTTTATATTCTGTCTAGCTGAGGTACAAAAAGGAAATCCTTATTCAGCCTTCAGGTATACTACCCTGCAGAAAACTACTCCAAATAAATATAAGATAATATCTTAGAAAGAGAATTAATTCTTGGTACTTTCCAGATTTAAAGTTCTATATGTTAACCGTATAGATGAAAAAAAATAATTACAAAATCAAACTTTTGGTTAACCAGCACAAGGGTCCAACCAAATACATTTAGCATTGCCTACAATAGGTATCAATCTAATTTCTACTTGGAGAATCCTAATAGCTGAAGCCCCTTTTTTCTTTTAAAAAAAAAAGATCAGAAGAATAATCCTCTCAATAAATTATGAAACAATGCATATGTTACCTCTACAAGATTTTTTTCTTTCAGAGACCAAGATTTTGTTCTTCCCCTTGAATCCTTTGTAACCTTTATTCCTTCTTTTTTCTTCTCCCAGTGGCCAAGTGTTCCTCCCCTTCTTTTCCAATGAAACACAGAGAAAAATAGCCTTTCCTGGGATTTCTCTTAAATTTACAATTTGTGCAAAATAATAAACTATCAGGTTGGGTTCAATGATAACCCGTTAACCCATTATAATCTGCTATAACAGGTCTGCACAGTAGGCCCAACTTCAAAAATTCATAACTTGGTTATTTTAAGTCCAAATATGCCAAAACTTGTCTTGTCCTCAAGATCCTGAAGTCTACTTTCATATAATATTGGTGTTATTTAAAAATTCTACACGGTTTTTGAGTTATGGCCAATCAAAGCTTGTTTTATCGAATTCTCAGTATGTACCACTAAATTTTAAGTTCTAGTCTAATGCAACTAGTTCTTTGTAACCTCGATAAACACAAAATTAACTACATTTACATAAGAATAAATACAAATAAAATAAAATCAACAAAATAGATAATGTATAATATTATGTGTAGAAACATACAGGATGTCGCAGGTTTAGTTGGATTTCCAAGCAAATTGTTTCAGTTTGAAAATGTTCAAACTTTCTGCTTAGGTTAATTTATAGCTTGCACCTCCTCTAATATCCTGTGATGTTAATTAATTTCTATAAGTTAGCGGGCAACTTATTCTGTTCAGACTGTTTATGATACTTGGCTTCTTCCAATGTTGCTTTGCTACATAATATGGATCACAATGCTTCCTTGGTGATCCTCTCTATTCGTGATACTCTTTGCGAACTTCTGTCTTGTGTTAGCATGAGCTATGTTTGCTACTTGTCTGGCTCAACTGACTGAAATATTTATGAGCTATAGCTAATAGATTTACTCAAATTTGTATGGTTGTTCAAGGTCTCTGATTGCCCGGTGACTTCATGTAGGTCTCATACTATGTAAAAAGTGCGGTGGTTCTGGATATTCCAGGCGTTTGTAAGCTGTTGATGGATCATTAATCTTAACTTGCAATTTGTAGCATCTATTGCCTGCAGCCAAAAAGATCTGCTGAGAAACAGGTCTCAACTTGATTATGCATCAGTTACTCTCTCCTCAAAGGCTCAAACATTCTTCAAGTTGTTTCATACATGCAGCCAAAAGAGGACCGAAGAGAGGCAAATGGAACAAATGTAACCAAATTTGCACATGTTATGGTTGTAATTGATGTTCCTACTTGTAGGTGCATGTTGATTATACTGGTAAATTTATCAAATAATTCTTTACATAGAATTAACCCGCTTCTTTGTTAGATATTGGGAGGATCCTGATTATTTTGCTTTACTAGAATTCTCCACAGAATATTTCGTACTTTCAGTATTACTTCTTCTGAAATTCATGTTAAGTGTACAGCGGGATGACAACAGAAGTGAAAACATTACTTCAAATAGCTTATGCTTCTATTAATTCGGTAAACGTCAAATATATCAACTCAACTATAACTTTTAGAACTGACATCAGGATTCAGCTACGTTCCTAGATATGATGCTTGCTTTTCTTTTGAAGAATGATATTTGATTTCTGATTGAAGTGGTATGGTTAAAGACAGAATATACAACTACTGCTATTTGGGCAAACAGAGGAAGCCATTCTGTTCGGATTTAGAATGACACTGAAATGACTAGCGAACTTTAGTGTCAGATGGTACTGTCCCCCTGCCACTTTAGGCAGGGCATGAGACTGATATATATATATATATATATATATATATGAAATTATAATATTAAAAAAAACTTAATTGGATTTGCCGGGAGTCTAAACCGGGCCCACTGTTTGAAAACCAATTATCCTATCCATTGGACTACAAATACTGTGATGAAATCTCTATATGACCATATTAGTTATCCCTTCTTAGTGCGCACACTCAAATAAAGTCTCCCACGCTCCATCTATAAAATAATTTTTTAATCAGCGCAGCAGCATTTTTATAGGTCTAGAATCGGATCTTAAATTTTTTAGTGTATCCTATGTTAGTCTACCGTGTATCAAAAAGATGCTGAATATTGAAATTCGTTTAACTTTGGAGTCTGGAGTTGGAGTTGTTGGGAGTAGAGAATTTAGAAGAACCTTGAACTATAGAATTTTACACCGATGTATAAGTCGAAAACAATGCAAAGCAAAAAATTATGGAAGACAATATACAAGACATACCAGAATTTACCGAGGTTCGGCAAATATTTGCTTGCGTCCTCACAAAACTATCCGAATCTATTGCAGTAGAACAATTACGACAGAGAGCACAATTCCGAGTCAATTACAAACCGATTGTTCGAACAAAGGAGAAACAACCTTCTTCCTTTTACCAGAGAACATTCTTTCTATCTATCTCTCACATCTTGTCTTTCTCTCTCTCATGTTCTTCCAAGCTTAGAGTCCTTGGCCACAAATTTATAGCCTTGAGATCCCAAAATAGAGTCCTATTGGAACACCATCACCTTTGCACGTCATCGACTTAATCTAGCACTCCTTTTGCATATCAAACTGGGAAGAGTTCTTCTGAAACATCTTGAACTTATCCTCTAGCTTGGAGAAGTCCCAATCAAAGACAAACTTTGACTTTTTCTTCCATTTCAGTGAATTTCTAAACTTCTTGCCCGAACTGGAGTTGACTCTTGTAGTGCTTGAGTCGACTTTCCGATATCGAGTCGGCTCCATTGCAGTGGGAGTCAGCTCTCTCAAACGAAAACAGAAACATCTGAAATATGAATAGATCTTGAGTTGACTCCAGCATAGCACGAGTCGACTCTAGCACAGCGCGAGTCGACTCTGAAACTGTTGGAGTCGATTCCACTACTGCTGAAACCTATAGAAGCTTTCTTTCATGCAAAATTTTGATCTGGAATGCATCCACGTGTAATCTCAAACACCTTGGGTTTCCACACACTCCAATAGGAGTAAGGATCCATTGCCTTTCTCCCCTAATGAAAAGCAAACAAAGCAAGCATTTCTTCCTCTTCCCCTTCTCTTCCTTCCATCAATACCTCTATACCATAGGGCTCCTCTTCACCTCGTTCTCTTGCCTCTCCTCCTCTACCCCAAATCTTTCCTTCATAGAATCCACCAGACCTACAATATCTTCAGAGCCCCTCACTTCTTCCTACCATTACCGGTAAGGAGCAGCTATTCTCCTAATTATGCTCCCATCGTCCTCCTTACCATTATAGACTCAATCGACAGTGCCCTCACTCTTGATATCTAGCCAACCTGTTCCCTCGACAACCTTGATCTTGATCACTAGCTAGCACTCTTCACTTTCTTGATTTGTTTATTTCACTAATTTTATTTATAGATTGAGATCTACCATAAAAATATCAAAAAATCAATTTGGTTTATGCCAAAAGGTCGATTATGGAAGCTATTTTCTCCTTCGAAGGTCCATAGAGATGTTTATAAAAAAGAGATAAGTCTTTCATATGCCTTTTATTGATTTAGAGAAAATATATGATAGAGTCCCTAAAAAGTATTTTTGTAAAATATATTAATGTCATTAAGCACATGTATGATAGAGCAAAATTGATAGTGTGAGAATGTTAGAGATAATACTATTGAGTTCTCAATTATAGTAGGTTTACTTCAAAGAACTATTCTAAGTCTTTACTTTTTTTGTGCTAGTTATGGATGAGCTTACGAAATATATTCATGATGGCATATTTTGGTACATATAATGAAAGTGGGTCCTAGGTTCTTCGATATTAAGCATGCTGAATTTTTTTTTTTTAAAAACCATGGTTGAACCTGATC
>JAOXJJ010000725.1:18085213-18125312 GCA_025769935.1 Phoenix roebelenii | reverse complement strand
TTTCCCCCCCCCCCCCCCCTTCTCTTTTTGTATATTTTTTTTTCTGATTTTGTTGAATGTACTTACACTAGAATATCATAAAGCATTCCATGTTACCAAATAATAATAATAATGATAAAGTAAACCAAACATGCCGCTCCAACGATGTTTGTGGAGCACGACACATGTTATGCTTGCCTTGAAGATTCATCCATACCGTGAAGTTTGGAGGACTTAAATGGCATCAGGGCTCCACAGTTGTCTGGCCGCATTATAGATTAGCTTATGTAGATCTAACCTTATTTAAAATTCTTTTCCAATATCTAATAGATCCAACAGAACTCACTTGTATTTTGGGTGGGTTTCGCTCAAGTTGGTATTTTTGTACTATATACAATGAGGAAAATGGGTTGCGTTAGTTTGGTTGAGGTCCAACCCTATATATTTTCCGGCTGGGTGGAAGGTGCAGTCAAGGTCGAGATAAACATTGAGGAAGGAAGACTACATATCTATCCATGAACACAATCGGCACTCTATAACTTATGATGTAGTAAGCAACAGAAGGACAATGCACATGCATATATGCATTTTTCTTTTTAGCTATCTCATCAAAGATCAGTCGAGAATATTAACTAACTATATCTGTAAATATCTTTCATTCAGGGAGTCCTGATTTTTAGCATTATGCAAGACGGCGTTCATTCTTGCATCTAGATTTTTGCTCAAAAAGACTTCTGCAATTCTACTACTCTAAAAACTCATTTGATTCATAAAAAAAATAAAAAAAAAATTGTTTGGTCGAAGTTTTCAAAAAAATGAAATGAAAAAGTAGCATTCCTATGAGAATAAGATTTTTATATTTTCTGAAAAAGAAAAATCCATTAGGAAGATGAAAAAAATATTTTTCCAGCGGTTGAGAATTGGGATCTTTTTTCCAAAACAACCCTTAATCCATCAAAACTCATGGACAATATCTTTTCTTGATTAAGAGTATAATAAATATTTCATACAATTTTATCTAAAAGTAGATGCTTAATCAAATATAAGTCACTTTGGAATGTACCTTTTTTTATTATCAACCAAATATGATAATTATTTTTCCACACATCTTATTTAAAGAAATTAATTTTTTAGAAAACATATTCTGATGAGAGAATATTCTTTCCAAATCTACTCATGAATGTTGCTTGGGCTGGCACTGCTCTTTTTTTTTTTTTTGACAAAAAAACCTTCCTAAGAACAGGCAGAAATGAGGACAGAATCCGCGTGGAAGGTTTATAAAGACTCGAGGCGGGACCATGCATGAGTGGGGGGCGGCCCTCGGCATGAGAGGTTCGCGCTAGGTGTGCAACAGCAATACGGGGAGAGTGGCGGGGTAAGGAAGTGGTGGGTAAGGAAGTGTCGGCAAAGATTTTTTGTTTGTTTTTTTTTTTTTTTTGCCATCAAGGTGGTAGTCGATAAGAGGATGATAATTTCATTCGAGTTATCCGGATTTGAAACGTACAGCATCGATTAAATTAGAGAACCGGATGCCCCACATTCGGACGGCTCGTTAGCGAATATACTTTCCTTCCATCTGTACTGAGATAGCACTGGAGTGACGTACCCATACGTGAGGCGGTGAGCCCAGTGGGATGAATCCATGGGTCGAAGAAGGCACGCAAAAATCTACGACATGTATCAAACATTCTTTGGTGGAAGGGGGGCTAAGTAGTGGAGCTGCTATGCGGGTGGGCTGCTCCCTCCCCCTTTCCTTTTTTTTTTTTACCAAAAAAAAGATTTTTTGTTTTTTTTTTGGTTTTTTAATGATTTGTAAGTGAAGACGGAACACAGTGTCGATGTTCCGTTTGGACCGTTCAACCGACGGCCGAGAGTTCGGAGGATGGGCTCTCCGGAATACGGATGGTCGAGTGCCGCACGTGACGTTGATGGCAACGGCACGTATGCGTCGTGGGCGCCAGCTGTAATAGCACCTGGAAGGAAACCAGGAAATCCTGTCTCCCGTTTCTTCCGTTTTCGGCGTAGATCTGGCTCCACCGACCGCCTACTTTCACAACCCTTCCCTTATCTGCCACTAGCCTTTTGCTAGATTCTTCCCACCTTTTGTTTTTGTTTGAGAACAAGCTTCACCGGACCTTTTATTCCGCTCATGGTTGCAGTCCATTTCTCTAGTGAAGTCGTTGTAGTGTAGCAGAATTTAAGTGAGCTAGCTAATGGCCCACCTATTTTGTCAGAAAAAACTTATGGCCCAGTTTGGACAAGGTCATGCTTTGAATAACAGCAGCTATAATATTATAAATTTTTAAGCCTTAATATCTGCAACAATTGAGAAACTTTTTACCAATATGCTATCTTTTAATTCTAGAAATTACCTAGAAATCAACTTTTTTGATACCTTTTGCTATTTGGTTACTTTTGGAGAATCTATTGCAACTACTGCTAATCCATCATGCAAGAAAGATTGGTTTCATGATGCAACCACTTATTATGATTTAACGGAGATACTGAATTTCATTTTGCATCCTTGTTTTTTCTGCTTAGCTATTGTTTGATATATTTTCTGATAAAAGAACCCATAGACAATGAACTACACAAAGAGTTGCCCTCTTTTAAATTTTCTAGACATTCCAAGTTCTTTTGAAAGTGGAACTTGATTCCAAATCACTTGATCCGATTGCTAAAAATTTTACTAACTTGACGAGTTGGTACTCCTACTCTTTGAGATTTTGTCCCTACATAATTGATATTTCACCTTTATATGCGCATCAAATCATAATTTTGCACATAGTTTTTTTTATATATACATTTTTCTTTTTACATAGCTGCGCATGAATTAATGTATATAGAATTAAAAAATAAACAAATGAATGTTGCTCAACAAGAAATAAATGGAAATAAAATTTTTAATTAAAAAAAGTAAACGCGAATGATATTTAATTGCCAAATCTCAATTTATACTTAGAAAAATTTAATAGTATAACAATCCAAAACAACACTCAAAATAGTTAGTTGGAATGTATTATTTGAATTTTTTGATCTTATATAAGTACTCAAGATCTATGCTATAGTGTTCTCTACTTCATATAGGTTATAGATCAAATCTATTTTGATATTATTTATAACAATCTAAAATTTTGTTTTAAATAACTAATTAAAAAATATTATATACGTACAAATCATATTAGGAGGACTCAAAATGTACTTGGCTGAAAAGGAGCAGCATGCAAAATTTACATGCCACGGGGCGGAGGGACCCAAACCCGCGACTTCATTGCTTGCGACTTGTGATGGCTGAAGAATTTATTTAAATTTCAGACAGTCAAAGCCCCGTCGTAAAACAAATCCATTCCATTGTACGATTCGTAATTATGAGTCAGATTCATCATTGTACGGCAGGCAACTAAGCACTGTTAAAAAAAATTCTATCACCAAATAAACCAAGGCATGTTCAAAAAATTAAATGGCTCGACGAACTATTAACAAGCTACGATCGCGGTCAATAGTCAATCAGATGGACATATATTGCTGCTGGAAGCCCTAATAATTCTGTAAAAGTTTATCAACTAATTCATGAAACAAGGTTATTTTCATTTTAGAACGTACACCCTGACAATTGGCATAGATGAGACACCAATCACCATCATGCTTTGCAGGGTTGTGTCCTAAAAAAAAGCTATTGATTGGGTGGTTATATCTGCGGCAAATTATTCCTAAAAATTTTCTCGGCGGGAGCTTCCGTGAGTCTTTTGAAATTTATTATTTTTTAATAATATATATTCTTAGGAAAAAAAGAAAAGGAAGGAGGAAGGGACAAGTCCATCTCCACGTAGCAGCCTCTACTGGACCCCCGCCTACCAGAAGAGTGTTCGATGCAGGCAGAAATAGCCGTGTATTGAGTACTCCGACCGATTTTACTTGTATCCTCCTCATCCGTGGATCCGGCTCGGCTATCCCTCTAGGCTCCGGCTTAAAACCTTCATGTGAATACGTCACATCTGGCACCACCAAAGCTCCTAGAGGTCCAATAAGCGCTCCTAGAGTCCTAGGCTCCATATCCAAGCAGCGGCCGAAACTATATTTTAATCGACGCCGCAACGATTCGAACTTGGAACTATGAGGATGGAAGACTACGTCCAGTACCATTAGGCTACCACCTTGTGGCTTTTTATATATATTCAGAACTAGATTAATGTGAGTGATTCGTTGCAAAGAAAAAAGAATTCAAAATGCATCGCAATCAAAACAAGCTGCATGACATGACAGTTATCGCCCATCTAGGCTCGATCACAGGGCATGTCCCCCCACAAGTCACATTCATGTTTGTTTGTTGGTAAAATAATCACACTCATGTATTTGTGGTTGTGAAGTCACTCAAGGTTTAATTGCATAAAAGTTTTTGATCCTGTTTCTATCGTTCGGACATGTAGGAACAGGTGACAGCTGGAAGAGAACTCGTAAATAAAACGCACCGACACAGGCCATGTCGTTCTGATGCAACTTCTGTGCTTCACGTGGCTGTTCACTCATCTTGTTAGCTAAATTATGAGGGTTAATGAATTAATTAATTCTTGCCAACTGTAGCCTGGGATGACGTGATGTTGCCCCCCTCACATGCTATGATTCTTTGCATCCAACCCTTCCCAAAGCCCAATGTTTTTTTCGAAAAGACATGCATGCATGGAACTGGTGCGATAATTTTTTTAAAAACTATTTATAAATTATATTATAATAAAATATACGGAATAGAAAGATTTAATAACCAAAATTTTGTTATAGTAATAATTTTTTATGATTGCCAAGTAACAATTTTCATCATCAATACTAAAATCTTGTACCGATGCTTTCCTACAAATACTTAAATTCCAACATCACTAATATTGGCCCTTGATGATGCGTAGAATATAATTATTTCTAATAATAAATAAGTATAACAAGTAGAATATTTTAATCAAAATTTTTGTTACACTAATGGTAGCCGAATGTGTCGACAACAACATCATTAATATGGATAAATTTTAATGATAGTCGAACACAGTAATGCCGATGTCGTCCGTATCAAAGTTGAATGGATGAGAGCTCTATACAAGTTGAGTAGATTTTGTTGGAGGAGAAGAGGAAGAGTGATCCAAAGACGATAGATATTGCTGAAGAAGATAGAGAGGGAGGATTGGTGAAGTGCACATGCGGGCAGGAGGGGAAGTGATGTTTGCTTGAAATCTCCATCTATCAACCTGAACAGTTCAAAAATCTGCTAGAAACTCTTGCTCCTGCTCCTTGCCCGTTACTATTTATTTATTTATATTTATTTCGGCTAGAGTGATTATTTTTGGAAGTAAAATGTTGTATTAAATAAAAATAAAATATGAAACTTTCTGGATTATTTTATTGTTTTCAACTAGTTCGGTTATATGAGACAGCTCAAATTGATAATCCACAATGCCAGGCAATTACTGTGATGGAGAATTAATTTGTGCATCCTTCATGGCCCATAATTCTCAATCAAGCATGCAGTTTTTTAAATAAAGCAAATTCATCATATCTTGTGATACAGAGGTTCGCAGCAATTTCCTAAATCCATGTCCTGAAAATCATACTCAGAAGCCCCTATTTTAAGGAAATCATGCTAAACCAATTCATCTAGAACTGGTTAAACTTTCCGAGCTAATTGTAACATGCCTCCGGAAAAAAGGAAAATAAAAACAGCTACTATAACACCCAAATTCATGTCTATAATTAGGCATAATCATGGCAAAAAACTCCTTTCCTTTATTTAGCAATATCAGTATATCTAAGGGAATGAAATTAGCTTCAAGCAAGATGCTTTTTAGATATGACATTTGCAGCGTTGTTATTTCTCACATCATCATAAAGTTATATCAAATTTGGGCTTTTTTTTTTTCTTTTTTGGGTACAATGGCAGTTCATACGCGTTGGGCATGGTACAACTGACAAAATTAGAAAAAAATGAATAACACAAAGACTAGGGCACAGACGCATAGTCATCTCAGATGAAGCTTTCTGAGTAGTGGGCTGCAAATAAAGTCATCCAATCGGCCGTGCTATTTAGCTCCCTATAGACGTATGTGGCCCACGATAGATTATTCTTGTTTAACAATCTGTGAACATCACGTAGCATTTAGCTCGTACTCGTATTGAGACCTCGACCGTATATGTATTCATAAAACGGCTACCTTTTTTTTATTGAAAAGGACCTTTTTCTTTTCCTCAAGTAATCAATTCAATATTCAAGAAGTGCCGTAGAGCTGCCCTTGATCCCACATGGCCCACCGACACCAATTAAAACTCCTGATTAAAGCGCCACATGAAGCTACGAGTGAGATCCAGCGAAGATAGTACAGAGATATCAAAGAGACATTATTGATCCTAAGTTGGGCTTCAAGCCTTTTCTCACTGTATTACTACATATGTGGCAGAGAGAAGGTAAATTTCTCGTTCTCACTTGGCTTGTATGGCCCAAAAGTTCTGAATGAGGCTATTCTCATTGTATTGCAATGTATAGGGTCATGACAAAGTTGTCAAGTAGATAAACTGGAAGGTGCTGCATGAGGCTTGTGTAGAGATTAAGAGAAATATTTTTAAGTATTCTCATCCGTCCTTAATGCGAGATTTAGGGGTGGTTACATGAAACTGTGGAGTTCCATGGTTCATTACCATCGGCATGGCCGTCACCCCTCCTGCCGACCCCTGCCCTTCTTTACTCCCGCCATCAGCCCGTGACAGCTCTCTCTCTCTGTTACAAAAGGAGGCCCGCCTAAAGAGAAACAACTCACGAGTCCACGTCTATTAGCACGCTCGCTTCCCTATTAAGTATCCCTTCTTCCTATCTTTATTCCGCCCACTCTATTCGCCGCTATCAGAACGTGGCCATAGATCTCGGCTTCTTCCCATTTCCCTTTTAACTGTGCTTCTTCCCTAATTACCCACTCTCGAAGCATCTTCGTCTTTTTTTTTTTTTCTAGTCAGGAAGGAATGGGAAAGGGGAGGGGCCTCGGAATGGGAAAGACCAGGCTCTTGGCTTCTTTCCTCTTCTTCTATCTTCTTATTTCCTCTGTCCGAGGTGACGACCCCTACCGCTTCTTCACCTGGAACATCACCTACGGCGACATCTGGCCTCTCGGCGTCAAACAACAGGTCCTCCTCTTCCTCCTCTCTCTCGTTCCTCTCGTTTCTCAGTGTTTTCTTTGAAATGAGAGAGCTTTTGTTAAATGATTTGTTCTTTGGTGGCGGATTGCAGGGGATTTTGATCAATGGCCAGTTCCCGGGGCCCCAGATCGAGGCAGTTACCAATGACAACCTCATCATCAACGTCTTCAACAGCTTGCCGGAGCCTTTCCTCCTCTCCTGGTCGCTACTACGCTCCCCGTTACTATTCTCTTCTTCTTTTTTTTCTTCCCTCGTTTTCTTTATTACGAAATTATTCTTTTATGAATGTTACGCTTCCATTCATGGAGGTCATTGGCGAGATCAAGAATTCAAGGTCCAAATCTGTCTTTGGGCAACAATCAGATTGACGTGAGAGATGCCGACGCCACTTCTCTGTCGCCTCTTCGGAGAGGCCACAAATTAGTGGATGGACCAGGTCCAATGGACCGGTCCAATAGTGATGCTCGCCGCATTGCCCATCCTTCACATTTAAACTCTTCGAGATCAAAACAGTGATGAGAATTCATCCTGTTATTCACCGTAGACACGCTTCGGCATTTGGACTGGCTCGCTGGACCAGGTCCATCCACTAATTTTTCGGGAAACGGGGGCGAAATCGAGGACATGATGAAAGGCGCGATTGGATTGGCGCTCCTTTTAGTTTTTAGATCCGTAGGAGTAAACGAAAAATTACTAAAGATAATAAACAATCGAAAAGGGTGGGCGGCAGCGGGAAGCAGGAATCCCACCCCTTGCGTCGTTGTGGTCACGGGTGGGCATGGTATAGATTCGCCTTCAACCTATTAAATTTTATCATTTATTAATATGGTTTAATTGGTCTCCATGACATCTGGAATCTGATGTCGGTGCAGTCCAAGCTGCCCTTGGATTGAGATCCGAAGGTTAGCATGGAATATGCGGGACCCGCTTTTTTATTATAGATCTCATGTCAGCCGGCCCGCTTATTTATTAGATCTCATGTCAGCCGCCAGCATGCACTAGAGATGGTCGGCGGTGAATGGTGGGAGTAATTGGGCTTGGGCCCTTGATGGACTTGGCTCAGTAGACATGACCTCTCTGCAGCACCAGAGGCCGGGTGAAAGGATCAATGGCAAAGTGCTCTGTGTGTTAGAAATCAGAGTACGCCGCTAAGGTGGTAGCACAGTTAGAACGGAGTTAAGATTTTACGAGAGTGACTTAAGTTCGAAACGTACGGACGTCGATTGAATATGGAGACCGGATGCTTCCTGCCTGGTTTGCCCGATGGAATCACCATCTGGTCCGCCGGTATCGAGGTGGCGCTGAGGTGACGTAGTCACACATGGAGCAATCCACGGGTCGGAAAAGGTACACAGAAACTTGCGATCTGCATCGAATATTTTCTGGTGGAAGGAGGGCCAATGGGGGCTGCTACGCAGGTGGGTTCGTCCTCACACATGGGGCAACCCAAGGATCGGATAGGGCACACGGAAACTTGTGACCCGCATCGAATATTTTCTGGTGGAAGGGGGACCCGCATTGAATATGTCCCGCATCCACGACCCCCTCCCCTCCTTCTATTTTGTACCAAAAAAAAAAAAGGGGAATCAAAGCCATTGTGAAATAGCTATCGGAAAAGTTAGAATAGGCCTAAACCTAGGTGCAAAATGTGTGGGTCTAAACCTGAGGTGTTAAATTTGTAAGCTTCGGCTAAAGGTCTTTAATGTTTAATTAGACAACATGAGTTTTGACCATTGTTGAAATTACCACTTATCCTAAAAGCTTAAGCTTTTGGGACAAGTGATGATTTCAACATGGTATCAGAGTAGAGGTTTTGAGTTCAAACCCTATCTCCACACTCTTTAACCTCATTGTTAAAAAAAAATTCATATGTTGGACTCCCTATTAAAAAAAAGTCCGGCCTACATATGAGAAAAAATGTAAAAAAATATAAAATATATAAATAAATCTACTTCATTCTATCATATTAGTTTAAGCTTTTAAGATAAGTGGCGATTTCAACAACTATCGTAATCAAATAGATCAAGAGTTATCTAATAATTTACCAATTTCACAATTTGTTTGTTCGTGACAAACAAAGCTGACATCTTTGTTGACATCTTTGTTTGATTCTAAATCATCTGATTGTTTTCCTGCCAAAGCTGAAAGGCTCCCAAGCACTGCGCTAGTGACCATGTTCGATAGAGCACCAGATTTTTAAGAGAATCTAAGCGTGGACTGGTGGGAAACATGCGCAGTTGTCTTCATGCAGACGAATCTCATATAACAGTTAGTAGTCGTTTTGATAAGATTGATTAAATCACTTAATGGAACACCATGGAATCAGGAGGTTTTATTCGTACTAATGAAACCAAAAAAATGCAGCAACATATGGACTGTTCTTGTTTCATCTGAATAGTTTTGCTGCACATCAGTTTTTTCCCATCGTGCCTGTTATACGAGAATTCTGACACTGATGTATGGGGTTTTAAATGATTGAGCAGGAATGGGATACAACAGAGGAGGAATTCATGGCAAGATGGGGTCTATGGCACCAACTGTCCCATCCCACCTAGGAGGAACTTTACCTATGTGCTGCAAGTGAAGGACCAGATTGGAAGCTACTTCTACTTCCCCTCTCTGGCATTCCACAAAGCTGCTGGTGGATTTGGTGGCTTCAGGATCCTGAGTCGTCCCCTGATTCCTGTGCCCTTCCCTCCTCCTGCTGGAGATTATACTTTGTTGATTGGCGACTGGTACAAGGCCAACCACACTGTAAGCCACCCTAAGTGCAATAATTTCTCTCGTTGACTGTCGAGATTTAGCAATATTGAAAAAAAAATGCACGAAAGCCCCTCATTTTTTTCTACTTTTGCACATGAGCATTATTCTGTCTTCCTATCAAGTACTGGATCTTCATCCTCACTTATACTACTTTGATTTCTTCAGTCTAGCATGAGCTAGCGAGTCGTTATTTTTGTACTTTAGTTGCCTAGATTTATCATTATTTGATATCATAAGTTTTTATTTTTTTATTTTTTATTTTCCATTTGTAGGTCCTGAAGTACGTATTAGACAGTGGCAGGAATCTTCTCTTCCCTGACGGTGTTCTAATCAACGGCCGTGGATGGAATGGGAACTATTTTACAGTTGAACGAGGTATTCCTCATCTTCTTTTATCTATAATGACAAACCACTGCTACTCTGCACAAAGTTAAAAGTGGATACTGTCTCTCTCTTCTTCCATTTTCTGTGTTTTTATCTCACTACACTATGATATACAATTATACGAGTTATATTTTGATTCTTACAGGTAAAACATACCGGTTTCGGATATCCAATGTGGGGTTGGCAACATCTCTAAACATAAGATTTCAAGGGCATACAATGAAGCTGGTTGAGGTTGAAGGGTCTCACACCCTCCAAAATACCTATTCTTCATTGGATGTCCATCTGGGTCAGTCTTACTCGGTCCTTGTCACAGCTGATCAGCCACCACGGGACTACTATATTGTGGTTTCCACCCGATTTACCCGCACTGTGCTCACCACCACTGCCATCCTCCATTACAGTAATTCTTTTGGAAAACCTGTTGGCCCACTTCCTGGAGGGCCTACCACCCAGATTGATTGGTCTCTCAACCAGGCCAGATCTATCCGGTATTATCCTGATATTTCACTTCAAAATATGTAATGATCATGTATTTATCTCCTCATTTTTCTGTCATCTTGTTCGCCCCTTAATGTGCATCTGTTTATCCTTGCGCACTTGAGCCATTTAAGCTTCTCTGAAGATAGTTCATGAATATAGTCTCAAGCAATTCGAATAAGCTCTTTAATTATGCCAATGTCCTTTTTGTAAATAAGAAGTTGCTTCTT
Source organism: Phoenix roebelenii (assembly GCA_025769935.1). Lineage (NCBI taxonomy): Eukaryota > Viridiplantae > Streptophyta > Magnoliopsida > Arecales > Arecaceae > Phoenix > Phoenix roebelenii. The sequence continues at coordinate 18,114,312 of JAOXJJ010000725.1, read as the reverse complement.
GTGCTGTAGCAGTGTAGTGGTTTGTATCTAAATGTGATCCTAATCCTTGGTTATACAATTTATCCACATCTTATGGTCTCTAATGTCTACCATTAAGTGTTTTCTTAATATAATTAGGTATAATCTGATTTAGGAACTTTGCTCCTACTTCACCTTAGAATACAGGCAATTTGGTTTTCCATATTTCCCCTTAAATTTGCTTTACATAGACTGTTGAATTTGCACGATCTTAACCATGCAAAATCTTTTCTAGACTATCAACGTTATATTTAGCATGTATAGATGGGAGCTAAAGCTAATATGTTTGACAATATGGATAGATCTTTTGGTGTGGTTTGCTCTTATTTTATTGATTTACTAAATTTCTTATTCCACTCTGTAGATTTTCTAATTAATGTGGATTGCTGATCTTTTCTTATCTAAAAACCAGATGGAATCTCACAGCTAGTGGGCCAAGGCCTAACCCGCAAGGTTCCTATCACTATGGGCTTGTCAACACTACCCGAACCATTAGGCTTGCAAACTCTGCACCTATCATCAATGGCAAGCAGAGATATGCTGTCAACAGTGTCTCCTTTATTCCAGCTGATACTCCCCTGAAACTTGCAGACTTCTACAAGATTTCTGGTGTATTTTCACTTGGAAGCATTCCTTATAACCCAACATTTGGAGGTGGTTATCTCCAGACCTCTGTCATGGCAGCTAATTTTCGAGAATATGTTGAGATTATCTTTGAAAACTATGAAGACACTGTTCAATCATGGCATATCGATGGATATTCCTTCTGGGTTGTCGGGTAGTAATGAAGAACCTAAAGCATTTTCGCCAAGAATTTATATTTTCATTCTTAATTACCTATCGTAATCAAGAATTATTTGGAAATCTGCAGAATGGATGGAGGGCAATGGACAGCAGCTAGCAGGAAGTCTTATAATTTGAGAGACACTGTTAATCGTTGCACTCTTCAGGTAATTATTGAGAATTCAAACATTCATTTTTCCTCTCTCTTTAACAGATTGGTGAATCATGATCTCAGAGCTTTAAGGTTTAGTAATGGCAAAAATATAACTTCTCATTTTCTGACAGAGCTGCTTGTGAGTTATTTTATCGCCAGTTACCTTTTCATAATTTTTCTTTTCAAAAATTCTTTTAGCCAGCGGGCTTTACTTCAAGCACTACTACCAAATTACATCATATCACTTTGAGGAAACAAACTCATTGTCAACTATTTCAGCCTCTGAGCAATGTATCTTTTGTATGAGCCTGCTAGTACGAAATGTCTATGACTGGAAAACTCTAAATAAAAGAAAATGATTTGAGAGTATCCTATGATAACCCTGTTTAGTAAATTCTGCCGTAATGTCTAGGCAAGCTGTCAAAATTCTGTGCCCCACTGAATTTTCTGTATTTAATGTGGAAATTGCATGATGATCTCTTGGACTTTTGGATTGTCCAAAACCATGGTGTAGCTCCTCTAAACCAACAATAACTGGAAATATGTAGATTCAGCTGGCTTATTTAGCTTGGGAAGTATAAGCACAATGAGTTTGTTCCATCTGTTACCTTTGGATTATCTGATACATTGGCGATATTAAACTCATTTCAGGTTTACCCCAAAGGATGGACTGCCGTCTATATGCCTTTGGATAATGTAGGTATGTGGAATGTAAGGTCTGAAAACTGGGCTCGACAATACTTGGGGCAGCAATTCTATCTCCGTGTGTACTCTCCAGCAAATTCGTGGAGGGACGAATATCCAATTCCTAGGAATGCACTTCTTTGTGGCCGGGCTGCAGGACGTCGAACAAGACCGCTCTGATCAAGTGCATGTCCAGATCTTGTCACGAGGGGGTGACAGATTGTTTACTTGAGATCAGATGGCTAGTTTGGGCGATATTGCTAGGAACTCAGCTTGGAACTCCGCTTGAGCCAGCTATTTTTATTCAAAGCAATTCTTATATCTATTTGCTGTTTCCTTAGCTGCTGCAATGGTAACCATTGTTTGCGGTAAAATCAGGTTTTCTGTATGTGTATTACTCCATTTGTTGTTTCCTTGCAGTGTATTTTTAGCAAGATCTACTAGGCTCAGATAGCTTCATCCGAGTTTACTGCTAGTACATGATTTCATAATCATTCCAGAAAATAGAAAATAGCATGCATATTTTATAATCAGCAGCATAATTTGCAGAGTTATCACAATTCAATTTTGAAGAAAAAAAGGGGGGGCAAGCTGCACTTTTTGTTAAATTTGATCAACTCATTTATATGGAAAAACAAGTCATTGCATAGAGACTGCAGGCTTTTCACTTCCAGGGACTATAGAAAGTTATTTGTCCTTCAGTTTTTTTTCCAATTCAAAGATTTTTACTTATCAGCCAAAAGGGAAAAATCTTTTAAGAACTGGCAATTATGTGACTGCTATTTTTCCAATATCATCATGGGTCCTAGATATGATAATTTGGTTGATTTGCTTTTACAGCAAGGTTTGTATAATATCTCCTCAATCTCCTCATAGGTGGTATGCTACATCTGCTATCCAATTGGAAACGTAGTTGCTTACTGGCTGAACGGTTGGTTTAGTTGCAGTGCTGAATTTTTTACCGCACAAAGTGGGCGTGTAAATATGGTTATGCACAGAGTGGATAACTATATTTTATGAAAGATTCAATGCTTGATGTGGAACTGTTCTCAGAAGTATAGATGGTTGATGCCAAACATATATAGACAGGAGTATGAGACAACATTTGGCTTCATAAACATTTATACGTCGACATCCAGGAGATAAATTGCCCTTGTGGTTATGCTTGTCCAATATTATCCAAATACAAACATCTGCAATGCTTGTCTTATTGTTACAAAATAAGCATTTTTCATTTCATTTCGACAAATGTTTACTTTTGTATGTATTTCTTTTGTATTATAGAAAGGAATACGAGGGCGTTGCCTCATTCACACCATGAGTGATACTTGTGAAAGAAAAGTATACATGACTGGGATAATAATCTGGTTAATAAAATTCACTCGTCCGTATCGAAAGATCCATTTCTAGTGTCAGCTGGTGCACTTCTCTTGCTTCTCTCTCTTTAATAATGCAAAATTTGAAGTAATACAAGTCCTTATTAAAGAAAGATGCTATGCATGGGATGCTCTTCGATCAGCAAAGATTCCAGTACAGACATACTTGGACATAAGGTTGTTAATTAGTTTCTATCAAACTTGTTTCTCGCATTCCAATTGCTAGAGCTACTTGAAGTTTACCTTTGCATTTTCAGAAATAATGCATCTTAACGTAAAGATCTTATCTCTGATTCTAACATTCATTAGGGGTCAATATGTAAGATTGCTTCTAGTCCTGGGCCCCTGGCATTCAAATTGCCAGGAGCAGTTCAAACTTTATTTTGGAATTTTTACACGCAAGACCCTGACATAAAGAACATGTACTTATTATTGGCGTTCGTTAAGGGTATCATGTTTGATGGAGTCCCAGCATCCCAAACGGCAGGAACAGCTCAAACCTTATTCGGTATTCTTACATACAAGACTCTAGCAGAAAAATATAGATCTAATGCTAACATTTTCGTAGGGGTTATATGCAATTGCCGAGCCGCCCGGTCCAGTTCCAGCACTTTTGAGTGCCGGGTCAGACTTGGGTTGTATCTTTTACGTGGAAAAAGAAACACTTTGAGATCTGTGCGATGGGTGATCCAATGGTAGATTCATGTGAAGGAAGGTTAATCTTACTTTAGCGCTAAAGATGCAACCCAACCTCTACATTTGTACTAGTTTGGGGGTACCTCTTGGCGGGACTAGTTCAAACTTTATATTGCATTCTTACATCTAGCACCCTAACATAAAAAGCGTGTACAAAATTTTCGTTCCACCATATTTGAACTAGTCTCGGCAAGTCTCGTGACGGGACTGGTTCAGACTTAACATTTGCATAGGTTAATCCTACTTTGGCGCTAAAGATGCAACCCGACGTCTACATTTGCACTAGTTTCGGCAAAGCTCTTGACGGGACTAGTACAAACTTTACTTTTGCATTCTTACATCTAGCACCCTAACATAACGTGTACAAAATTTTCGTTCCACCATATTTGAACTAGTCTCGGCAAACCTCATGACGGGACTGGTTCAGACTTCAAATTTGCATGCTTGCTTATAGCCCTCGAACCCTTATAAAATAAAATAATTTATTTAGGATGTTGCATCAATCCGTCCGTAACGGCATGGATGCTTTCGCATCGATGCTTCCAATCCATGTAACTATTTGTTTATATTAAGTCAAAGAAATAAATATATTTTCCAAATGCCTTCTCCGACCCTCCCTCTCGCTATTAAATTTTCCTTCCCAATGGCGATCGTCTTCTTCCTTTCTTGGTCTCATGAGTCCATCTGATCCGATCGCAAAATCCTCGTTCCGGATCGGATGGAGTCCTCTTCCGCCTCTCTTTCCCATCTCTCCCTCGTCTCCAGGGCCAAGACGGCCTTCCACTCCGCCGCGGCCAAAGCCGAGAAGGTTCTCACCGACATCAAAGCCGATTTGAAGAGCGATCGAGGTGAGACTGATCTCTTTCTTCCATACCTGCTTGTTGGCAATCTTGATCGGCTTTCTTGTAAAAATTCTTGTTTTTTTTGGTTTAATTTGGTGCAGAAAGCAATGGGCAGTCCCAGAAGGGTCCGAGGAGATCCACGGACCAAGAAACGGTTGCATCTGATGCTTCTGATAAACCCCAACGAGAGGTCTGTTTAAATCTTTTTTCAATCGAAAGAAGTATTTCGTTTTTTTTTTCTTTTACAAGAGTTCTCATATGCCGTTGCTAGAACTAAATTATGATTCTTTTTTTCTTTGCTTTTATTGTCACATTTGATAATGAACTAGTTGTATGTCTCAATAATACCTATATTCCTCAGTTGTGTGTTCTTTTAATAGATTAATACTATCGTGTGACCGAACAATCTTTGAAATTTTTTTATTATTTGGTCGTGGGTTCCTCTGCACTTGGTCTCGGAGAAATTAGCCAATTATGGAATCAACACACCACAACCATAACCATCTATCCTTATCCCAAGTCTCCTAACAATTCAGGGTTGGCAAATTAAGTAGTGGCGGAACTAACTTCCTGACAATCATTCTTGCCACTTTTTTCTTGTGCATCGCAGCTTTCTCTTGTTGCTGTTTTCATTATGAATTTCTTGGTCTCTTTTCATTTCTTGACCCTGCTTTTGAATGGTGGTTTGGGTGATACCGGGGAGAGTCAATTCTTTCCATCAATTCTGCCTGTGACGGTATTCTTCATGTCTTTAAGATTCAGAAGTGGATGCTTGTTATAGGCAGAATTGACCTGCTTGGAAGTTGTGTGATAGTTATTCAAGCAAGATACTTTATGAAAAGAGTGCGATTAAACTCCATCAAAAAGACCATTTGATTTCTTTGCCACAATATTTCAAACTATGATTACGATGAGGGTTTGGTTACTGTGACATAGAGTTAACTGAAGTTGGACACTGCCATGCTGTTCAATGAATGCCACCCTCATATTTGGCATATTTAGATTTTTGTGATCTTTTGTAAAAAGGATCGTGGGTACAATTGAATATATGTCTAACTTTGTAGGTGAATGTCTGGATTCGTGCATGCTATGTTTGAATTTTGGGCATGGGTGTAAATGGGCTGGTGATAGTTATCTTAAACAGCTACTTTACTTTTCTGATTTATCTCAACTTCTTAAGCCTCCATTTGGAATTTTCATGCAGAAAAGTGGAGGTAACGTGAATTGTAACTCCCATTTGAAAGAAAGGTTGTAGCCACTCTGCAAGTTAACAAGACCTTAACTTGAAACCTGGTCTTCAAAGGTCAACAAATTTTGAAGTTTGAGCGAGTGTTTAAGAATAAGAAGATATTGTGTAGGAGTCCAGTGACCTTTTCATTTGAATAGAAGATTATTTTAGGAACCAAAAGCTGTTAGCTCAGCTGGTTGGTACCTTCCTTTCTAAGTGAGATGTCTCAGGTTCAAACCTGAGTGGCGGTGAATAACCACTGTATTCTTAAAAAAGAATATTAGGAAAGATAAGGAAGTTTAGAGACCGAAAATGCTACTACCACCAATTCCATGAAGAAATTTGTTGCTGTGAGTTAGAAGCTGAAAAAAATGATGGAACACCTCTTTGGAGGAAAGAAGTATACAGCATAGCTGTTAGTGACGATACAAGAGAGTTTTACTTTACTTTGAGGTGAGCAATAGCAGACAGGACTGCTGAATACTTTGATAGAGTTGAACTAGTATGGAAAATGCAAAAGCAGATGAATAAGGAATTTGGATATCACGAAAAAAAGATTTATATTAAACTAATGCAAAAGTTGGAAGCATTCAAGAGCTAGAGCATTTGTCTTACTAATTGGGAGAGAGGCATGGTTTTGTATATAAGAATTGTTGGAGCATAAGCTATTCAAACCAACCATCCAAAAGAGGGTCATTAAAATTCGCTGCCTTCCATTGCTTATCTAGAATCTACTTTATTGGACTTTTACTAGTGACAGGTTCTATATTTTTATTGTAAAAGTGACTTCTGACATCATGTTGCGACTTTTTATATCACTATAAGTAATTAACTGTATTTTTTTTGCAAAAGTCATTGGTAACTTGTACTACTTTATTGGATTTTTACTAGTGATAGGTTATAAAACTTTGGGAACCACAAAATATTGTCAAAGTGACTTCTGGCATCATATTGTGACTGCTTATATCACTATAAACAATTAAGTATATTTTCTGCAAAAGTCATAGGTAACTTTTACCAGGGCTAAAGTCCTAAATATCCAAAAGAACTAGCATATGCTCTGTGCTATGTGAGGGAATCATAAAAATGGGACAATAAATTAATTTGTATACCAAATTTAGAACTAAGAAGTAAGAAAATTTATGCAACGACTATTTAATTGGATACCAGAAAAAAGGAAGCTTATGCCTTATCGTACAAGAAAACAGCTATAAATATAATTAAGAGAACATCTACAGTAAAGAAGATAGGAGGGAAAACAAAAGAAAGCATAAATCATCCTTAAAAGCATCCTCAAGAGATATGTCTGTTTACGTCTAATGCCAATTTGTGGCATGGGCATATGATAATGATACCCACAGAGAAATTGTCAAAATCTTTAAATACTAAGTGACTTTCTCCAAATTTCATTTGCAATAATTCTTTCCCTTTGAGTTAATTTAACAGATGCAACAATTTCTACAATAAGCATTAAAATAGGGGAAAAACCATCCATAGAAAGGATAAATATAAAGGGAATTAAAAGTTAAATGTGGAAATATATATGCAGATCTGATAATAAAATATAAATGTTATTTTTTTTTTAAATTAAACATTACATGGATGTCCTTCAACATAGAAACTTTTTTAGAATAGAATAGAAACATACATGCCCTTGCAAATATAATATCTTAGTTATTCATAAATTCAATAGAGAATGGTTAAAAATTACCAATATATGGAACCCAAGAATAAAACAATTTGACATAGCACAACCTTTTTTCACCATCATGACATCAGCAAGAAGAAAAGAAGATAGAACTTCAAGCTCAAGGAGCAGATGGAACTACTATTTTATCACTAATTAGGACATGCTTTGAAGGCTTCATAAATTGGCTTCCAGGCATTCTTAAATGCAATACAGAAAAATAAATAGTAGAAGGTTTTGAAGGTCCCACGCTGATATTCCACACTGGCTATCAACAACTTTAGAAAAGGGTAAAGGGAGGGGAGAAAATAAAAGGATCAGACAAACATATTGATGCTTATATGTATACCACCTACATAATCTAATCTTCCACACTTGGATTTTGGATAGCAGAAAGCACCCTCAAAACTGTTGAATAGCACCATCTTCACATCACACTGTTGAATAACAGAATTAGAAAGCACACTCAATCGGAACAAATTAAAAAACTACTCAACCATTAAAATTTCAGCACCCTCAAAGAATAGGAGGAAAAGAGAAAAAATGAATACATCCTTAGAAAACTCATCACAGGATGCGCAAATACTTCTGACAACATTGGCCTTATTTGAATAATTGTGAGAACCAGCGGGGCCGCTCAAGAGCCGTTTAACCTTGGTACAACAAAGATTGCTCAACTCTTAAGAAACAATTCATTGAATAGGTGTCACCCACATTCTACACTTGTTATTAGGGCTAAAATCGGATCAGATATGGATAGGATACTAGTATATCCATATCCATATTTGTTTTGTTTGACGAATATAGATATAGATACGGATGGTTGTCGGGTGCAAAAAATTATGTACATATTTACTTTACACAGATACGGATGCAAATTAGATACCAAAAGTATGGATATAAGTACGGATATAAATCGGATAATTAGAATTTATGGCCACAAAAATAAAGATATTACTAAGTAGATGATAAATTCAGTAAGTGCATGTTAATGTGGTCATTTATTTTTCTTAAAAGTTCATGAGTACTATATAAAATTAAATAGGGTTACAAATGGAATTAGATATTCGGTTACGGATTGGATAGTTGTCTATCTATATCTATATCTATTTTCTTGGACAGATATGGATATGGATACGATACGGATATTAGTCGGATGTTCAAATTTTTATCCATATCCAGATAGTTTCGGATATGAAAATAGATCGGACGGATATCATCCGATCCACTTTTATCCCTACTTGCTATAGAACAAACATCACATGCCCCAATCGTATCAAACCAACTCTAAACTAAACATCACAGGCCTCATTATCACCAAACAAAATCCAGTATTAGGAGCAAGAAAGAATCCACTCAACCAGAATGTGGATGCCAATAACCAATTAATCACTCAAGTTGAGTATATCAAAGACAGCCAATCCCTCAAAAAATATAAATGAAACACATGATATGGAGGTAAAATTTTCTCCACAATGAAAGAATTGAGCATTGCATTATTTTATTTTCAATTCCCCATAATAGTTCCTCATATTTCTTAATAACTTTCTCCCACTTCCCATTCAAACCATGCCCAAAAATCAAACTATCTTACAAAACAAAGTCTCTCTGAGACATTCCATCAATTGCCTTCAGAGCCTCAAGCAATGAACCAAGTGTCTAAAAGCTGCCAAAATAAAAACTCCCAAATTATAGATATGATCCACAAAAACATTTCTTAAACATTCTAATGGATTTTCAGGATGGAGATTGCAGTGAGTTTCAACCATGGTGAGTGAGTGAGTGAGGGAGAGAGAGAGAAAGATGGGGATACAGGTGTGTGGAACTGGGTTGATGTTTAGAGATATCGGGACATGTGGGGACATGCATGTCATTTTGACAAATGAAAGGGACAGGAAAAATTTTGCCACCTGTCTGAGGAAATATTCCTTAGGTGCCAGATTGGCTTTAATCCTATAGATAATTATAAACCTTTGGAGTCTTGACATTATATGCAAGGCTGATGGATCTGGGAACTTGATGATTGACAGGTTAGCATCTCAACTGATTATGTGGTGCTTCTGCCATTGCTGTTTCATTTTGGTGTCTTATAGATGAACTAACCATGTTGATCTCTATCATTGTATCTCTAGAGCAGTGAACTGTAGTTGGAAAGTAATGCTTATTTTAGAATGTTATTTTTTACACTGTCAGGTTTTAGAAAGAGACTCCACCAGAGAGAAAGATGGCTCAAACACATCAAGACTATTGGCCATTCCTTCAGCTTCTGTAATTAAACAGCTGGCTCTGGCTGTTGAGTAAGCTCCTTTTACTGAAAAATGTTCTTCATTTAATCTCAATGACTGTGAATATTCTATAAAGATTTAGTATGAAATATGTAGCCATTAGCTGAATTACTAGATGAAAATGGGAAACAACTGACTTAAGTTTCATATTGATCGATATGAGGATATCCTTTTCTTTCACCACTTTTTACACTATTTATATTTTTGGTATACCAATTATTTATGTATGTATTAATGTATGTACTCATGCATGCATGCATGCATGTATGTCATGATTTAATTCTACTGCTCTTTTGATAGATATGCTACTTTGCTTTGGAAGTTTTCAGAACTTTCCCTTCTCCTGTTTCTGCTACTAGCTTTCTTTATTTTAGTAATTTGCATTTTGCATTACATACTATATGTCCGCATGTTTTCATGTTATATTCAATGTCTTGCCATCTCAGCCTAAGAAAAACACTTAATGAAATGTTTGATTTGTTTTCCTAATTTTACATTCAAAAAAAAAAATAAAAGAAAACAATATTAGGATATAGAGCATTCATTTACTCCTCTCCGACGGATAACTTTGCTAGCTTCTGCTTCTTGATGGTGCATTTTTGTGAGGAAGATGAGGATATGATGGTTACCTAATTGAGCAATGTTGATGAACAAGAGACTGGACTGCATGCCGTAGCTCTATAGTTTATGCTAAAGCCTTGAACAAAAATCACATGCAAGGATCCGGTGAAACTTGAGGTAGCTTTTTCAATTTTTCAATTCGCTAATGCAGTAAGCTGCACAAAGTACATGTAATAGGGTTTCAACCTTTAAAACACTCATGACACACGGAGACACACGCATCCTCCAACCACATAGAAAGAAAAATACCATGCTGTACATCCTCTGCAACTTTTTTAACAGGTCTCTCGAACAGAACAAACAGAATTACATTAATTTAGGCAAGAGTTTAGGTTCCCATCTGTATCATAAGGTATCCATGATATGCACCATGTTTATAGGCTATTGACATGGCACAATGGTGTATATATTTAGTTTTTAATTTGCACTTAACCATCCCAAATATCTTTTGCTTCTACTCAAGATGGTTTGCAGTTCTTCACCATTGTTTCTCCTATTAGGATTTGAAAGTCCAATCTACAGATTGGACACAATAACAACAATAATGAGAAAAAAGATACTTTGGTTTGAGTATGGAAGCTCAAATGAAAATTCACTCTTGCTTTAAATAGTGCAAATAAAACTATAGAGGATTTAAAAGGAAAAAAGAAACTTAATAAGGGAAATAAGGCTAGCAAGTAATGTGAAGTTTGCATTATGTTATATTTTTCAAGCCATTAAGGATGAGAAAGATTTTTTCTAGCTAAAAATGATGAGAAAGGGACAAAAGGTAGCATGTTGTAAAGAGTAGTAAGATTAACAAAAGGCAAGTAAAATACTTTTAAAAGTTTTTCATAGTCAACAAGTCCGGATCTTACAATAAGGATGAATTCTGAATGACAGGTAATAAGAATAGGACAGTCTAGTGGTTAGGATAAACAAGGTTTAGAAGGATTTGGAAAAGATAAAGATTGTTAATGATTACAGGGTTTAGAAGATCTGGCATCCACCTGATGTGGTAAGTGAAACATTTCCCTTGTTTTGTGTGAACTTTTCCTTTTTTACAATTACCAACTGACCTTTAGTTTTGAATGATGGTTATAATGTTAATTTTCATGCCATAATTCCCATGCCAAGTGCCAACAATATGTAGACGTCATGATCTTGTCTTTTACTCTTTACCTCTTGCATGTCCAGAAACATCGAATTTTTTCAAGACTTTTTTCCATCTTTCAAACTTCTATTATTTTATAAAATTTGCTCTCTTATGCAAGTCTTGATGTTTCATGCTACTTCCCCTGTAGGAGTGGAAAAAATTTTAAATCTATTAATGATCTTTCAACACATGTTGGAAATCCTTTACCGACCAAAGAGAAAACTGGCTTAAGCTTGTCCATCGTAAAGTCATTAGTTCTTCGTGAAAAGGAAGAGTGTGATGAGGAATTCCATTCTTTGATATGTTCTCTGTTCGAGTCAGGTAGGTTCATGACAGTAATGATCTACTTTCCTGTATTGCTATTTTATTATGCCTAAAAGTTTTGCAGTGTCACTTTATGATCCTTCACTTAATTGTAATATTTGCAAGACATCCGCAGAGGAACACTTTCCCCTGAGGAATAATGGATCTTTCTTAGAGGTTCTTCATACAACCAGTTTGCTTAAGGATCTCCGTGGTGCACCACCAGAAAGTTTTGTTGTCCAACTGTCTCAAATTATTGGGGGCTTTAAATCCCTGCAAAAAATGGCATCATTTTGGCAGTGTGTCATTGTTGAAGTAAGTAGATGGCTTGTTTCATCTCATTGTTGGAAAAAGTACGGTAAAATTGATAGTATTTTTTCACATATTTTTTCCCTTTAGAATGAATAGTCTTGTAAGAAACTTTAGCATTCCATTCTGGGCAATAACTGTCTTCTTTATACCCGCAGCTGAGGAAATTCTGGTCAGAAGGACAACCGGTACCTCAAATGCCATTAGATGCAGAGCCTGACTTGAATTCCTGTCTCCTGCATCAGAAGCTACAAGTTATTAATTGTTGTATTGCCAGGAAACAGCGCCGAACTATTGCCAAAGAGTCACTGGATTCTATACTGAAAGAAGCCAGTCTTGACAGTATAGCTTCATCTGATCTTCCGGAAAAACTGTCTTCAAGTCATAATATTTATGCTAGAACCAGCAAGGGAGAGTCTGTTCTTAGACTTGGTGCTATTCATCCATCTGAAAATTTAACTATGTTAGAAACTGATGAACCTGTATACTCCCCAGTTACGCAGGTATGATATTGAACACTAAATTTCTGGTAATTTGTTGCTTGGAAACTTAGAAGATGTTGATTTGAAATTTTCAAATGATATTATTTGATCTATATGCTGACATTCATTTGCAGGAGTGTCCAGTTCTAACAGAAGAATTTATCAAAGAAACAGAGGAGTTTGTGCTGCGTACTGGGAGGTCTGTATGTTGCTGACTCCAGTTAGCTAATAAAGACCACAATAACATCATACTGCCCTATTTTGAAACAATAAACATTTCATATCCGTTCTAGATCCAAGTTAGATTAAACATTAGACTTTTGCCAAATATGGAGCGGTGTGGTTGATTTAACATGTTGCACTTTGCATGTATCTTTTCTTTTGGGCAGCATGACCTCAGATTTTCGTTTATGATGCTGCATTTTTTTGTAAATCTAATAATGTAATGATATATGTGATGATTAGGCATTTTGGCATACAAAGCTTGAAGGAAATGAATATGTATCAGCAGTCTCTTACCAAAAAAGAATATATACTAGAAGTCCATAAGAGTATGTATCTGGTGAAGCTAAATGTTTATTTATCCTTTCTCGGGCATGCTCCTTCATATTTTCATTCATGATACTTGAAGAGAGAAGTTGGAGAAAGCATAGAGAATTGTTAATTATGGGTGAAAGAGGGGACAAACATGGTGCTAATTCTGCATAAAGCTCTGTGAACCAAACTTGATTGGAGTTCTCAAAATGAGCTTGAAAAATATGGCAAATATGCCGAGGAGGATTGAAAGGCTAGGAGGAAACATGCAGACCTCCTTGGGGTCACGAGGGAATGATAGCAAATGCTGTCAATAGTTGCATGGTGACCATCTTGGATATAGAAGCAAAACTCTTGAATCAACAACATACTCAGTGAAGCTGAAAGCCACTTATCAGGCTTCCTATCACTTGATCGAACTGACAAAGTGATTTGTGAAATCTTAATCTCACTTAGGAGATGGAATATTTCTGAGAGTTGAGGGTGAAGAAGATTTCACAGTTGCCTACTCTGGAGAGTTTGGTAAGGTCATATGATAAATACATGCATATACATGCACACAGAGGTAGAAACTCTTGTGACCTAGTAATACTAACAGCCTTCTGACAAGTCATAGGATATGATACAATGCAAGTAAATGCACATATAGTTACATTTTTTCTTTGCACATATAGTTACATTTTTTCTTTAATAAATCTATCTATAATGTCCATGTGAATGGATACAAATACATCATGTGTATGCGTAGTTGCAATCCTACCAGCTGAATTTCATCGGTACAATATTTGTCTATTGAAAGTTTCAGCGGTTTCTTTTGCATGTGCCGTAAGTGGTACAAAGTTAGCCTTCTTAAATAATGATAAATACTTTTCTACTGAATCTGGATCCGAGTGCATTTGTAATATCTAAGATGCTCAGATGGATGTGGTAGGAAGAAGACCGAGCAAGGTCGACGGAACCATCCTGAACCGTCCGGTTCCGGGCATCATGAGCTGTATCGGCCGTGGACCGGGACGGTTCTGGCAACGAAAATGAGACCGACGTCGGAGGAGAAGATGAAGGAAAAAGGGAAAGAGAGAGAGAGAGCGGGGGAGGGAGGGAGAGGGAGAGGAAGGAAGAGAGAGGAAGGTCGAGGCTGGCCGGCGGAGGCCGGGGAGCCGCCGCGCGGAGGAGGGAGCTACGGAAGAGGGGCTCGCTCCGGTCTCTTGTTTCATTCGAAACCGGAGCCGGAGGGGCCCCTTTTATTTTTGGAGTTTGTGAGTGAAAGTCGGCAAACACATTGCCGACTGTCACTTAAAAATCTCAAAAATAAAAGGGCCCCCTCCGGCCCCTATTTCGAACGAAACAGGGGACCGGAGCGGAGTTCTTCTTCTGCGGCTTTTCGGTGGCTCTCCGGCCTCCGTCTTCTTTGCGCGGCGGCTCTCCGACCTCCGTCTCCTCCGCATGGTGGCTCCCTGCCCCTCTGCTGGCTCTTTGCCGGCCTCCCCCTTCTCTCTCTTTTCCTCTCTCATTCTTCCTCTCCCCTGCCTCTTCTACTATGTCGGTATGGGCCCCGCATGGCACGACACGGGCCCGTACTGACTCATGCCGCTAGGCAACTGATATGGTTTCCGGTACCGATTTCGCCGACCCTGGGACCGAGTGTATTTGAGGAGCCATATAAGATGAACCTGTTGATGGGAAATTTATGGAGAATGAAATAAGTGTGATTGTGGAAAAATTTAATGCATATCATACTGATTGTACAAACCATGACATTCACAAATACACCATGAGCATCACATCCACTAGAAAGAGGTCTTGAATTTGTAAAGATTCTATTCTTTCTTAATTCCATAAAACAAATATTGATTGATGTCTTAAAAATACTAAGTTAGTTCTGTTCGGAACCGATTTGGATGGGTAAAGACTTGGATTGAAAGATGACTAGTCATCTAGAATTCTATACTTCCACCTGACGCAGGTTGACTATCTCGTGGGATTTTGATTTTGTCTGAAGAACTATGAAATTTGTTTTCCTCAAGAATGACTATATATTATTTATTTAATGGATAAGTGTTATCAGATAAATTATAATTTGGAAATTATATTTAGAAATAATTAATTACTTAAAAAAAAAGCTTTCTGTTGACTCTAAAAAAATGCGTGGAATTTTAGATACATTGTCTACATGTATCCATACAAATATAAGAACTACATCAATGTTAGATATAAGACAAACAGATACATGGTGAGCAATAATATGATGAACGTGGTGGAATGTACTCAGACATGATATGTGAAATAGTAAGACTGTAAGCAAATGATACCACACAATTTTCTTTACCATTGTTACTTTTTTATGGGAAATCAACATCTTGCTTACATTCATTACTGCAATCAATTTAAATAGTTTATTGTTCTTCTAATGCTCAGTGTTGGTGCTGGGTGTTCTAAACTCCTCTCTGACATGCAAGCTTTCAAGGCAAGTCCAAAATCATTTTCAGCAATGCGTTAATGTTCTGTAGTTCGTTTTTCTTTCTGGGTGGAGTAAGTATAGATCATCTATCAGGCTGCAAATCCTGGGTGTATTCTGGAAGACTTTATAAGATGGTACTCTCCTCCAGACTGGAGGGCAATGGAGTCAGATGGTCAGGCTAATGATTCAGTTGATGGAGAGGGCTCATCTAGACGAGGTCAGCTAAGTGGAAGAATGCAAAAAGAAGGTGCCTTTCTCCTTTTGACATTAAACTTATCACATTAGTGATAGTTATTGTTACACAATCACTTAAAAAAATTGCTCATACTCTAAATTTTATATAATGACTTTATTTCATAGGAATTGCATATTCTCATCTAATTGAAGAAGAGTGATCTTTTGAAATCTAAGAATAATTATAGCAACCTCTTTCCCTGAAGGGAAGAAAAAAGAGTGATTCCTTGCCTTCTGCTTGTCTGTTTCATAATAAACTGCATTCATGAAGGTCTAGGTTTGTTGTTGACTATGTACACAAGCTATTCTTGTGAAAACGTCCTTAGCCATTTATAGGTAATTTGTGGCGTGAACTATGGGAAACTGCCAAAGCATTGCCTGCCGTCAAGCAAACTCCACTCTTTGATGAGGATTTGGCAGTGTAAGTACAGAATCTTGTTGATGGAATTTATATTTACTTGAATATTGTTCAGGAAATAATGTCTAAACCATTTGATTTTGAAGTGAAAGCATCTTAACCACCTTGGAGGACATCCCACCATCTGAGCTCTTTGAGCAGCTCTTTGTCTCTGTGGTAAGTCCTATGTATTAAGTTCTTCCCTTCTTTGTGTGTATTTTTTCTCACGCCAGTTATACTTCATGCTTCTTTTAGTTCCACTTCCTTATCACAATTTCTATCTGAGTAAATAAATAGTAGTCTTTGGTGTTAGATTCCATGTAGTTATTGTCATGTGAATTTCCCAAGCTAAAGTTACTTCTTGTTATCCTTCCTACTTTCTGCAAGAATTCTCTTTATTCCCGCCTTACAATTCGTGAATTAATTATGTGTGCTCTATGATCCGGTACTCAGTTCACATCAGTTTCCACTTTCTAGTGGCATTGGTTTTGAACAAGTCAAGATAGTAACATAACAAAATTACAGTAAGCAAATTGCCACCACTAACTGAATCCCTGGAACCAAGTTATCATAATCTTTCTAGGGTAAGTGATGGACTTCAAGGGGCCAACTAGCTTGAAAATGCTCTATTATATCTGACTTGTTCAGTGGTAGCCAGGTAGCATCCACCAGTTTTAACTACAAATGGTGTTGTACTTGGAAAAGGGAATTATCAGAGGTTTAAGCCACATTGCACTTGCTGTCCAATGCAGCAGGTAATGCAAGAATACAAGTTCTTCATTGTAATTTAGGCATAGCCATTCCCAAGACCATGTACCTTCATTTAGGAAATGAAGTGATTCATAAGTAGTTTGTGGTAAATGAGATTTTTGTTGTGATTCTAACAGATTTTTTTTTCAAACCTAGTTAACCGTGCAGCTTGAAATCTATGTTCAAAAGGAACTGACAGTACCCTTGTTTGACAATATTCAGCTTTGTGCTGGCTTTCTGATAGCAGAAGCAGCACTTCCTCCAGATGGGAACTTGTCAAAACTGTTCTACGAGTGCAAAGATTATGTTATTGCAACTTACCAAAGCGGCTTGTCAAATGAGAAGTTAGATGATCTCTGTAAGGTATGCTGGATTTTATCTGAAAACTTATTTTGCAGTCTTGAGGGCAGTAAGTCCTTGGTCTTGAGGTGGTTCGGAATGATTGTTTCATCTTAACAACTCTCATTTTGCTTTCAAATAACCAATTATTTCGAATGTTTCTTTGAGGTATATGAAACCATAGAGGCAATAATAATCCATCCGGAAGAAGCTTTCATGATCATGGAGCAGCCAGATGAAACAACACCAGTAGAACCAAAAAGCAGTTTAAAGAAATTTGGCCTGAATTTTGTTGGCAAAGACAGACAACCATTATGGAAGAGATCCTCAAAGGATGAGAAGAAATCAGAGGAAAAACATAAGCATGTATTTTCTCAACTGTTTGACAAAAAGGCATCTTTGTTTTCTAAAAGGAATCCAAAATCCAAAGCAATTCCATCTAATTCTGCTCCAGATACTTTGGACGACAGTGACTGGATGATTGTATAAAAGATTTTTCCTTTCATAAGTTTGCATTTCATAGAGCATAAAAGGAATTTTGTAAATAACATATGAATGCTTTGATTTAATTTATTGATCCAATCAATGAAAAGAAAGCAAAGAACTCAACAAAGCCTGTTTAACACGTCCTGTAGTTTTTTATCAAAAAAATATGTACTGTCACTGTGTTCTTTCTCAGCAAAGCTTCTGCATTTGTTGTATAAGCGTTCCAGTCAGTGGGTTAATTTGGCTATCTGACCATGCTGTGGTTCTGTGTTACCACTAACGTGTATTTGTTGCTGGTTACTGCAAGTTGTGAAATTCCTCTCAGACCAATTTTGACTACACATACCCAGTAGTTAGTGTGCATCTATTTTTGTCAGGCTTGAGCAGGTACAGGATGCTGCCTTATCCATCAGTGTTCGCCCCTGCCCTTGTGAAGGTCAATCCTACTCAAAGGTCAGAACAGAAGACTATATCAAGAAAAACTCAAATTCTACTCAAAGCTGTCGGATGTTGGAATGTTGCAGCATGGTTAAAGCTCTTGAAATCATTTCTATTATTGAGGCTTCTGGAATTTCGATTACAGAATCATTCTCTTATGATAATATCATAATTGACAGATAGTTTAGAGTGCATGGAATTAAAAATTTATCTCGGACTAGTCGTTTTCTTAATTTGGCCTTTCTTTATCTTCGGGTTTTGTTGTTAGCCATGCTTTTCTGCTTCTTGTTCTGCTGCCTTCTCTGCTTCTGAAGCTGCTGACTGGAAGTCTTTGCTTATCATCCCCGGCACAACAAAATTAGTAATCCAATACATAAATAACATGACTGCACTGCATAGTCAGACACAAGATCTCCATCATATGAGGAGTTGGAAAAGCTTTATAGCACATAAAAAAATAAAAAAAATAAAGAAAAATATTGGGTATGTTTTTATTGCTGTTCGATTGAAAGCAGCCTAATGACATTGGCATGATATTTTCGGTTCTAGTAATAAGATGGTAGCAGCTGTTAGTTTACCTTTAATGATGGCTGTTATTTTTGTACTGATGCGAATCTAGAAATTGTAACTTTATTATATTCAGCCTGTAATATTATTATCAGAATATCAAATATAGAGATATAAGGCCGCTATTATAATGCAATGGTAAAATGGTTCAGAAAAACAGGTCCTCAAGTTTATTTAGCATTTTAGCCAAATCATGATCTCTTAAAATGGCCCTTAGTTTCACGGCCCCATTAATTATATATTTTGAAGTTTTATTTGTATTGCTAACCATGGTGTAATGCAGAGCTGTGCTTACCTGATTGGGATCAGGACTGAGATATCCCCTCCTGCGGCCGGGGAGTTGGCAGCCACAGTGAGAGCATTGTTGAGAGCTTGAGTTTGAACTGTAGAACGGGAACGCAGAGGATACCTTCGTTTGGGTGTTCTGAAGGGGAAGAGCAGCTGCGTGCCCCTTCTTGGTTGAGGTGCATGGTCGCTGAGGAATGGGCGAGATGGAAGAGATGGACTTGGACAACGGGTAGCTTCCATAGAACTTGGACACTGGGGAAAGTCGCGTATCTCTCCAAGGCCTTCAGTCAATCTCCCCATTCCCTTATTTGAGCGTGGATAATGTTCCCTTATTTGAGTGGCTCCTGGGCGGTGCCATCGAGTCATGCTTCATGCACTCGCTTCTTTGGTGGAGAATGGAAACACGTTGCGGTGAATTAGGACAATCTGTGGCCGGGCAGGGATTTTCGCCCGTCTGCAGCTTGGGTCATTGTGGCCCCACTGGGCAGGCCGGTATCTGTGCAGGGTGCGGGTCTGTAGTAGGTGTCTCTGTATTCATGATCTTAAATTTCGAGTACCCACAAATACTTGATATGTTAACAATACATATAAATTGCTATGTAGGTAAAGGGAGCGAGCTACATGTGACAAGGAGGGCCATCCGGCAAGATTTTATCAGATAAAGGGCAAGGCTGCAAATGGGTTAGGTTGACTCATAATCTGATCCGACCCGATCTGCGTAGATATGATCCGATCTGAATTTTAGGATCCGCAGGGCTGGGCCTTGGACTCGTTCTATTTTTTTGATCGGTTTGACCCAAATTCGATCCCACATGATTTTTTTTTTTTTGTCAATTTTGGATCGTTTACCAAAAAAATTCGATCCGACCCGACTCGAATTCGGATTACCCGTTTAGACCGGCAAGCTGCAGCCCTAGATCTAGAGGCCCACAAGCCGCCAGCTTCTCGTCCGAGGCCTCGTTCCCCAAGGAGATCGGATCCTCGCTCCGTCTCCTCCTCGCGCACTGAGCAGACCCATCGGGAGATTTCGACGAGCTCGAGAAGGAGGACGCCGAAGCTATAGACATTAGAGTGAGGGGTGAAGGAGCGGAAGCGGGGGTAGCAAGTCTTTGGGGCGCAGTAGAAGAGGGAGGAGGAGGAGGGGAGGTGGTCGTCGTCGTCGGGGGAGGGGAGGAGCCAGGGGACGAGGCCGTAGTCGGTGAAGCAGGACTCGAAGTCGCTGCCGAGGAGGATGTTGGATGTTGGAAGTTTTGGTATCCGAGTCTCTTGTCCGGCGGAGGAACCCTAGATCTGGAGAAGTCGAGAAGACCCTTCCTTCCCGGATCGCTCTCCCCCTTCTGCGCGCCTGCGAGTCTCTTCGGCATCCGGCGATTTCGGCGTGCTTCGTTCCTTCTCCTAAAGTATGTCCCTCCTCCGAAACCCTATTCCTCCTCCTTGGATCTCACCTGCGACCCCAACACCACCCTCTTCCTTCTTGGATTTCATCGGCAACCCCAGAGCCACCCTCTTCCTCCTTCTCGGATCTCATCTGCAACCCAAATGCCACGCTTTTCCTCTTCCTCCTTGGATCTTACCTCGATCACGACACCATGCACCCTCCTCCTCCTCCTCCTCCTCCTCCTTAAATCTCACCTGTGACCCTAACGCTGCTCTATTTAGACACTGCCCTCCTCCTCCTCTTTCTCCTTGGATCTCACCTGCAAACATGATGCAGATCTCTCCTGATGCTACTCTCTTCCTCCTCCTTTCTCTCTTTAAAGTGCCGCCGTCACCTACTTGCCTATGCGGACCCGACCCAGATCCAGATCCGACCCAACCGGAATGACCCATTGGGCTCAAAATTATAGTCGTGAATCTGATCCGATTCGATCTTCAATCGCATCGGATTTGAATCTAAAATTAGGATCCAAAAGAAAAATCGGATCGAGTCGGGATCACTCAAAAGGAAATTATTATAGTTGGTGGAAAGAGGAGGGGGTGATATGCGCAGGATTCGGGTTCCTCGCAAGAGATGAACCCTTTATAGGAAGAGGACAGAAAGAAGGGAATGGAAAATTAATACTCGCTCGCCATGTTACCCTCTTGTATTTAAACAATTCAAGGTCAAATGAAGGGCGCATGCTATCCACCGAACATATGCTCCAGGATTTGGATTGGTCTACAAGATCATGTTCATGTAATAATTTCTCGTAAACATAACCCTATAGTTTCTATAGACCGGGAGGGACGAAGTCTCCATGCAGTTCTGGGAGGGGCCATGCCAGCAATGTCCCCGCTGTCGAGAGATTTAAGCAACTCAGCAATGGCTTGTTTGGATCTTCTGCTGCAAACCGATGTCCAATACAGCTGGACATGTAATTCAGGATGCTCATGCTTGGCTGTTGAGGGCTGAGGACATGGCATTGCCTCCATGTTCAATCCTTTTTTATGGAATTGGTGGCAGCTTGAACTAGATTAAATGTGTTCCAAGCTTACTTAAGTGTTTGTCGAGAAGACTTAACTGTGTACCATGCTAGATTAAATATTCAAACATTGATTAACTGTGTGCCAAGCTTACTTAAATGTGTACCATGCTCTATGAACTATATGCCAGGCTAGATTAAGCTTGCCTGTGTTCTAAGCTTACTAACCTAATTGCAATGGTGAGTTAACTATGTTCGAGGTTATATGAACTAAATTCCAAGCTTACTTAACTAATTACAATGGTGACAAATCTACTATACCTATCAATATCATAAAAATCAGATTATTTGCTACTCACTCATTATTTTTCTTTTTATTTATTTTATTATTTATTAATTAATTATTTTGTTTCATTCTAATATATTTATTTATTATCTTATTTATTTATTCATTTATTCGTTCGTGTGTGTTTTTTTTCTTTTTCTTTTTTTCCTCTTTTTTTTCTTTTCTTTTTTTTTCCTTTTCTTATTTTTCTTTTTTTTTTCTTTTTTTCTTCTCTTCGCCCCCTTCTTCTCCTTCCGCAAGGCTCGAGGAATCAAAAAGGGGTCGGGGTGGCGGCCGTGGGAGGAGGGCGGGCCGTGGCCGGTAACGGCCACGGCTTGTGTGCATAAGACCGACCACTTTTTCTTTCTTTTTCAGCATCTCTTCAATATGGGGGTGGAGGCATCTTCGGCATTTTTTTTCAAAAAAATATTTTTAGAGATCGGAAATTAAAGTTAGTAAAGTTGTCGGACTGGACATTTGAATTATGATCAACAGGGACTTGCTGTTATACCATGCCCATCATAGGGTGGAGAATTAAGTACCGGTTATTTATATTGTATTGTATGGGTACGTCATCAGCAAATTGAAGGCAATGAGTGGTTCCAGTCCTTCGGTCCAATGCCAGCTAGTTACCGGTCAATCGAAGTTGGCAAGAGAGCGTGTGAATGCAATAATTCAGCGAAAGGATGATGTTGCTGTCCTCGCGCCTGGGCATCATCCAAAATTGTCATGGGAAACTTTGGTCCGCCGGTTGACCAACCCCACCATCCCGCTCCAGCTTGACCAAAACTCAAAACTGGAGAATACCGCTGAGCTCATCCTGCAAGCAAAAGAGAACCGTACCAGGTTTCAGGGCATAAGTACATTAATTCGATTAATTTTGTCGCACTCAAGTAGTTTCCAAATCGCATCAAGCTAGATCTCCATTGAGAGAGATCGTCAAAACAATGCATTAATTACCTGCGGGGTTATTGCATGTCCTATCATGACTCACGAGTTGAATAAAGAGGACTCGCAATCCCAGTGATATCACCCTGCTCTACCAGGTGGTATCATAATCTAGTCTTACGGCCGGCAACATTTCACTGTTCTATCACGTAATGATCTCATATAATCTTATAGCTGTGCCACGTGTGTGTGTGTGAGAGAGAGAGAGAGATCGGCCAAAATTTTTAAGCTACAAATATGTGACTGAGATTTTGATAACATTGTCGCCAATCATAGCAGGCTCGGGGGTTTACATTATTGATTGCCATGCAGTGGAACAGCAGATGTAGAATTATTTGATGACTTGATTTTTATGAAATAGTGTAGGAGGCTCTCATCCCTCTAAAATCTGGGGAGAATCAAATATATACAGTATGATTTTATATATGGAGAGATTTTCGATATTTCTAATATGTAATCTCAAAATGTCAGTGAAGCAACTTTATTGTACACCAAAAATCACCTTATATATTAAAAAAATAAATATAAAATAAAATTTTATAGCCAAAATTAAGGAGACAAATAATAACAGCTGTTACTCTTGATCTGCAATAGCTAATTATTAAGAACCATCAGTCAAATCTTGTTGCTGTAACGAAAGCCTAGCTCCCGGGCACTCATCATAGTTGTTATTTTAAACCATGCTTTTATTCTATACCATGATAAAACAAAATAAAAGGATGAAAATGGTCACGCTCTTGAGATAAGTACACAGGTTTGCGATATATCATTCACGTAGCAAAACATTATACATGTTAAACTGCTCCGTTATGCGATGCACTTATTCCTGACTAGGATAGTAGAGTTATCACACCGTTACATTTGAAAATAATCGAATACAAGCCAGTACCCATAACTCTTAAGGAGACCCACCACCAACGCCACCCCCAGCTCCTCCTCCGAAACCCCCTCCGGCTCCGCCGCCAACTCCTCCACCACCACCAAACCCGCCGCCGCCGCCACCTCCGAATCCCCCACCTCCACCTAGCCCAGACCCACCTCCCACCCCACCGCCAGCGCCGGCTCCACCTCCGAAACCTCCACCAGCTCCACCGCCAAGTCCACCACCACCACCTCCACCAAACCCACCTCCACCACCTCCACCAAGCCCACCACCATGCCCTAACCCAGCTCCACCGCCAAAGCCAGTTCCAGCTCCAGCTCCACCACCAAGCCCACCTCCTCCTCCAAACCCGCCGCCACCACCGCCGCCGAGCCCGCCATGGTGGTGCAACCACTTCTGCTCCTCCAAGGCCTCCTTGCCCCCCAGCTTCCTACCACTAGTTGAACAAATGAGAGCACCAAGGAACACTATGAGGAAGAGCTTAGCCATCTTGAACACAGTTTTCGGTGGACTTCGACTGTGGAGAGAACCATGGGGAGACCTGGGGTTTATATAGGCGCTGCATGGTAGGGGTGGAGGCCAACGGCAGTTGGGAAGCCTTTAATTGAGTTACCAGCGTCTTAGCTGCAAACGCGTGTCCGAGGCAAGAGGAGTAAATGAGGCCAACCGCCGTGACAGCGAAGGCAAGAAGACTCTTGAGTCACCTCCTCGAGTGCAAACGGATAGGCTTCATGCTGATCGGATTGGATAGGTGGAGTTTAGCTTTCTTGATGAATAGAAAAAGAATGGCAATTAATGGACTCTGCTTTTTTTTTTGATAGGCATAGGCACGTTTTGTCTTTGCTCTCTTGAATTCATCATCTAGACTGCGCCAGGCTAATAAATAACGTGGGTGTTTCATGGAAATGTCCTTCGTATTTCTATGGGCTCAGCCATGCTGCCACCCAATTTCCTTGTATTCCGCCACCCATGGGTTGCAGGCTTGCAGTTCATCCATTAACAAAGTATAAGGTGGTTTGAAGCATTTGTAGTGCCATGCCAGGGTCGCAGGGAAAAATTTTTGATTGCAATATCGCCTCGCAGCTGTATGTTTCCACCTCGATGATTGCAGTTTACTTGTAAAAAACTAGAACAAGTTTTATTATGGATGAAGAAGAAAGATGATGAAGTTGTCACGAGCATTTGATGTTGTCGGCTTTCTAATTTATCAAATAGATTAGAAAGATGATGAAGGGATATCTAATCATATTCACAAGGCGGCATCATAATGTAAATTTTAATGTTAAGTAAGTTGGAACTCTTTTTTTTTTCTTCTTTCGTAGTAATGTTAATTAAGTTGCTCTTAAAAATCACAGGAAGCACTCGCCCTTCTCACTCCTGGGTGCTAATCCTGGTTGTTGCCGTTGTTGTGTTAAACAACTCATGAGAAGTAAGGCTAACCATCAGAACTTCCATCCGCGCAACTCATGCTCTAATTCCATTACTTAGGTTCTAATCCGATTTTTGACGTACCGGCTCGAACTGAGCAATACAAAGCATACCATACCATTACTCGGTATAAATGGCATACCGACATTCGGTACGGATGGCATATCGATATTCGGCATGTCAAAAAAAACTTCGTATCATACTGTATCTACACTGTGCTAGTGTGGTACCGATACAGAATTCGGTATCGAGATGACGAATTTTGAGTCTAGTATTATACATATAATTATAGCCGGACATTAATATAGACGAGTGATATTGCTTGTACAAAATGTGACAAATATCGACTGTTTAGGAGCTGTTTGGAATCGTAAGTAGTCTAGAGGTGAGATTCTCGTGTCATGCGAAGCTAGAGAACATTGCCCCACATGACGTGGTTCTGTCGCACTCATCTTCTTAATTTTCACCTAACCGAGCGGAATGAGGTATCGCTTATAACTGGAAAATAATTGAGATTCTAAATACTTGTTTGAGTCTGATTCGATCGAGATTGTTTCCTAATCTGTAGCTCCGTAGATACAAGAATTGCACAATTGGCGGTCCTTAGCACCACCCCTCATTTCACAGCGTGTCGGAATTTTAGCCCAATTTAAACTCAAAAACACTTGATCCACAGCACAGAAATCAGTGAAAGAAGTACTAATGTCATGCTGCGAAGACTTTATTCTCCTCCACTTTTTTTATGAAAAGAAATATAACAGTTGATCATTTTTAAACAAGGAATCGATTTGTTAAATTAATCATCAGCTCTCGGATCAATTTGCTAAATTAATCGATTCAGTCGAAAAATTTCTGCTCCAACATGTAGTTCTGAAACCCTCTGTAGTTCTTCTTGATAGACGTAGATCGAAGTAACTGTAAGATCTTTCTTGGTAAGTCATCTACAGTCATTCTGGTTCAATTTCGTAAGAAGCAAAATGTCATAAAGCCTGTCTTACTTTTCACAGTTTGGCTTGTGGCAGTTAGATCTTCGGCAAGCTGCCTACCTTTGGTTGAAGCAGTTTGATCCTGAGTGTACATTCTTTCTCCTCTTCTTGCCATGATTGTAGTATTCTGTGCTAAATGTCATTTTAATATTGTGCCTCAGTTGGATACAGTCACATATAGATATGTTTCTTCTAAGTGGCCTTGACATGGGGCTATTTATACAGATGCTATAATTCTATGATTTTAATCTTTAGTTCAAGTACTCAACTGAATCCTTTGTTGATATATATGTGGCTAAAATTTTATGCATTTCTTTCTTGGAGTATGAAAGCAATGCACGTTTTGACTCAGATCATGATCAAACCCACTTGTTTCTTCGGCACGGCAAGGTTATTTTCATGTCTTATATTTTGTGAAATAATTATGCTCTAAGCCTCAAGCAATTTACTTCTTCACATATAGATGATAGATTGACAACTATGATTCTGGATCCATCCTCTGATAATTGAAGTTATTTGCTTCCCATGGTGAAAGTATGTTTGATAAATTTAAATTGCTTTGTTGTGACTTTTAATGCAGGGAATCTTACAATCTCAAGGAAGGCTGTCCCGCAAGATAAGATTTACGCCATCTTCTGTCATCAAAGTCTCACCGTTTACTCAGTGCTCTTGTTGAATCACTTCATAAAAAGGTCTACAAAGTGAAAAGTTGTAATTCTGACATTTATACACACAGAAAAAGAAGAGAAGGAAAGGGTAAGAGATGATTGCGTCCCATAATTTTATGCTCGATATGGCCCAACATGGCATATAGTTCATTCAAATCCGAGTCCTGTCATTTGAGGAACCACATTTTTACAATATAGCGTGTGCTTTTATTACCAACCTGGCAAACCCGTGTGAATGGGTTGATACCACCTATAGTTATGGTACCAAAGTGTGCTCCATCTATTACTTAAGAAGTTGCTTTGCCTATCTAGTATTTGCAACTGAACCTGTCTGACACTGAATAATCAGGTCAAATTCAAGACCTTTATCATCAATTTCACACTAGCAAAATTCAAATTATTTTTATAGAGTAGTAGATTGCTTCGGTTAGCCGCTTAAACTGGACAGGTTTAGTCTTTAAATACTATATGCTCTAGATGCAAAGTTTCTGCATCCCCCTGGACATAGCGGTATATGGTTAATGTTGAAACCCCTGGGTTCTGTTTGAAACTTGTAGGAGCTAGGTTAATTGATGGAGATGTATCCTATTGAATCTGATTTTCAATTTTGGAACTGGAAAAGAAATACAGGAGAAAATAAAATGTAGAGAGTAAAAGACAGGGAGTGGCCGTGTTGGATGTACTTTACCTTGTTTAGAGATCAATAGTAAGCCCTACATGTTCAAACATAATTCAGAAGTCTTTTAGGGCTCCTTTGGTTCGCGAGAAGTATTTTTCCTCCTAGGAATATAACTTCTATGAAGCAGATTTCTGGAAAGAGGATGCCTGAAAAAGTACTTTTGGTATATTTGGTTGACCATCCACTTTTCTAGAAAAGTTGTGTAATTCCTATTATACTCTTAATAAAAATTAGGTCTTTAATGCTTCTTTAATGTTGAAGAGCTTTTTTGGAAAAAAATAAAAATGGAGGGATTCCCGACTCATGAGAAAGTAACTTTCCCATGTTTCTCATGGGAAAAACTTTTCCATAAAACGTGGGAATTATATTTTCATGAGAATACATTTTTTTTATCTTTCTTTTTTGAAAACTCCAACTAAACAAGAGGCATCTCATTACTTTTCCGTTGACCACACTTTTTTTCCTTCTTTTTCCACGAGCCAAACGAGCTGTTAGGTGTCTTACAATGGTTGCATACCTTGAAGACTATAGTTCACATTCTCCTGGATCCCTCTATCCAAATATGGCAGTCCCATATCCCTGGGTTCTTAGGTTCTGTTTTGGGTCTCTAGATTTAAGAACATGGGGGATTTTAATGTTCGTATAGCTACTTTATTCTGTGCTACAGTACTGCTAGCGTAGAACCTTTACCATTTTGACTAGTGGTATGATACCAACAGAATAACTGGGATTTAGTGTCTCTATTCATTACAAGAAGATATTTCCAGCCAATAACACGCAGCCACATAAAATTTTAGATCCAAATGAACTATATTATTCATGAATGTCATAAACATTTTGAACAATTAGGAGTGATACAAAGCTTCTAAAATTTGAATATTAAATATCATTTTCAAATATCCCAACCCTGAATAACATCAAGCTCCATGCTCCTAGTAGTCTTAGTCATCTGTAAGAAAAAAATAAATAAAAAGATATAAGCTACACGGCTCAGTAAGTGACCATGTATAATCTTACCGGATCAAGCATAATGTTTTACATACAGCACATCATTTTAAGAAACTAACAATTGTATCAAAATAAGCATTTCATACTGTAGGGGGAGTCTCCACTCCTACATAGGTTCGATCCTATTAAAAATAGAGTGACACCCATGTATATCTATCAGAGCATGCATCTCTATACTCCTCTGGACGGAGAGCCACGATTCGTCACACGATCATGCGTGAGAGTTTCCGAAGATCGGTCACAACTCTTGGACCTTTGCTCTGATACCACTGAAGGGTTCCGATCATGTCATAATGGGCAGGAAGCTAGGGATTTTAAAAATTTCTTAATAAAGTCCATTGACATGAAACCCTTATAAAGCCTAGATCACCTTACTGGTAACAATCAAATAATATAAATATAAATACTGAAATAGAAGAATACCTGTAACGCTAAATCGAAGTTTGTAGAATCTCCACAAGGCGTCCAAGTGTCCGCCCTCCAACGGTGATCTCAGGTCAAAGGATCAGTTGCACAATTCCCACTAAGAGAATCATCTTTTAACATGTAAGTAAGACTTCATAAGATTTATCTTTGTAGGTCAATTCAATGAACACATTCTTCTAATGAACACCCACATCTTTGTATTAGTGTCTCCACACAAGTGATTGTGAGATCAATCACCCTCTGCATCGAGCA
>JAOXJJ010000725.1:18066913-18078459 GCA_025769935.1 Phoenix roebelenii | reverse complement strand
ATCACCCTCTGCATCGAGCATACATAAGATGTGCCAGTCTTTCCGGTAAACATTGATCCCCGACTCAATGTACCAATAACTGAAAATTATTAGGATTTTAGAATTTTAGGTCTCACTAGTATGTTCTCATCATAGCCTCAAAACCATTGCCCTAATCTAAGGGGTTTATCACAAATATAATCAACAACATATGATAAAATACAATGCCTTTATTCATATTTAAATGTCATGTACAAGATTTGGAAAATCAAAAGAAAACCCTTTTGCAATACATATTGCGATTGGCTTGTAGGGCATCTATTCTTTCACATATAATATATAATCAAACCAATTATAAAAACAATGAATATCCAATCATGCAATTTCATAAATATGGTTATACAACATAAAAACTTTTGCCATTATTCCATATTTTGAAATTCAAACTCTCAGATGGCAGCGTAGTTATGGGCGCTCTTACGCCCATGGTAAGGCCTTTACCACTGCAGAGTCATAAATCCAAGTTATTTCTTCCCACTAGCGGGGTCCTAAAGCCAGTTACTTTTATCCATTGGTGGGGGTCCACTGTAGGGTCATCTTCCAGTTATTTCTTTCCATTGGCGGGGGTCATAAAGCCAAATTACTTTTACCCACTGACGAGGATCATACATAGCGATCTGAGAGTTCTTAAATCATATCATTTCTTTTGTAAATGATATCTCATAATGAATAATGGCATCATGACATATGAAATTCATGATCATGCTATAAACTTTGATTTCCGTGCAACTTCTATATCATCATAAATTTATGTACATAGCATGATAATCATGATGAATGTCGTCCAATTAAAATTATACAACATTTGCTAACACATGCTTGATCCTAATTTTGCGAAAACATAAATAGTCAAATACAATTTTATAATCAAGTAATCACATGTATTTGATAAAACGTAAAATTATGTCAAGGTCACTTACCTTAATTTGCCCACCAACTTTAGGTTTAGGTGTCAATTCTTCAATTACCTAGCAATATCATCAAATTACCTGTTAATTGCATGTTTAATTTTATTTATTTACATTCCTTCTTAATTAACCCGTTTATAATCCATCTAGAGGACTCAATTTCGTTCTTAGGTCCCTAACCTAGTTCAATTTTTGATTTAAGTCTACTCAAATCCCCAATTTTGGTTTGACCCAAGGTCTAATTTTGATCTAATTAATTTTCTGGTTGTGGTCTGACCCAAATTTCTGTTTCAAATCTGAGCTAATTGTATTCTAGTTCGGATCGACTCAAATTTCTGGTTCAGGTCTGGGTCAGCTTCTGGTTCAGACCTGATTCAACATCTGATTCAGGTCTGAGCCAGCTTCTGGTTCAGGTCTGAGCCAATTCCAACTTCTGGTTTAGACCCAATTGCCCTCTGGTTCAAATCTGGCCCATTTGCATTCAAGCCTGAAGTTTAATTAATAAAGTTGTTAAGTAAGAGAATTAGCAGCATATGATTATATGGTAGAAGAGGATGGCGAGGGTCTGACCGAAGTGCCGGCTCAGAGGGGTGAATGGACAAATGGTCTCTTCAAACCAATCAATGTTCCCGCCATCTCCTCAACCGCTCAAACGCGGCTGCTAGTTTGCACCATTAAATACCCGCCTTCTTTCCCCGTCCTCTATCGCTTATCTCTTTAGGCAAGTGGGGGTTCCTCTAGCTTGCCCACAAAAGGACACGGATGGGCACAGTCTTGAGGCAAGCTTGAGCAAGCGAGTCGTGGGTCTCTCAAACAAATGGTTCGCCTTGCTCCTTGTTCTTCTTTGTGTTGCCGCTCGGTTGAGTGCAACCGTGCTTGCCGATTTCAGTGGTCATGATGATGGCTGGTTTGGCGGCCCCGATGGATTTGGTGGTGGCCGATTTGGTCGGGGCAGGTTTGGTGGTCACTGCCGCTACCACTTCCGCAGGTGCAGAGGTGGTTTTGATCGGGGCCCTGGGGGTGGTGGCGGCTTCGGGGGCGGCGGCGGCTTCGGGGCGGCGGTGGGCGTGGAGGGTTTGGAGCTGGTGGTGGTGTAGATGGAGGTGTCGGTGATGAGTGAGAAGGTGGTGGTGGAGGATTGGATGGTGGTGCGGGTCATGATGGAGGGTTCGGGGGGTGGTGTGGGTGGCGGGCCCAGTGGCGATGTCAGAGCTGGTGCAGGATTGGAAGGTGGAGGTGGTGGCGGCGTAGGTGGTGGAGGTGGAGCAGGAGGGGGTGCAGGTGAAGGTATAGGAGGTGGTGCCGGAGGAGTTGGAGGTGGTGGAGCTTGGTGGAGGTAGCCTTGGTGGTGGAGGTGGAGGGTTCGGAGCTGGCAGGGGTGTAGGTGGTGGCGCTGGAGGAGGAGTTGGAGGCTGTAGTGGTGGCGAAAGCAGCTATGGTGGAGGATTCGGAGCAGGTGGTGGAGTCAGTGGTGGTGCTGGAGGAGGTGGCGGCTGCGGCGGAGAACTCAGTGGTGAGTCCGATCATGGCGGAGGGTTTGGTGCTGATGGCGGCACAAGTATAAGGTTTTAGAGGTGGTGAAGGCTTCGGAGATGGTGGTGCCTGCAGAGGAGCCGGCAGCGGTGGTGGCTTTGGCACGCGGGGTGAAGCTGAAGGAGGGCTAGGGTATGGTGGACGCTGAAGCATCATTACTCCAGAGTAGAGTTGATCACGGGCCTTGTGGACCATCCAGCCCGCCCAGCTCGGCCCGAAATTTTTCGGGCTTGGGCATTAAAAAAAGGCCCATGGGTCCGGCCTGGGCAGGAAAAGCGGCCCGACCAAAAAAATCGGACCGGGCTTGGTCGGGCCATTCTGGCCAATTTCCATATTCCAAACAAAGAAAAAATCGGGCCTGTCGGATCGGACCTATCATATCGGGCCGAGCTAGACGAGCCTAGAACCAGATTTATAAATTCGGATCGGGCCTGGACAAAAATTTAAGCCCGACAGTCGGGCCGGGCCGGGCCTGAGCAAGACCATCGGGCCTAATTTCTGCTGTAGAGCCCGGTCCGAGCCCGGCCCGGTCCGGTCCGAATTTTGATCAGCTCTACTCCAGAGCTTTTCTTAGCTCTTTATTTTCCGTTGTACTCAATTGTATGCAATTTTAATTCTAATCCTTGCTGCTTTCCGAGATGAGTGAGGAGTGAGCTTTCTTTGGGAGGTTAATAAATCTTCAAGTGTGTGATATCAATTAGTGCAAGTAGATTTTAGTTTCTCTGAGTGTAATTTTAAGGTCAGTTTCTACGATCAAAGTTTGGATACTTATATATATATATATGGATATATGGATATGCATATGGATATGAATATGTGTGTATACATATATATATATATGTACATATATATATGTGTACATATATGGAGGTGTATATATATGCGGGTGTATATATATGTGCGTGTATATATATGTGCGTGCGTGTGTGTATATATATATGCGCGCGCGAGTGTATATATGTGTGTGTATATATATATGTATATATATATATATATGTGTGTGTGTATATATGTGTGTGTATGTGTGTGTGCATGTGGATATATATATATATATACACACACTAGATGTATGCATACATGTATATATACATACATGCATAGATACATGTAATACATGTATAGATACATAGATGCATGCATATATGTATACATACATGTATATATATGTATACATACATGTATATATGTATACATATATGTACATTTATGTACATCTGTATATGTACGTATGTTCGTACATACGTGTGTGTGTGTGTGTGTATATATTGAAAAAGAAAAACCGTCTCCTCAGTGCATTAATTAAAATTTTTCTTCTTCTGGTAAGGCAGAGCCTATGCTGATGCTAAGGAGAACGGAGCGAATGCGAGGGATACCCATCTAGCTATTGTCTCGCACATACCATGCATGTGGTAGAAGTCCATGCTCTCCATCCGCCATGCATGTGGTAAAACGGAGGCATGATGGCCATGGACTCCGATTAAAGACTCTTTTTACAGCTTATGATTAATACAACCTAACTTTCGCTTTGTCAGATAAATGAGTGCCGGTCATCAAGCCCGCAACAAATTGGACCAAGCCATATTAAACCTAGCCGCCGTCACCTAAACCAGAAAGTCACATGAATAAGTACGAGACAAAACTCGGCATAGCTCATAAATTAACAACCAGAATAACCTAAACCTTGACTCCCAACTTAAACCTTGATTGCATTCATCAAAAGCATCAATGAGAACCAAGCTATCCAACGATGCATTACGCAGATAACTTCTGCTATTAACTAAAGTTTAAATGGCAAATTATGCATAGCCATCACTAGAAACCAATAGCACAACAGCTTCTATCCCCCAAACCTTTCTTAATGGTTACATTAAATTAAGCAGCCAAAATTTTCAAACGAATATTTTCACCTGTTTGCTAAGATAAACAAATCAAATAATTAAATCAAAACCATGATATGATGCTGCACAAGAAAAAAAAAATGCATTACCAGTCGTTAGGAACTGACAACATAATGGTGTCCTTCAGTGTTTTTCGAGCACGCCAATGGACAGCATTTGCTGTTTCAGATGTTCCAACCTATTAAGAATACAAGGCAACTCGTCAAGAGATGAAAAATCAAACAACGATGATCAAAGTTACTGCAAATCAAAAAAAATATCAAAGCCCAATAAAAAAATAAGAACCATCACCTTCAATTCCATAATGTAGTAATCTTTCCATACTTCTCTATTTTGGGCATAAATGGCTACAGCTAATTCATACAACTTGCGGGCATTTCGAAGAGCATCACTATCTCCAACAAAAGAAAGGTTTGATTCCAGGCCGATGCAATGCTTGAAGAATTTAAGACTTGGATGGGGTAAAGCTAGAAATCTGCATGCAAATAAAGTCAGAAATGTGTTAGGTTGAATATAAATTGAAGCGGTGAAATTATTCCAGTACACGAGACAAGATGTGCTTTCTCTCTGCTAAAGCTTAACGCACAATGAGAGAGACAGAGAGAGCGAATGGTCAAATTCCATATATAGCTACCTAGGTCCTTTGTTACATATTATTGGTGAAATATTTTGCTTTGATAAAAATGTCAAGTTGTTAACACAGAATGATTCAACGATATCAGCTTGGATATGTTTGCATCAAGGTGTCATGAATATTGGACGATTTTCTTTTTGCAGACGCATAAAGCAGAAATATCCCATAATACCAGTCAGTCCATAACCATCAGCCCAGTGTGAATTTGAAATTAAATAAGATTAAACTATGAGTTATGTAAACCTGAAATAATGGTCAAACCAGTCAGTCCAGCTGGTCCATCTGATGGAGGTTCAATAATATGGGCCAGTAGAAGATATATCAGCAGAACCTCATAGAACAACAAAATTGTAGCATACCTCTTATACATCTCTCTTGCCTGCTCAATACCATCTCTTTGGAGAACCCAATTCACAATAGCAGAAGCGATGGAAAATCCACGGTCAGTGCCACCAGCTCTGGCCAATGCTATCATTAAATTCTTCAGCAGCTTTCGGAAAAGATCTTTGTTATTTGAGAAAAACTTCAGGGCCTGCAATAAACAATGGTGCGAGAAAGACATGAATAAAAGTAATACATATAGCCAGAGCATATCTAAACAACTCATAAGAAAAAGAATAGAACTTATTAAAATGAAAATAAATGTATTTAAGATGTTACTTCATCTGTAGACAATTACACCGGATCCCCCTGGGAGTGCTCTAATGCCCATGCTATGCAGGGATAGAATGGCCAGAGGATTCCATATGGAGTGAAGCAGTCAGAGGTGGAGTCTCCAACCTCATCCTCACACGGCATCTTGAATTATTAGAAATTCAGAAGTCTCTAGGCATTTGATCTTCAACTTCCCTATTCCTCTCCTTTTCTGGACTACAGCTCAAGCAAAAGCAGAGAAATGTTTCCCTACGTATCATCTTTCTATATCATACCAAGACATATAAGCATCTGCTACATGAATATCTGATGCATATGGCTGCTTGGTACATTATATGTTCAGTTTTGGGAATTAGACTCTAGTGGCAACACTAAATAGTTTGAAAAAGGTATTTTGCTTATATTTAATGACAACAGAAATTCAGTAGCACATCTTCAGCGTCTTTAGACAAATTAATGGCCTGGTCAGCACAGAGTTTGATTATGGACACATTCCTTATATTTCTTGTCTACCTCTTTACCAGATTTACATATAAAAAATCCCATCCATGTGTAGTTTTTCTAATTTTCTCACAAATTAGACCCTACCCTCGGAAGATTTTTTATGTTCTCCAATACCCAAACTAAAGTTTGCCATACCGGTTGGTACTAGTGCATTCGACCATATCGTGCTATATCGGTACCAAACCAGTATGCGGGTACAAAAAGCGTACAGACACTCCTTATGCTGAACCGGGTACCATACCCGGCATACCGATATTGCAATAGGATGATACTAGTATAGGATCTGGTACCAAGACGAAGAACCTTGACCCAAACTATATTATATAGCCCTAGAATTAGACTTTGAAACATCAACAGAACGGTCAAACTGGAAGGAGTAATGACTATGCTTATCCCAATAATAAGTATAGGATGCTCTTCGATCCTAAGCAAAATCTTCACCTTTCTCTGGTTCAAACTTTCCTAGCTTGTGCACCAACTCTAATTTTTGACACGTAATTAATAGGCAGCAATACCTGTGACCTTCTTAACATCCAATTCCAGCCTCAATTCAACTGACAATTCCAATGAACAACTTTTCTTTGTAGTTATATTTCTTCCACAGCTAATCAACCTTCCAAAAGAGTATGCCTTCCAGGGTAGTCCAGAAGTGAAGTAGGCGCATTTTGGATGTTTCATAGAAAGGATGTAGAGATTATTCAAAAGTTATATACAGCAAACTAAAGCCATCCATCTTCAGACTAGAAATTTTCTTTGCTTGTGAAAAATTGTGTTCACTCTCTGAATTTATTTATTTATTTGTTTATCTATTTTTTATAATGTCAACGTAAAAACTGGTTGAAAGTCTTTGGCACTTTGTTTAAAAATGAATGTGTTAGTTTGAGCCTTTGGCTTATTTTTTTCCAATTAAGTGATAAATTCAAGTCCTCGCTCCAAAACTTACCATTATTCTTCAACTAAACTCTTTCCATGTTTAGGAAAATCTTGGAGTAAATCACTAGATGAATAAGCTTAAACAATAAAGTTGACAAGATACTTATCCTACTTGCTGACTGACCACCTTGACTCCATGACAAGCTTCTCCCAAAACCCATAGATGCCTTCGCAAAGATTTTGGCGCCAATTCAAAGGATTGAAGTTTGATCAGGATCCAGTTGTAAGAGAGTTTTTTTTTTGGGAGCAAACCTTGATTCTTAATTCCCATATAGGCAGAATTGGCTTGTTAGTGAAGACGACATTTAGAAATAGGCCATATAACAATGATTACAACCCATAAGCATTATGTTACTTATAATATAACAATATATATTTTGTTTTTCATATCAATCTTCAAAGGAAGAAATAGTATGAATAACAGTGTATAGTTTCCTAGTTGAACATGTCAAATGCAGAGTACAACAAACAGATTGGATTAATTAGGCCCTCTGACTCTCTATCAACACAAAATAGAACATACATATGTTTAAGCTCCATATAATAGATGCAAAATTTCACTTTCAGGCATGAAGGCCAGTGTGCTTTCTAAAAAAGGATAGTAAAACAAACACATCAGCAAGTATCTATTCACACTGTTCAAGTTATAGTACACTTGAAGGATGTGACATGAGGAAATGAACAGCCAATATCTTAAAAACTCAAAATAAGAAAGTCTGTATGAGCCCTTAATATGTAGACATACTGCTACATGGCAAATGAGAATCAAGAATATACCAAGTTAATACGATTGTTAAGCTAAAAAAGCAATATAGTATAGGTAGAGAAAATAATTATTTTTCAGATATATCAAACATTTATCATTAACTATAACCATCAGCTTAAGATCCTTTTGTTCACAATAATGTGAGCCGGACATCTAATAGGAAGGAATGTTGGTCACATACCATAAGCCACAAGCACTCAGCTTCTGGAAGGGATAGCCTACTCAACACATTTTTGAGGAGTTCAAAGACAGAATGCAACTCATCCATGCTCATGGAAGAAGATTTATCCGTAAGCCACTTCATCTCCATGGAACTTCTCAGAATCCATAAATTTGTGGACCCTGAAAATTTACCATTGCAAAGCTTCTCTGCAAGGTTCCTGGCTTCCTCTAATCTCCCAGTTTGCAAGTAAAATGAAACGTACTGGCAGGCAAGATCTTCAGTAAGGCATCCACTCGATTCAGCATTTTCATATACCTTTAATATAGATGAACTGAAATCTAGAGCATCAACCCCACAGTTACTGAGCATGGGAATGAAATCTTCTCTGTCAGAAAAAATCACATCCAACCAAAATTTTCCATAAAGAGAGTACATCTTGGCAGTTGGCAAGACTTTTAAAGCCTCCTCATAAACCTAAAGAATTGGACAACAATCAGAGCATTGTGAGAAAACTGTTTCTTCAAACTGTAGATATTTTCTCTTTAAGATACAAAATCCATGAAAAATAATAAATAAAAGAAATGCATTGTGCTACAAGACAAAACCAGATATGTTTTACTGAAAGATGGAAGCCAGAGGGACAAGAAGCGACCTTAATGTATAACATAGTACTTGATGCAATTGCATGGTATAAGATGCTTTTGTTTCTTTATTTGCTATTCATACCAAATATATCCAATAAAGTGCTTCCAATTATTGCAGAACGAGTACACAACTTATCAATAAAAAACTATTATAACAACAAGAAAAAAAATAAATACATGAATAATCCAATTCAAAGTTTGTTGTCTCAGTACCGGACCCATACTGGTGCTATGCTAGCACAGCATCGGTACAGTACGGTATGAAATTTTTTTGGCGTACCGAGTGTCGGTACACCACCCGTACTGAGTACTGGTACCGAACCAGTATAGAACGCCCTATACCGTCCGATTCGGGCTGATACAACATACCATAATCTCATTCAAACAAAAAACAATTGTATGCCTATATTAGGAAAATATAACATTAATAACATATTCAAAAACAATGCAATCCTATTCTCGCTTACCTGAACTGCCCTATCCAACTTGGAGAGAACTACTTCTCTCTTTAAATCCTTATGATTTGCAGAATCGCTGACCTGAAGCCTTGCAATCCAGTCCCAGTAATTTACATCATGGGAGAAGTCTTTCTTAAAGTTTTCCATGACCTCTATCTTTAATTCATCAGAATGCGCCAGATCCACACTATCCAGTATCTCCAAGAATTGCTTCCGCAAGCTCATACTTGATGGGAGAGCCTCTACAGCTCCATGGTATATAGTTTGAAGAATCATTGAACCTTGCTGCCAGAATAGGTTTTCTTTCTTTTCCAAAGCACCTTCTTGTAGGTCTGATCCCTCAGCATCCCCTCTTTCTTCATTCAGAGGCATAAAAAGATCCTTGTTTTCTTCTTTCCACTGTTTAGCCTCCCCACTTTCCTTTTCCAATGTCACTACCTCTTCTCCAAGAGCGACCTTTCGAGCCTTCAATTTATTAAGATAAGTGAGCTCCATCCGTAAATACTCAATCCAAAGGTCCTCTGATTTTGGACAAGCCCTCAGACCACTCTGCATGAGAGCACGAGCAGCTGCAACATTTAAATTTTGATCAAATTCCCAAGCTGCAGCATAAATCCAGAGTCCAGGGACCTTTGGATGAAATCTGATCGCCTCCACAAGCGCCTGTTGAGAAATCCAAATTCAGAAAAATATGCACTGATTTGCAAGGGCAGCTTCATCCATAAGAATAAATAAAAGAAAAAGGATATGTACAGCAATAATAGATTCCTACTTACTAACTATCATGGATGACCATTTCATTTAATGCTCAAATTTGATCATATGTTAATAATAAGTAGAGGGTTTCATCATTTCAACTAGAGCAATTACAATAGCAGTTACTGGCAAAAGACATGTTGGGAAGAAGTGCGACAAAAGTTGAAATAAACAAATGAATCAAACAGAACACAAAATTTGATTTTCTATTTTTGGCAACAATAGCTTTTCTGTCGGTAACCACGACAACAAGGCATTGAGTGAACTTTATATCGCCTCTCATAAGGTCATGCAAGTAACTCGTAAACATTAAACATGACAAAACAAGAAGAAAAATACTCCTCTCTCCCGCAATACCTCCCCTAAAAGCCTGAAAACCAAAAGCTTTTAGGAACCAGCAATGATAAAGTTGGCATTTGGCCACAAAATTAAAACACCTGAACCATATGTAACGCACTG
The DNA here is from genome assembly GCA_025769935.1 of Phoenix roebelenii. Taxonomy (NCBI): domain Eukaryota; kingdom Viridiplantae; phylum Streptophyta; class Magnoliopsida; order Arecales; family Arecaceae; genus Phoenix; species Phoenix roebelenii. The sequence continues at coordinate 18,068,110 of JAOXJJ010000725.1, read as the reverse complement.
AAAACCAGGTTTATGCCCTCTCCAGGGACGTTCTTGGGGAAAATAGCAACACCCGTCAATAGGTTGCATCTTTTGTTAAGTAAAGCGGCATTGCAAAATAGAAGAACCATTCCACTGTTACAAACTAATAATAAGCATTCTTTTAGAAAAATTACAACTTTTTCCCTCGATTTTAAGAAGTACGGCGGAGGTCACCAAACTGCCTTTCATTTCAAATTTTCACCCACAAAAGGAGACCCAGCTCTACACAAAATGATTCGTGATCGGAAAAAAAAACAAAAAAAGAGTTATCTATAATCTAAACAAGCACATTTTGCATTGCATCAACAAAACCTAACTCGAGAGCATCTTTTTTTCCAATTCAAATCGCAAATTTTCCTAATTCCAATATAATACATACAGAAATAGCCAGAAAGATTTCAACTTTGGTACCTTCTTCATCCGCCCATGCTTGCGTTCGCGGCAGAACTCCAGGTATCTGAACCAGAGATCCAAATCCCCTTTGTACCTCACAACCGCCATCCTGTAGATATCCAAGATCCGCCGAACCCCAGCAACGTCCGAGATGGACTTGTTCCACTTCACCGTCTTATCCCTTCGCCTACCCTCCTTCTCCTCCTCGAGGAGGCGCTTTTGCCGGAGCTCGCCGAGGATGGCCCGCTTCCGGAGGTCCCGGAGTTGGTCGAGCTGCTTCTCGTATTCGATGTAGGATACGAAATCCTGCTTCATAGGGGAGGGGCGTTTGAGGCGGTACTCGAAGTCCCGCCGGCGGCGGACGATCTCGTCGATCTCGGCGTGGGAGAAGAGGCCGCGCCGCTCGAGGTCGTCGAGCTCGTCGGCCATGCGCTCCAGCCGGAACTGGACGACGTCCGCCATTTTCGGCTCCTCCGCGGTGACCGGATCCTGCAGGAGCGAGCGAAGGGAAGGGAAGGGAAGGGAGGCGGTGAGAGGGGGCGACGCTTGGAGAGGAGCGTAAAGGAAGGATTGAAGGAGGGCTGCGGGTATCGCTCGCTTCGAAGGGTTTTATGCGACGTTGAGGGTTTAGATGGTGACACACATTGGGCTGGGCCGACATATGGCCTGTTCCACTCGGCCCGCATGTTATATGGGTTGGAGTGCAATGAAAGATGAACTATTACCCAGAAAGAGCAGGGCCCATGTTTATTTTTTATATCATCATGAATTAACTAGAATTAT
>JAOXJJ010000725.1:17979809-18023720 GCA_025769935.1 Phoenix roebelenii | reverse complement strand
ACTCTCAAGGTGACCCTTCACATATTCATGAATCCTCCCAAAAGTCATTCATTAAATTAAGTTTATCTTTTCAACACACCGTTCGTATATTGTAACCTTATTGCTTTCCAGCCATGACGGTCGCAATGTAGCTAACTCACAGCTCACAATAACTTGTAAATAGGGTTGCATATTGGACGGACCAAGGGCCAAATTTTAGTTTGGGATGGGTCATTGAACCAGCCATGCATATTGAAAATTTTCGTATCATTGGTTCCAATTCCAATTGATAATTTAACATAACTTTGATAACAAGAAGATAACAGAAAGAGAATGAAGGGAGAAATTTGAAGAGAGAAACCGGTTGAGTTTTATATGTACAGATTTTATCAGCTATACATAGTATATGCAATCTATTATACATGGTATATACAATCAGTTATACATAGTATATAGAATATATGCCGTAAATTTGATAAAAAGATCTGCAATTTGATCATATAGGGATACATGAAAAAGAACAAGGGTTTTATCTTGCACAAGTTTCTGAATATAATGATGGTCCACCTCCTCTATGTTTTTTGTGCATTCATGGTGCACAGGGTTGGTAGCAATTTGAATGGCACTAATAATATCGGCATAAAGAGGTGTTGGTTGTTGACATGACACACCAAATTCCATAAGAAGTTCACAAAACCAAAAAAAAACTTTTGAACTAACGAATGATATAGACTGATATTTAGCTTCAGTAGAAGACTTAGCAACTCGATTTTGCTTCTTACATTTCCAATAAATTGGTGACAAACCCAAGAAAACATACCAACTAGTGGTAGAGCACCTAATATCGAGAGAACCCATATGTTCTGCATCTACAAAGGTTGTAAAAGCAAGAGGAGCATCAGAAGGAAAGTACAAACTACAACCCACTGTGCCTTTAAGATATCAAATGATATGAGGAGGTGCTGTAAGATGTCATCATGGATTAGAAACAAAATAACTTATAATTTGCACTATAAAAGATATATCCAGCCGAGTTATTAGTAAGATGGATAAGACTTCCCACAAGGTGCCTGCATTGAACTAGATCTAAACTAGGATGTCTGTCATTCTTCTTCAACTTCATATTACGTTCCATAGATATAGAACAAATCTTATGATCAATCAGATTAGCTAATTTAATCAGATCTTTAGTATATTTTCACTGACTAAAGAAGCAAACCCTGTTCTGGAGAGTAACCTCCACTCCCAAAATATAAGTGAGAGATCCAAGATCTTTCATACAAAAGGAAAATTGAAGAAAAGTTTTTAGCTCGTCAATACCCTTGTTATCACTACCTATTATAATTATGTCATCGACATAGAGTAAGTGAATAATTCCATTAGAGATATGATGATTAAACAAAGAGTGATCATTGTTGAAATCTAGCTGAACTAATGGTAGAACAAAATTTCTGAAACCATTCATGAGGAGCATGCTTTAAGCCATGTAGTAATTTGTGAAGTTTACACACCAAGTTAGGATTGGAAAGAGAATACCCAAGAGAAGGCTCCATGTAAAAAGTTTCTTTAAGATGTCCGTAAAAAAAAGGTATTCTTTACTTCCATTTGAACTAAAGATCATTTATTGCTAGAGGCTCCAGCAAATAGTGTATGAACAATGGTTATCTTAGCTTCCAGAGAAAATGTCTCTTCATAATCAATCCCACATTCTTGTTTATAACCTTGAGCCATAAGCCAAGCTTTATACCGGTCAATTGAACTATCAGACTTCACTTTAATATCATATACGTACTTGCTGCCAATCATAGAAATATCAGTAGGTTTTGGAACTAAATCCCAAGTGTGATTTGGTCTCAAGTACATGGAGCTCTTTCGGCCATTGCTTTTATCCAACACTCATATAGGTAGATGCAATTAAAATAGAATTAATGGTAGTAAAGAGGAAAGTAAAAGTGGAAAGACCATACTGTCTAGGAGAATAACCAAACCAATTTGAATGATGACCCAAATTGGAATGGGTAGAAAGGGAGTCTGGAATTGGAACACTATCAAGAAGGGGACTTAAGGTAGGACCTTTGGGATTATGAACGGTAGAAGGCATGGTTGGCATTTTTGCTGACCTACCTAGAGAAGTAGCTTCAATACAAGATGTGTCATATTTTCAGTCGTGTCCCAATAGAGCCAACATCCACTATAATCACATATGGCTTGTTTTTGCATATTAAACAATATCTTACCTTCTATCATATTTCAATTAGTGATTTTGCAATGTTGTCTCATTTCAGTGTTCACCACTGCAAGCTGACATCTTTGTTATCATTTCACATTGGCAATCTTTGATTTTGGGAACAAGTTTCCCCACTGGCCTTTTTGGCTCATAAGTTTTATGGCCATGGTCACCATTACATTGATGATCTCTGCAATCAGAATTATTGTACAAGGTTTCATTTTCTTGTCGGGTCCTACTATATGTTGCTTTCTTGGCCATTGATGCGATTTTTTTTTCAGAGAGAAAGAAATTGACATGGAGTAATTCAAAATTTATTTGCTGTTATATGCATTGGAAAGGCCTTGACTGGTAGATGTGCCTCATGAATTGGTTTATTGAAAACTAATTAATAACAAGAATAAAGTAAAAAAATCAATCAAAAAATATAAAACTTTGGAGATGCTTTTTGACTATATTTGAGCATAGTTTCAAATTATTTATTTATTCAAATAATTATCATTTGTGATAAAGTTTAGACATTTGGGATAGATTAGGAAGAAACAATGAAAAACAAATAATGTTGAGATATCCTTTTGACCATGTACAGAGCAAAAATTTTATATTGCTGTTGTACTTGATACCAATTCCAATAAAAGTGGCACAAAGATAAAGGAAAGTAAGCTTGTATGAATCAATAGCATTTGAGATAACATAATGATTAGCTGTTATCCTGTAAAATAACATACTATCTGAAATTGGTTCACATGGCAAAATCATATTGTTATGGCAATTAATAATAGATGTGATGTAGCACATAAGAATTCATCCAGTGCATAGCCCATGTTGTGGTCCCTATGCATCCGAGGTTCCTTCAGAGCATCTTGGCCTGGTCTTCTTGGTTGGGCATGAAGGGCATATCGAGCAGAGCAGAAAATCCGACCCTCGAGGCCGATGTCCTCCTACCTTGATTTTGTAACCTCGATAGCTGACCCATGCTAGGCAGAGCCTTCCTCCAGAAGTAGTGGCTCGGCTTCCACCGTCTCAAAGGCATACTTAGTTCCACCATATGCCAAGTTGTTACAACACATTCCCAAAGTGTAATTTCTTACACCACATTAACATTCCGTTATGGCACGACCTCGAGTTTGTTAGGATGTGATCTTATAAGGTTCGAACTTCAACTATAGATATATTTAAATGGTTCTCCAAAATAGATAACAATAGAAAATAGTCTTTGCTTAGGGAAGACTTTGACTCTCCTATTCTATCTATCTCCTTCATTTTCCATCCACAAAACCTTTACTGACTTAAACATTAGAGGGTTCGGCCGAAGCTGACAAGCCTTCACCCCTTTGTTCGTTGTCTTGCAGGTCCATGAAGATAGTTGACATCGATGTCCCACATTCGATGGCAACAGACAAGTGCCATCCGTGTAAATAGAGGGAGAAAAGCCATGAGGCTCCGAAGGAGCAATCACAGGGTGTCAACCCAACCTACTCCAGATGGTTCCTCATGCAGTTTTTGAGATCCCAATCCTCTTTGCATGCTATAGAAGTTGTTGATCTAGGATGATTTGACCTACTTGCCCAATAGGTAAGGCCCCGACAGTGGCCATGCGGGATTTGCAATAGCAAGCTGGTAATTTTTCTACTAGTATATCGAATCGTTATAGGATTTCAACACAGAATGGTGACCACCATTAGCCCTAGAGCCTAGTGAGGGGCTAGAAACATGACCTTCCGCTCCCTGACACAAACTTCGACTCCAAAAACTCTCCCCCATGTCAGGTAGGAAAAGTTTCTAACTAGGAGGCTAGCCTCCGCCACGAGATCAAGGTCCTATGGGTATAGAGGATCGATGTAGAAGATCACTTGAAAGCAGTTAGTTTTCACCAAGGAGATCCTAGAGGGGGGGCTACTAAGAATATTTAAGATACCATAGTTTGAGCATGATAAAGGCACCATTGATCCAGTGAATCATCTAGCGAACTTTGGATCTCTCATGCTAATCCAAGGACCTAATGATATTGTCATATGTCGTACTTTTCCAACTATCCTCAACAAGGTTGCATGACTTTAATTCTCCAGTCTATAATCAAGATCGATTGGCTCCTTCAACCAACTAAGTTGTTGACTTATAGGCCACTTCCTCAGCAACAAAAGGTAGAGAAAGATTTGTTGGAAACCTTGGTGGTCGCATGTATATATTTTTAAAAATTTTACAGCGGAAGCATGAATTAAACTATTTAATTTCTATGCATGCTAGAGATCATATCTCTACAATAAAAATAGATCCAGGACTTTAAACATTTATCCTAAATAAGTATGCATGATTCTATTCTAATATATAGTCATGCAGAATTTCTATAACTTAGTTGATTTCTAATCCTAATTTCTAATGAGATCAAATCTCATACCTTTTTGCTTTGAGAACTTTGTGATGCCTTGATCATCTTGTGGAAGATTCACAACTGCAGGAGTGCTAGCTCGCGCAGAGATGCTGCAGTGGCTAAACTTTTCTCCCTCGAAGCATAAAACTTTGACTCTTCTTCGAGAGGATGAAAGATAGAGATGAAGGAGAAGAAGGAGGAGAGAAGGCAGTTAGCTCTCAGAATTTTTTTAAAATTTAGAACCCTTTCTTAAGATCGTCTTTTTTAAACCCTAGGCGTGGGGGTCTTTTGTAGCCAAAAGATCCCGCCTCACACCTAATTTAGCCAACAAATTTGGCTGATAAAATTTCCAAAAAAATTTGTGAACCAGAACCTAAGAGAGAACAAATTCTCTTTTAATTTTGCACCATGAATCCCTAAAAATTAGGGGGTTCATGCACCCCAAACTACAGTCGCATGCCACCCTGCTTGATGCGCCATGCAGTCCCTACAAATTAGGGATTTGATTCCTATCTTTTTAGGAAGATTCGAGGTGCCATATTTTTCTAAAAAATAGCCCCACACCTCCTCTTTCTTCATGCCAACAATTGGCCAAAAATATAGAGGATAGGTGCCACTAATTTTAGGAATAAGGATGAGGTATCTTTCTTCTCCAAGAAAGAAAGCTAGGGCCTTAAAATTTAGGGATTCTTTTTCTTATCAATTTCTGAATTTTTGAACTTAGAATCCTTATCAAATAAGGACTTTTAATAGGCTCGGGTCAAACGTAATCCAATTTGGCAAGTCCGATTAATTGGGTCGAGCCTAATCAACTCGGATCGAACCCAATCCAATTAGGTCAAATCCTGATGTAGTCCAAATTGAATTTTATTCAATTTGGCTTAACCTAAGCTCAATCATTCAATCAATTGAGTTCATTAGCAATCTAATTACTAGTTAATCCTTCAATAATTCAATAATTATTTTACTGCAACTTTTGTTTAGGGTAATTTATCAATCGAATTGACCGATGTACCCCTGGATGATTCTTAATCGTCGATCAGCCATTTGATCAACCTAGAAACTTCTATGCATGTGATCCCATAGGTTCGAACCTAAGCTGGTAGCACAAGAATGACTTTCTGTACTAATTGAAGTGACTATCTAGTAATGATACTTCATGTCCGGATAGGCTGAATAATTGCAAAGCAATATTCTGGAACGCTTGGACTATGGTTACCGTATATAATCCCTATGACTCCAAATGCCTAGGATGACTTCAGAGTTCTGTAAACTCTTTAATCAGTGCATCCAAAATTTGTTTCAACTTTACAAATCATGTGACTCCTCACAAGGATTATCCTGGTCAACGTTTTGCTAAATTGAACATAAGGACATTATCTCCTGTCACGAGGAGGGGTCAATTCCATCTTGACTCATGCACCGACTTCGCAAGTACTTGACTGCACCCAGTAGCCATTCATCACTGAATTAAAAATTTAGATAGTCCAGTACCAAAGTACGGTGAGTTGCTTGCATGTCATCATAGTGATCTCAGGTCTGAGGGATACTTCTATCCATATCCACTCGGAACATCTCTTGACAACAGAGCATTCCAAAACTGGTCACGTTTAGTAAAGTGTACTCCTATACTTCACCTATGTGACATATCAATGTCTCTACACTTCGTGGTTAAGAGGACAACCAACGTATATGGCACACAACGACCTATTCTTGATAATGCTATTGTCCTAGTGATAGCATAACATTTACTCATGAACTAGTTTAAGGACTCATAGATAAATCCTCCTTTATCATTTAATAGAATCCTAAGGACTTCATTACATTACTTGAGTTCACTAAGATGCAAAATATATAATAAAATATAGCCAAATAACTTTTATTAATTTTATTAATTCATATGCAATTCAATCATCAACAGGCTGACGATTGTCTTTCAGAATACAATTTTCAACAACTCCCACTTGGACTAAAGCCAATCGGTACAGTATCGTATATCCATCTTTGACTTGTAATCATTGAACTCTTTAGTACCGAGGACTTTAGTAAATAGGTCGGCCTCCATCGATCTTCTAAAGATCTATATCACCTCGTTCTACTATCTCTCGAACAAGATGATATCACCGTAGAATATGCTTGGTCCGCTGATGTGCTTTTGGTTTCTTCGCTTAAGCAATGGCTTCAGTGTTATCATAGAATAGTGGAACTAGACCATCAGTGGAGGGTGTCACTCCAAGTTCGGTGATGAACTTTCGCATCTATACATCTTTTTTGGCGGCATCTGATGCAGCAATATACTCTGCCTCACACACCGAATCAGCCACAGTACATTGCTTGAAACTTTTCCAAGAGATAGCACCATCTTGAACTCCGCAAAAATACCTGTTGAGAAAACCACCTGGAACACGCTCTTTGGCTTGATGCTCTTGAACTAGCTGAACAAGACCTACGCTTTCTTCTTTGTCTCCGAGGATGAGGATCAAGATCAAGTGTGTTCGAACCGAGCTTTCGGTCTCCTCTTTTTTCAGGGAGTCCAATAGAAGAAGATGAAAGCACACTTTTGTTGTCATCCTGATCTAACTGGAAACTGAAATCAGTGTATCCCACTAATTTCAAGTCAGTATCTCCATACAAGCCACTGGTCCTTAGTATTTCTTAAATACTTAAAAATGGTTTTTATAACCTTCCAGTGGTTGCTACCTGGATCAGACTGGTATTTACTCACTACCCCTAGTGAGTATGCCACGTCTGATCTAGTACATGCCATTGCATACATAATAGATTCCACTGCTGAAGCATATGAAATTCTATTCATAGTCTCTCTTTCTTGAGGAGTTGTCGGACAATCCTTTTTAGAGAGCTGAATTTCATGGTCCGTCGGAAGATAACCTTTCTTGGAATTCATCATGCTGAACCTTTTCAGCACGGTATTAATGTACGTGGATTGGGACAACCCAAGTAATCTTTTAGATCTATCTTTATATATCTTCATCTTTAGGATGTAGGATGCTTCTCCCAAATCCTTCATAGAGAATTATGATGATAGCCAAACTTTTATTTCTTGTAATGCAGGGATACCATTTCCGATTAAAAGAATATCATCCACATACAAAACAAGAAATACAATCACTAAACCATTAGCCCATTTATATATGCAAGGTTCTTCTTCATTCTTAATGAAGCCATATGTTCTGATCACTTTATTAAAACGTATATTCCAACTCTGAGAAGCTTGCTTTAATCCATATATGGATCTTTGAAGCTTGCACACTTTTGATTCATCTGCAGATGTAAAATCTTCAGATTGTATCATATGCATCTTTTCTTCCAAATCTTCATTTAAGAAGGTAGTTTTCACATCCATCTGTCAGATTTCATAATCAAAATGTGTTGCTATTGCAAACATAATCCGAATGGATTTGAGCATTGCCACGGGAGAAAACGTTTCGTCATAGTCAATACCATAATGTTGATGATATCCCTTGGCAACCAGACGGGCTTTGTAGATCTCCACCTTTCCGTTTGCGCTCTTTTTTTCTTTTGACAATTCATTTGCACCCTATGGATTTTCTTCCTTCAGGTGGGTCAACCAATGTCCATAAATTATTGACCTCCATGGATTCTATTTCGGAATGCATGGCTTCCATCCATTTATCGGAGTCGTTCCTCTGCATTGCATCCATATAGGTGATCGAATCCTCATCATTTTCATCAAGCTCAATAGAATCCCCGTCCCGAACCAAAAAATCGTAATATCTATCCGGCTGACGTGGTACTCTACCAGATCGCCTTAAGGATGTTTCTATAATGGGTTCTGGGTTTGATCTAATCAAATCAGATTCTAATAGTTCAGTGGGTGGTGTTGGTTCTTCTACATGTTGAATTTCTTCAAGTTCAACATTAGAGCCATTGGTTTCTTCTCCAAGGAATTTCTTCTCCAAGAAGATAGCTCTATTGCTGACGAACAACTTTTGTTCTTCAGCAAGGTAGAAATAATAACACTTATTTCTTTTGGATAGCCAATAAAGAAACATCTATCAGACCTAGCTTCGAGTTTGTCTTCTTTCAAACGTTTGACATAGGCCTGGCATCCCCAAACCCTAAGGTGGGTGAGCACCAGTTTACGCCCTATCCACATCTCATGTGGTGTTTTAGTCACAGACTTACTCGGAACTTTATTAAGAATATAGGAAGCTATTTCGAGCGCATATCCCCAGAAGGATATTGGCAGACTAGTATACCCCATCATGGATCGAATCATGTCTAACAAGGTTCGATTTTTTCTTTTTGACACTCCATTATATTGAGATGTACCAGGAGGAGTCCACTGAGAGAGGATCCCATTCTCTTCTAGATATGTCATAAACTCACTGGTGAGGTATTCACCTTCTTGGTCTAACCAAAGAGTTTTAATACTCTTCCCAGTTTGTTTCTCTGCTTCATTAAAAAATAGTTTAAACATTTCAAATGATTCAGAATTATGTCTCATAAGATAGATATACCCATACCTAGATAGGTCGTCTGTATGCATAATAAAATAAGAATATCCATCTCTGGCTTTTGTGTTCATTGGTCTACATACATCTGAATGTACAAGACTCAATGTATCATTGGCTCGTTCACCTTTTTCAGTAAAAGGTGACTTGATCATTTTTCTAAGAAGACAGGATGCTCAGGTGGTCAATGATTCACAATCATCAACATTGAGGATACCCTTTTGAGTTAAATTGTTTATCCTTTTCTTGTTAATGTGACCTAGCCTACAATGCCAAAGATAGAAATCGAAGATACTATCTATTCTAGGTGCTTACTTGACGTGAACATTATGTTAACAAATTGCAATAATATGTAAATACCATTGCTCAATTGTTCATTCATTATAGTAATACCATTCATAATGATATCATAATAAATCTTCTTTATTGAAATTTCAAAACCATTCTTGGCCAAAAGGCCTACAGAAATAACATTCAATAAAAAATATCGGACAAAAGTGGAAACCACTCAAGATAATTACATTAGAATTGAAAACTAATTTGAGAGTTCCTAAGCTAGAACTGGAACTGATCTTCCATCTCCAACATTCAGGAATCTTTTGTTGTCTCCAAATCTCCCATTGACTTGAAATCCTTGCAACGAATTGCAAATATTAAACGAACTCTCAGCATCCAATACCCAGATTGAATTATCACAAATAGAGAAATTACAAAGTATTATCATATAAGTACCTTGATCTGCAACTGATTGCACTTTTCTCTTGCTCGGTCTATTTGGATCAAGTGAGGCAACGTACTGAGGATAGATCCTTTTTCAGTGCCCCTGCTTCTTGCAATAGAAACATTCTGCCTGACTCTGGCTAGCTTTCTTCTTGGTCTGACTCTATTGAGATGTCTTAGCACGTTGCACTTGATTGTTCTTATTTTTCTTCTTTCTTTTCTTAAATGGACGACGCCCTCCCGATGATCCTTCCACCACATGCACCGACTCCTTTTGGAACTAATGGTCCTTCTCAAAGGTCTGCAGTAATTCCAGCAATCCGTGGTAATTAACTGCAGACTTTGTCATTCTAAAATAAGTAAGAAAAGGGCAATAAGATGGGACCAAGCCTACAATGCCAAAGGTAGACATCGGCGACACTATCTATTCTAGGGCGCTTACTTGACGTGTACATTATGTTAACAGATTGTGATAACATGTAAACGTCATTACTCAATTGTCCATTAATTATAGCAACACCATTCATAATGATATCATAATAACTCTTCTTTATTAAAATTTCTTTATTAAAGGCAATTGTGCAGGCTTTATCATTCTAAAATAAGTAAGAAAAGGGCGATAAGATGTAGGCAGGAAATTCAGAATTGCATTCTTTCCCAACTGATCATGCAGGGGAAACCCGAGTGTGTTCAGGCGCTTAATCAACTCGATCATGTACAATACATGATCAGTAACTGAGGCCCTATCCTTCATTCGGGCATTGAAAATGGCACAACTAGTTATGTGCCTTTGAACATCATCGGAAATGCCAAAAGACTCATTCAACATTTGAAACATGTTTTCTGGCTGAGCGTTCTCGAATCTGCGACTAAACTCGTCGTTCATAGCAGCCAGCATAATGCAACGAATCGTGGTTCGGTCATTAAGCCACTTCAAGTAAGTATCTCGAACCGCTCTCCGTGCATTTGGAGCCGGTTGCTCATGTGCCGGATCTATCAGAATGTACAGAATTCGTTCGTGCTCTAAAACATTCTTCAGCTTTCTATGCTAGTTATTAAAGTTGGGTCCTGTCAGCTTGTCGCTATCTAACAGGGATCGAAGCAACAAATTTGTGGTCATTTCTGCATAAAGAAAAATCATGAACCTTATTAGTATATGAATTAATTAAGCATAAAGATTTGGACTTTAGTCTAGAGGTTCTTCCACTATTTTATACAAATTGTTAACCTCTACATTCAATTTGAAGAATTACCCTAATTCTTTAGTGGGCACTAGAATCCACATGATCGCATATGGGCCCGAGTGTGGCTCGGCTAATCCATGTACATCAATGGGTAGGTTTTTAACCAATTGTTTCATCTAAACAATTTCTAGTGTTAATTTTGTCTCAGACACCTCTTTAGCAAGCGTGTGGCGTCTCCACTGAAAGTCCTGGTTAGGTCCAACCATTAACATGACAAAATTCAATGTAACTCACTAACAAATAGCCAGTCCCGAGTGTGGCTCGGCTAACCTGATTACCTATCAGAGAGCACAATTGAATCATCATATTATGAATGATAATTTCAATGGCTGATAAATACCAGGCATGTGACACCTCCAATGATTATCGAACCATTAGACCCATTATCATTCAACTTAATAAGGGTTTTGAGCTAATTATCTCTATAACTATTTTATTTTAGGGACCTAATAATTTTAAAGAATTTGATTAAATAGAGAGAAGAGAAGAGAAGAATCAATTAATCTTGATCCTCCCACTGACTTCACCAAGTCAAATTAAAAAGGAACTAGATTCAACCTGGTTCTTAGGTACCTAAATTAGTCATACTGATTTTTCTTACAGGCATGGGTCAACTCGAATCATTAAGTAATCTAATCAAAAATGATTGACCAAGTCGGCCAGGTAAGTAAGATCGGTGGAAGGGATATGCCATTAACTCGATAAAAACGAATTAGTGCGAGTAGCTTCCAATTAAAAACCATCGATCAAAACTGCCAAACTTACCTTAGACACCGACTGGTTAATCAATATTGATTTTGACCATCCTAATGACTCAAGCTTAACCACTGAGCCTCAATCAAGTTCCATTTGGTCTAATCAAAGACATGGACTTGATCAAGTACAACTATTGTATTTGGTCTACAGCATCCTTGACCTAATCTAATTACAATTAGTTAAATTCAATCAACTTCTCTAATTAGTCCATCTTTGATTCTAACTCTAGGTCTAACCCAATTTATTAGAACTTGATTTGAGCTAACCCAAATAACCCCACGATTAATACAATGTCAATTAGATTTCAATTCACAATTCTAAATCACTTAATTCTCAGTTAAGCGTAGGTTTATAAAAAATTTCAAATCATTGCATAAGTCTTGAATCACATGTTAATTACAAACTTTTAGTTCTTAAAACTTATTTTCAAATCTGAGTTTGTCAATTAAATATGCTTATTTCAAATTTAATTCATGTTTAAATCTTATTTGATTTATGTTCATACATCATATATACAAACTAACATGAATTTAATCTAAACAACATACATCATATGCATCTGATTTTCAGATCTGATTTATTATGTAAAAATAGCAATTAAATCAATCATAAATATCTTTTAGATCTAATCTAAATATATCTATAATTTTATATTTAATTACAAAGATTAAAACTACTTTTAATCTTCTTTTCGTGGTTCATCTTCAAGGATTGGATCATAATGACACCCTTACACGCCATAAGAGATTGAATGAAAAAAAAGGGTTATGAACCCTTCTTTCTCCTATGATCGGATAGCCTGATGATCATTCCAATCGGATTACTTGACTACTAGGATTAGAAAACTTGTTTTAGGCATAAATGTTTAAACTACTTTGAACCTATGGGTCTAATACCACTGTTGGGAACCCTAGTGGTCGCATGTATATATTTTTTAAAAATTTTACAACTGAAGCATGAATTAAACTATTTAATTTTTCTGCATCCTGAAGATCATATCTCTACAACAAAAATAGATCCAAAACTTTAAACATTTATCCTAAACAAGTATGCATGATTCTATGTCTAACATGTAGTCATGCAGAATTTCAACAACCTAGTTGATTTCTAATCCTAAATTCTAATGAGATCAGATCTCATACTTTTTTGCTTTAAGGACTTTGATGATGCCTTGATCATCTTATGTAGCCATACACGCGTCCGAACTCTACGGATCGTCCACGCGAAGCTCTAGAAAGATCTTGCTCCGCGGGAGTGCTAGATCGCGCAGACGTGCTGCAGTGGCTAAATTTTTCTCCCTCAAAGCACTCAACTTTTGATTCTCCTTCGAAAGGATGAAGGATGTAAATGAAGGATAAGAAGGATGAGAGAGGGCAGCTATTTTAGCCAACAAATTTGACTGATAAAATTTTCAAAAAAATCTGGTGAACTGAAAGCTAAGAGGTGAACAAATTCTCTTTTAATTTTGCACCATGAATCCTTAAAAATTAGGGGGTTCATGTGCCTCAAACTTCATCCGCATGCCACCCTGCTTCATGTGCCATGCTATCCCTATAAATTAGGGATTTGATTCCAATCTTTTTAGAAAGATTTGAGGTGCCATATTTATATAAAAAATATCCCCACACCTTCTCTTTTCATACACGAAAAATAGGCCAAAAATAAAGAGGATAGGTGCTACTAATTTTAGGGATAAGGATGAGATGTTTTTCTTCTCCAAGAAAGAAAGCTAGGATCCAAAAATTTAGAAATTCTTCTTCTTATCAATTTCTGAATTTTTGAACTTAGAATCCTTATCAAATAAGAACTTTTAATAGGCTCGGGTCAATCTCAATCCAATTGGATCATGTTCGATCAACTCGGATCGAATCTAATCAACTCGGATCGAATCCAATTCAATTAGGTCAAATCCTGATGTAGCCCAAATTGAATTTTATTTAATTTGGCTTAACCTAAGCTCAATCATTCAATCAATTGAGTTCATTAGTAATCTAATTGCTTATTAATCCTTCAATAATTCAATAATTATTTTACTGCTACTTTTGCTTAGGATAATTTGTCAATCGAATTGACCGATGTACCCCTGGACGATTCTTAATCGTCGATCAACCTAGAAACTTGTGTGTGACTCCATAGGTTCGAACCTAAGCCAGTACATAAGAACACCTTTATGTACTAATCGAAATGATCATCTAGTAATGGTACCCGACGTCCGGATAGGCCGAATGATTGCAAAGAAATATTCGAGAACCTTTGGATTATGGTTACCGTATAATTCATCCCTATGACTCCAAATACCTAGAATGACTTCAGAGTTCTATCAACTCTTTAATCAGTGCATCCAAAATATATTTTAACATTACAAATCTTGTGACTCCTCACAAGAATTACCCTGGCTAAGATTTTGCTAAATTGAACACAAGGGCATTATCTCCTGTCACCAGAAGGGATCAATTCCATCTTGACTCATACACCAACTTCGCAAGTACTTGACTACGCCCAGTAACCTTCTATCAGTGAATTAGAAACTCAGATAGTCCGGTACCAAAGTATAGTGAGTTACTTGCAAATCATCATGATGATCTCAGATCTGAGGGATACTTATACCCATATCCACTCGTAACATCTCTTGACAGCAGAGCATTCCGAAACTGGTCATATTCAGTGAAGTGTACTTATATACTTCACCTATGTGACATATCAGTGTCTCTACACTTCTTGGTTAAGAGGACAACCAATGTATATGGCACATAACAACCTATTTTTGATATTGCTGTTGTCCTAGTGATAGCATATTGTTTGATTGCGAACTAGTTTAAGGACTCGTAAATAAATCCTCCTTTATCATTTAATAGAGTCCTAAGGACTTCATTACATTACTTGAGTTCACGAAGATACAAAATATGTAATGAAACATTGCCAAATAACTTTTATTAATTTTATTAATTCATATATAATTCAATCATCAACAGGCCGATGATTGTCTTTCAGGACACAATTTTCAACAAGAAGTTCACCAAATAAGTCAAGGAAAAAGTTGTTGAGGCTTGGAAGCTCATCATCCAAGCCGAGCATAAAGTTGCTAGAGCGGTCGAGGAATATCGCACCTCAGAGGAGTTCCAAGAGGAGACCTTGGAGAACTTGATCGACACATTCGGAAAGGCCTTCGAGGAATACCAAGCTCAGGCTCAGCAGCTCTTCCTAGAGTTGGACTTCTCCTACCTTAACGACGACGGCAGCGGCAGCAGCAAAAATGGTGACGTCGACGGTGGTGGCAAAGGCAACGACCTTGGCATTAGCAAAGACATCAAGGTCGACGGTGGCAGCAGTAATGATGAAGGCATTGAGGGGGCAAAGGAGTTGATTAGGGGGGTGCCTACCTTGTCCTGGACTTTGCCTAGACATTGCGGATCATGTCCGAGGACTCGACCTCTAGGGTGATGGTTCTACCGGAGAGGGTCATCACAAAATCTGTATATTGCAAGATTCGGAATCTCTTTTTTTCAACCAAAGAAAATTGGATACCTCAGCAGGTGACGGCAATGGTAACCTCGGCAGTGGTGAAGGCAGGGGAGACAAGGAATGAAGTCATTCCTTTTCATCTTTTTGTTCTTTTTCCTTTTCACTCGAGTAGCCCAAGCTTGATGTACTTTTTTTTGTTTGGCTTCTGCTGAGGTCAATGTAAAAATCCAAAATTAATAAAAGTAAAAAATTTTCCAAAGTACTTGACTTTACCTTTTATTTTTGTTATTTGTTTTCTTTGCTTGAGTTCAGATTGTCACTTCAAGCTTCGATCTTCTCTTGTAGCTCTTTTTGCTCGGTTTCTACTGAGGTCAATGTATATACTAAAAAATAATGAAAAGTAAAGAATTTTTCAAAGTACCTAATTTTGGCCTTTACTTATGTTGTTCATTTATTGGTTTGAGTTTGGGTTATTGCACCGAACTCCTCTTTTGTGTTTAATTTCATCCAGGAAAGAGCGGTGTGAACCTTTAGTATATCTTGGGCTCCTCGGTTGATCTTTTTGGAGTTCAGTTCTAGAGAAATTCTGAGTGAGCTCGGCTGACGAAGGTCTCAGATCGGCCTAAGGAGTCTTTTTAGTTGTTGTTCTTCTTTGGAGCCCTGCTCTAGAGGAATTCTGAGTGAGCTCGGTTGAAAAAGGTCCTAGGTCAACCCAGGGTGTCTCCTTAGTTGTTCATCTCTAGACTATGGTCTCAAAGAAATTTTGAGTGGGCTCGGCTGAAGGAGGTCCCGAGTTGGCTCGGACTTTCTCCTTAGTTGGTCATCTCTAGAATATGGTCCAAGAGGGATTTTGAGTGGGCTCGACTGAAGGAGGTCCTACGTTGGCCCAGGTTGTCTCAGTTGTTCATCTTTGGACCATGGTCCCAGAAGAATTCTGGTCAAATATGTTCACCATAATTGTCTAATCTGAAAAGCAAATGCAACAAGAAAAGTTTTATTGGAAATAAACTAGGACTATAATGAACCTTACTGATAATAAATATGAAGGTTGTCAAAGTTCTAAGTCCGTAAGATCGGAGTGCTGTCAAGATGCTCCAGCCTATACGCTCCCGATCTTATAGATTTGACTATTCGGTATGGGCCTTCCTAATTTAGGTTTAGCATTTCAAGCTCTCTTGGTTGAGATGCTTCAGTCTTCCTCAAGGTGAGGTTGCCAGGTTAGAAGAGCTTGCTCTTGACCCTTAAGTTGTAGTACCAAACTGCTTTCCACTGGTACACTGCCCCACAGATTTGAGCTCATTCTCTGATTCCTCCCAGTCGGTCGAGGTTCACCTAGAGCTGGTTCATCTGGTTGTCGAAGCTTTCCACATGAAGTGACGAAAGTCTGATTTTAGTGGGATTACTGCCTCTGTTCCAAAGGTGAGGCTGAAAGGCATCTCTTCGGTAGGAATCCGATGTGTCGTGCGGAATGCCCACAGAACATTGTACAGCTCTTCAGCCTACAACCCTGTTGCTTGGTCAGCCTTGCCTTCAACCCCTATAGGATAGTCTGGTTTGTCACCTTGGCCTCCTATTGGTTGGCAAGCGTGCCACCGAGGTGAATCGGTCACTGATCCCGAGCTCGAAGCAGAACTTCTTGAATTAGGCATTGTCAAATTGATCTCCATTGTCTATGATGATGACTCAAGGCAGCCCGAACCTATAAATTATGGCTTTTGCCCACTTGGTGAAGTAGTTCACCCCCACAAAGAGGAACATGCGTTGCCCTATTACCAATGAAAAGGGTCGAGGATGTTTATTTCCCCTTGTGCAAATGGCCAAGGGGTGCTGATTGGTGTCATACGTACAATTGGTCATCATTAAATGCTTGCATGTTGTTGGCATCAGTCACACTTCTTGATGAGGTCAGCCAGTAATACTGCTGCTATAGGAGCTTGTAGGCCAGAGATCTGCTCCCACGATGATTGCCACAGTTGCCTTCGTGCAACTCCCGAAGCACATAATCTGCTTCAGTTGGACGGAGGCACTTAAGGAGCAGTAATAAAAACAACCTTCGATATAACTTATCATCGAGGAGAATATAGTAGGAGACTTGTTGCTTTACCCAGTAAGCTCTATCTCGACCTGCAGGCACATATCCATGCTTCAAGAAGTCGACAAGAGGATCCATCTGGATCAGCTTGACAGTGGTGTTCTATATAACCTCGAGCTCATTGATGTTTAGTGTCTCCAGAACTTCAAGGTAGGTGGCTTTAGTCAGCTTGGCAGCGTTCAAGATAGCCAATTTTGACAACAGGTCAACTCTCGCATTCTCCATCCGAGGGATCTGTTGTATGTCAAAACTACAAAAAGCTAAGATGATGTCCTTTACCTTTTGTAAGTATTTGATCATCAGCAGCCCTCGAGCCTCGAATTCTCCTCGCACTTGGCCGATGACCAGCTGTGTTGCTGAAGATCTTTAGTTGCTAAACCCCAAGCTCCTTGGAAAGCTTGAGGCCGGTTATGAGTGCTTCGTATTCGGCCTCATTATTTAAAGCTAAAAATTCGAACCACCAAGTATACTCTATGACCACTCAATCCAGCTGGTGAGCCTCGCTACCATCCAAGCTTAATGACCCATCTACATGCAGGATCCATGGCCACTTTGTCATCTTCATTTTTTTAGGGACCTTGGCAAGATCTTCATCAAGGATGGTACACTCTACTAGAAAATCTGCCAAAACTTGCACCTTGATAGGTAGCCGAGGTCAATACTCCAGGTCGAACTCTCCAACCTCCACCGCCCATTTTGCTAGCCAACCTGTATTTTCAAAATTCTGCAGAACTTGTCTGATGGGCTAGTTGGTCAGGACTATGATTGAATGGGCATGGAAGTATAGTCGGAGCTTCCGAACTGAGATGATGAGGGCATAAATCATCTTCCTAGCTTAGAACATCTAATCTCGGCATCCTGCAGAATCTGGCTTGTATATTATATCAGTTTCTGGCATCTTTCTTTTGTCCTCACCAAGACCAAACTCATAGCAGAAGGAGAAACGACCAGATGCAAGTAGACTGTTTCTCCAACCTATGGTTTTGTGAGGAGGGACGACGAGCTAAGGTACTCCTTTAGTTGGTTGAAGGCATCTGGACACTCTTCGGTTCATTAGAAGTCACTCAGGTACTTTAGGACTTTGAAGAATGGGAGGCAACCCTCTGCCAATCTGGAGACAAATCTCACAAGTGTTGCTATCCAACTAGTCAAGCACTATACCTCTTTGACATTCCTTGGCAGCTACATCTCTTGCAATACTTGGATCTTCTCGAGATTTGTCTCTATGCTTCGTTGTGTCACCATGAATCCCAAAAAATTCTCCAAGATGACCCTAAAGGCGCATTTTGTCTGATTGAGCTTCATCTAGTACCTCCTCAGAGTCGCAAAGGTCTCCACTAGGTTTGGTATATGTTGCTCAATTATTCAACTTTTCACAAGCATATCATCCACATATACTTTCATATTTCAACCAATCTGCTCCTTGAAAATCTTATTGACGAGACACTGGTAAGTTACCCCTGCATTCTTTAAGCCGAAGGGCATTACCTTGTAGTAGTAGAGGCCTTTGTTAATAAGAAAGGTTGTTTTCTCCTTGTCCTCAAGCGCCATTTGGATCTGGTTGTACCTGAAGAAAGCATCTATAAAGGATAGCAGCTGGTGTCCCGAGGTTGCATCTATGAGTTGATCAATCCTCAAAAATGGAAAGGTATCTTTTGGGAAGGCCTTGGTTAGGTCGGTGTTGGTGATGCCAACTCGCCACTTTCCATTAGCTTTTCTAATGAGCACAATATTGACTAACCAGTCAAAGTAGTTTACCTCATGAACATAGCCGGCCTCCAGAAGTCTGTTAACTTCTTGGCTTATGATTTGCTACCTTTCTACAATGAAGTTTCTCTTCTTTTGCCTCATCGGTTGACGAGTTGGGTCCACGTTGAGCTCGTGAACCATCATCTTAGGGCTTATTCCTAGCATGTCGGTAACCAACCAGGCGAAGACATTGGCATTAGCCTAAAGGAAGCTCATCATCTTGGCCTAGCTTTCTTCATCTAGGCTCGAACCGATCTGCACGGTCTGGCCAGGTTTGTCCTCCTTCAAAAGGAACATCACAATCTCTTCAGCAGGTTCTCCTCGTTGCTCAATGAGCTTGTCCCTTGTGTTGAGCCTCTCAATTAGTAGAGTCTCCACTAGCTTTTTTTCTTTGAAGATGGCCATGCAGCATTATTGTGCTATGGCTTGGTCACCATAGATTTCTCCGACGCTATTTTTTATGGGGAACCGGACGAGCAAATGGTAAGTTGACACCATGGCTTGAAAGGCATTAAGACCAAGTCAGCCCAAAATTGTGCTGTAGGCTAAGGGGACTCGTACTACTAGAAAGTCCAGCCTCAATGTGTTGCTTCGAGGCTCTTGACCTGCGGTGAGCGGCAGATTGATCACTCTTTTTATGAAAACTGAGTCTCCCGAGAAGCCGACCAGAGGAGTGATGACCTTTCGGAGCTGTTCAGCTAGCAGCCTCATTCTTTGGAAAGCATCATAAAATAACACATTGGCCAAGCTTCCATTAACAAAAAGTACTCTCTTTATATTATATTATACAATAGTAAGAGAAATAACTACAGCATCGTCATCGAAAGTCTGGACTCTTGCCAGGTCAGCGTCGGAGAAGATGATGATGCCTCCCGTGCACGGTCTCTCCGAGGAAACCTCGACTTCGTGGGGAGTTCGTCTACCCGAGGCACTTGCGACTTCGGGAGATCCCCCAACGACAGTGTTGATGATACCTGCTATCGAAAGGTTGTCGATCAGCCCTGGGGGTGACAGATCAGAGGTTGAGGCAGGTGCTTCTTGGTCTCGCCAAGCATGGACATACTAGTCCAACTACCCACATCAAATGAGAGCCTCGATTTCATCCTTCAGCTGGATGCACTCTTCGGTGTCACGATAGTTGTCCTGGTGGAAACGGTAGTATTTCTTCTAGTTTCTCTTAGTCCTCAATCTCCATAAGGATCTGAGTCCTTGGAGTAGTGAGAGAAGTGTACCTTTCGAACTTTATAGGAGGATTTTTCGGACGTCATGATCTCCTTTCGTGCCGAAGTGAAACATTTCTTGGCTCCTTTCGCTCCTCGGACCCCCTCTTGGCCCTTGAGAAGGTTCCCATGCAACATCATGAGAATCTTGAAACCCCCAAGGTGATCCAGTGGATCCGAGGTGCCGTCATACGAATCTACTTGGGGTATCTTGAGCTGAGGTGGGATTGGTTCCATCATGATCTGCCGGAAGAAGGGGGCTTCGAGGAGAAGGTGTGGTCATTATTCGCCTTCGAAGCCTATCCCCTGAGGGCCTGAATCTATCAGCCCATCTCCGCAATTCTTCTATCAAGGTTGGCATCCCGCTGGGGCAGGGGCTCTGCGTGGTGAGGAGGTAAGAGGCTCTGAATGGAGTCTTTGCTAGAATGAGGGCTTGGAGTATGTCGTTTTTCATCTCGACTGAGACTGCTCTGCTAAGTATGCCGGCTTTGGCAAAACTACTCTGAATCTTGGTATTAAGAGCGGTGACTGACTAGGTACATGTGGCATGTCGGCGATCGAAAGTGGTGGCTACGCTAACTGAATTCCGGCAAGATTGGCTCCGGTTGTGCTGTTGTCTGGTGCAGGCCCTAGACCATAGCGGTCAGCTCCTACACCTGTTGAATGAGCAGGTTGAACTACTCATTGTCCATAGGCACAACAGATTATTCCGACAGAGCAAGTTCTGGGCTCTGCAACAATCCTTGCGAGGCTGAAGCGTGGCACTGCGAGGCATGCGATCTCTTCGCGACCTCATGCTGAAAACTTTCCGTTCACTTGGTATTAAAGTAGTTGGGAAGTGATCCTTCCTCCAGTGTCAATTTGTTACAACTGAATCCGGACCGAGGTAGGAGCGTAGCTCGGACAACCTTAAGGTTGGCTGGAGACGAGCTGAACAAGCTGGTTGAGGTGCCGGGTGCTGGTCTCATCCGAGGACGGCCTGTAGGAAGTCCGCTTGCTGGAGAGTTTCCGATGAGGAACCCTCCGATGCCTAAATCAGAATAGAGAAGCAACAATATAGAAGAAAGAAAATCTCAATAGAGTGTGGTTATAATATCGTGTAGTATATGTTGTTGTGTACCTGAAGTCCTCCGAACTGCCCCTTTGCATAGAAGAATCAATTTTGTCGTTACCTAGGTCGGCGTGCACCAGTGATCAGGTGGCGGCCAGTAATACGACCTTGGTGTGGGCGGCGTATGCTACTGACCACGCATCGAATGCAGAGCTATTGCAATGGCCAGTTTCTATCACGACGGCCGATTGCTAGGACCGTCAGACCTTGTCAGCACGTATCGATTAGTTCCTTAGTTGGAGGCGAAGTTGTCTATCTTGGTCGGTTGGCTCCTCGGCTAGGGCCGAAATTGTCTGCCTCAATTTATACCGAGGTTGTCGAGGTCGGTCTGGTCCGAGGTCGATGTATCCAATAGTTTTTCTATCAGCAGTCATGATATATGCTCCTGGGACCATTTCATGGAGAGTTGGCATAAGGCAACCTTTCTATTTAAACCCTCTCCCTTTTTCTTTATTTCTTTTTCTTTTCCTTTAACATTTTGTAGCAGTGAAGCAATGCATTTTGCCTCCCATCAGCCATATTAAAGCCGCCCCGCTCCAGCACCTACCTACAGATCACCTTGGAACCGAGAAGACTCGTAGTGCATTCCTGCATCATCCTTGTTTCCACCCAATGGCGACGGCGAGTGTTCAGGTGTTCGGTTGCCCGACCTGGCCTGAGGTTGCAAGGGTACTTGCATGCCTCTTCGAGAAGGATGTCGAGTTCCAGCTCATTCGTCCCAACAACTACAAGGGCCTGAAAAGGATGCCTAGCCTCAAGGTAATGTCTCCAAACTTACATAAATAGCTTCGCTTTATTTTCACTCGAGCATGAAAAAATAGAACCAATCAGCTCTATTCTGTGTCGCAGGCCCACGATTCAAATTTCGTCAGGACGGGGAAGACGGTAAGATGACCCTCGTGGGTAAGAAAAAACATTAGCTAGCTTAGTCAGCTGCATCCTGACGGCCTTAGATCTTGGATTGGTGGCATTGTTTTGATTGCAGACTCCAGGAAGATATGCCGACGCATTACGGAGAAGTATGTGGACCAAGGGAACAAGGACCTTCTGGGGACCGGCACGCTCGAAAGCGCATCGATCGAGCGATGGCTGCAGACCAAGGCTCGGCACTTCGACCCCCAAGCTCTGCTCTGGTGCTCCACCTGGCATTTGTGCCCCTCATGGAGCTGGAGCAGGACAAGGAGGAGATCGAGCAGAACAAACAGAAGCTGAACGAGGTGCTCGACGCATACGAGAAGAGGCTGCAGGAGACGAAGTTCCTGGCGGGGGGACAGGTTCACACTTGCTGACCTCTCGCACCTGCCCAACGCCCAGTTTTTGGCGTCGAACGACGAGTGCCGCTCGTTGATCAGGTCGAGGAAGATGGTGAGCAGGTGGTGGGATCAGATATCGCTCCGCCCCTCATGGCAGAGGGCCGTGGAGATGCAGCAGGAGATCCGGGTTATCTGAGGATTCGACCATACTCTGCTTTCTTGCTTTCTTTCAGCGTGTTTGAATCAGGTATCTTTAACTCCTTGTGTGTGTGTCATGTCCCCGATCCGAACTCTGCTTTCTTTCTTGCTTTCTTTCTTGCCTTCTTTCAGTGTTTGAAATCAGGTGTCTTTAACCCCTTTTATGTGTGTCACGTCCCCAACCAGACTGAAGTCGAGGAACGCAATAATCCCATGTTGGATAGGGACCTACGAGCAGTGCAAGATGACAAGCAGGATAATAAACATAAATTTTTAATTTTTTTGAAATTTTCAAGACTGCGTAATTCAAATTTCAGAGCATTTTTCAAGAAGTTAAATTTATAGGGTAAAGCTGATGGGTTGCAGAAATTAAATTCAAGAAGTTATCGAGTCTTCTGCATTGTCCTCTACCTTTGTTTCTTAATATTGCAGTGTATCATCTAGCCCACCATGTCGGATTGTTCAACAACTAAGATTTCCCTGGAGCAACTTTCATGTACTTAAAAAGCACTCCTTTTGTCCAGCAAGCAGCTTAAACAACCCAATTACTGGCAGGATACAAATAACATAAGGCATCACAAATTTTGCCTCCCTAACCGATGATACTTTCAGTAACTCATATTTACCTTTTTTGTGTAGATGGCTTTTATCGTCTGCAAATGTATCGATTTGTGTACAGCTGATGCTCAACACCTTTCTTTTTCTTTCCCCGGCGGCCTCATTCTGCCTGACCCTAGTACTGTGTATCCATAGCTAACCAATTCACCAAAATTAGACTGCTAGAAAAAGTATACAGATGCATAGGCCTGCTAGAATACAGTTATTGCTCTGTTGGAAGTCCATTCTGTACCCAAGCTGAATAACCACCAGCAATGTCAGTGATCCCAGTAAAACCCTGCAGAAAATGAAAGAAATGTTACTGAAGTGAACTGCAGCATTGTATAGATGCACACAACAATGCTACAATAAACCATATGAAGCTTTCACTGATGAGCAATTTTTTTGCAAATGCTACAAGGCAGTGATGATGTTTATTTCTTGACATAAAAATAGTGCCTGCATCTCTAAGACCTGGGATTTGCCTTAAGATAATGGAGTTTATGTCCTACAGCACAGAATCATGTCACTAATACATACTGCTGATGAAAGTTCGGTTGCAGCCATTAGCGACCGTTTCCCACTTAAACAACCCTAGAAAGAGAAGGAAATAACAAGATGGATAAGCTAGAAAGCTGACAGAATGAAGCATAGCATGAGTGAGAAGAATCTGAGCGAACTCACAACAATTATTGCATCATCCTTCTCAAATACTGAGGATACGTCCTTTAAGAAGTTAGGGTTCTTGGTCATCCCTATATCAGAAGGTAAAAAACACAACTGTCAAAGGGGAGAACATCAAGCAAAATAATTACAAGTCAAATCAGCCAAACATGAGAAAAACAAGAGTGATAAACAGTTTCTACCATTTATTTTGTTTATCCAACAAATTACTCCCAACAATCACCATACAACAAAGTAAAATAATGGTAAACTATAAATTTGATAGATGACTATAGCTGACGAGTATGCTAAACAAAAAAGGATGGCCCAGTGCACGAGGCTACTACCGCTACGACCTCTGGAAAGGGTCCGAGAGAAGCAACTATTGCACGAAGGCTCACCCTCTAATGAGTATGCTAAACCTAGGAAAGAAATATATTTCTAAATGATCCAAGTACACACTTTACAAACAAAGTAGTTCTTTCCTCTCTAGCCGCCAAGGTTGCATTTGAAAGCGAAATAAAAGGGAGTAGAAGTTGTTTAACCCAGTTATTCCACCCTTTTCTAGCCAAACATTCATTGAAGCACTTCGATTAAACCATTTCTTTGGAAGGATAAAATGGGTATTTCAAAAAAGTTGGTACACAACTTTTTGCCTTCCAAACCCATTTATCCCACTTAACCCAAGAATAACTTACTCTATCATGTAGGATGGAGTAATTTATTCTTGGAGTAAAGAGTAGGAGAAAGCCTATTTACTCCATGTCAGCTTGCTCCACTTCCAGACACAGCCCAAGAGAAGAAATTTCTATGCTTAAGGATAATTTCCTCATTAATGACAACAAACCAAATACTTTTCGCATTTTCATCCTTCAAGGACTAACAGGAAAATTTGAGTTACGGTAATATAATAGTTAGGGATTGCAACTTCAATCGTTTGAGGAAGTTAGGTTATGAACTCAGCTACTTGATCCTGTCAATGAGTAGCATACCAAGGTACAGGAATTCATGAAGCCATAATATGTCAATCAACATATTTTCAGTTGGTCGATCTTCATTTCCTAACTATAAATCGGTCCATGCCAAGCAGCTTTTAGTTTCAAAAACTCGTAACTACACTATATAGCACATGTCAACACAAAATAATTCTGTAAGAATACACAAGTCGATATTGGGCAGGTAAAAGGGTATATAAAGTCTTTTTAACGAAATAATGGTATCCAAATATTCTGAAGTCATATCTTGATATCAAAAATGATGATGATGACAACCGTGATGGTCATTGTCGTGATTTGCAAACTCTTTCTTGAAATCAACTAGTTAGTGAAATAAGTACAAAAAAATGGTATCATTGTATTAACCCTGACAGATGTAGCAGCAGTAACTCAGTTAACATCATATATTACATACCAGCATATTATAGATTGGAGCTATTCTCCTAGCCTGGCAATTTAATATAGAGTAGTTGTCTAAATTATTTGGTTTGCTCCTTCTTTTTGGTTGGTGCTATTAGTATAGTCTCTTGATCATTCCCAGTTGAAATAACCATAAAAAAGAAGTATCACACTATTTAACACTGACAGATGTAGCAGCAGAAACTCCATTAACATGATATATTACATACCAGCACAATATAGATTGGAAGCATGTTCTTAGCCTGGCAATTTAATATAGACTAGTTAGCTAAATTATTTGGTTTGCTCATCTTTTCTTGTCAGTGCTATTAGTAAGATCTCTTAACCATTCCCAGATCTTAGGAGGAAAGTAGGTAGTGATGGAACTTATGGACCCAAAAGAAATAGAGACCCTATACCATGAGATGAATCTAACAGGATCAATGAAATTACGCAAGGATACATGTACTGGGCATAACAACCTACATCAGTCAGCACAGCACCACAGCAGTCAGGATCCGATAGTCGGCAACCCCTTGACCAATATTGGCAAAACAATCTGAATCACCCCAAACCAGCACCCAATACAGCTTGGTACCTTATTGTGGTACCATAAATCTGCTTCAGAGATTGGTCAGAGCATCTGGAGAGACAAAAGAATTATTATCAATTTGTATGTGCTTATCCTGCCAGATTGTGGCATGCACAGTGTCATTTTTTGCTTCCATTTTTAAAACCATAAAAGAAGACATTAATTTACATGTCCAATATTATGAACTAAGCTTTTGACTTTTGCAGAATTGCAATGGGCATTCACAAAGAAAGTTGCTAATGTCATGCTTTCGTATGTCCAATGTGTCCTTGCTCTAGGGCCTGCTTTTGTTCTTGAAACATACCGTACTAAAGAGTCATAAGCATTATATCATCAAAATTCATAACCTCTCTGTCACTGATTTCAGCAGCGAAGATCGTGACTTCATATTTTTGTCTAAACTCACCCAAAAGTAAAGGTCCTCATTTTCATTTTCTTTGGAATTGGACCATGCTCCAGGTTAAACACCACTTGCACATCTTCCATTTAGGTCATATATAAGGTTAAAACGACAAACTCCATGCACGTATTTGGCCACGAAGTTAAATCTCATCATTGCTCTTAATGTTTACACCGTGGAAGTTTTAGATTCTATGTCCATTTCTTATTTCAATTAGGTCAAAGAAAGAGGTGAATGCCATTATTTATATATGAATGTCCATACTTAAAAAAGGCCAAAAACTTTAGAACCCAGCCAAACCAAAGGTGAGGTCTTAAGAATTTAAACAGCATGATGAGCATATACCTTTTAATACTAAGGTAGAAGTTTTGGATCTTTTAACTTTTTTGGATCCTTTCGAACCAACTAAAATAATCCATATGAACATGGCTCAGGCTAGTACATGGCTGCCTTATTGCTGTTTACTGCAGAGAAAGCTGGCGAGAATTTCAAATATAGAAGAGATGAGATAAAGATCTTAAGGACAAAGTGAGTCAAGCTTGGTGCATCTGCAGCACGCAGCTAGGTTGTGGATGCATGGTAGGGGTGTTAAAGATGGAGGCAACAATAAAGATCTCAAGGATGCAATGTGGTGAATTGGATGTGCATGTGTTCAGTCCCACATGGGTTGTATGTTAGAAAGATCTTAGGTACCACAAGAAGGCCAAGAAATCCAAAGAAAGTTCTGGCTAGCCTTTTTGAGTAAGGTTGTAGGTCATTATATATCGAATGAGAGTGGACCCTGCCCATGGCTCATGTGACTAGGGAAGACTGTAGCATGGGCCCTTGTGGGGCTAGCCATGAGCCAATCATGGTGCCTATGATTATGTTTGAGTTTAGATCTTTAGCCTAGTAGACACCAAGGCTTAAATGAGGGAAGCATGTGAAGATCCATGCAAGTGTTTAATCTCAAACAATTATGCACTGAAAAAATCTTGGGTACCTTAATAAAGCCAATGAATCCAGCTAACAACTTCTAATTAGCCTTTTTGGGTGAGGTTGTGGGTTGAGGCGAACTATTGAGTATGGCATATCGATGAAATGTGACAAGGGTGTGGAACATGATATGGGTATCAAAAATGTAAAAGATGACTAAGAAGGGATAAAAAATCAACATAAAAGGTATCTTATCCTTTTCTCCTCGCAGCTTCTCTTTTTGGCTTTTGCTTCTTTTCTTATTTACTAGGGTGTTTCTCCACATTACTTAAGTCTTTTCTTTTTCCAAGGACATTTTGCAAGTGGAAAAGATTGGGGAAGACATGAAGATGGAAAAGGAGATGAATTGGCATCCGTTGCACGAGCAAAGGTTTGTTAATCATCTCGAATAGAAAACTTATTTGGTATAGATAATATATCATTTAAGGATAGTGGATTAACATTCCAAGGATAGTGGCTCTATATTCTCTAATCTATAAAAGGTTATAGTTGGCTAGGTAGTAAAGACCGAGTATGATTCCAAATACCTTATGGACTCATGGCTCATAGGCAAGAAAGAACGTTAAGCATATCTTAAAACCTCAAGGCAAGCCTATAGCTATAATCTTGACCATATAATATCATGGTACAATGTTACCATCATGACTATTCTAACTACGATGTTACAACATGGAGAAGCCTCATCAAACACGCTAAAATTGCCTCCAAGCTCTTTATTTGAGTCCCTTTTTCTAGAGGTTAGTGAAGTCTAAGAGATGCAAGCAAAATTGAAAAAAAAAATGCCTCGAAAAATTCAAAATTCTTTTTCCTAACTAGCAAGGAGAGATTAAGTTGTTCATGTCTTGCTAGTCCTTGTTCGCTGTCTAAGCTTCCAGTTTCCAACGACTAGTTATTACAATATGTTGCCTACATTAAATGGAGATATGGAAGATGCAAGATTTGTCGAACTTGTACTGGGACCCATATCGGTCGACAATCGGTTTAGTATCATACCGACACATGGTACGGTGTGAAGTGTCAGTTTGCCATATTTTTTGTCAATTTGTTAAGATTCAACATGTGGTAATCAAAATTTTTTCGTTTTTTGAATGATTTTAAGTGAATTTTGATGTTTCTTGATTTTTTTTGATGTTTCTATCATCCTCGTACACCCTAAGTGATGCTTTTTGATGTTTTGGAGTGCTTATTTTGTGTCACCATATTATTGCTATGAATAATGCTATCTTGAGGAGGCAAAAGCCTAGCAAATCCATGTCATTGGATTTGCTACCCCTAAGCTTTTGCATTAGCGCATCAGGCCAAATTCAAAATATAAAGAGAAAAGCCAACAATCCTAGATTTGGACAGTAGAAAAGAAAATATGAAATATCCTAAAACCAATTAGTGACATACAAAATATAAAAGGGTATAATTAGTTACATATACTTAAAGCACAACATACATACCGACATCCAAAAGCTTGTCGAGTAGCGATGCCTCTC
This sequence comes from Phoenix roebelenii, assembly GCA_025769935.1. Classification (NCBI taxonomy): domain Eukaryota; kingdom Viridiplantae; phylum Streptophyta; class Magnoliopsida; order Arecales; family Arecaceae; genus Phoenix; species Phoenix roebelenii. The sequence goes on along the minus strand of JAOXJJ010000725.1, from coordinate 17,994,740 downwards.
ATAGATATCCAGATTATTAGTATAATTAGGAGGCACATCAGCCCACCCCTCTAACTAAACGGCGTTGTAGTACCTTGCATGTATCTCATAAGGAACGTGCTCTGAGTTATAAGCAGTCTCGGATCTCTCACTGAACCTCTAACTCTGAGAGGTATCCTCTAGCTAACAATAGGGTGTGGAGAGGCTCGTCCGAATATACCAGTAGCAAAATTCGACCCATAACATGCTCCGAGCTACATAGAGTAGCATCCATTAGAAGATGATGCCTCAAATGCAACATATGCATATCCGTATGAGTCATAGACTACCTATGGCAGCAGGTAATAGAATCCAACATACGACTCAGAACCTCATATGTTTATTGATCCTACTCTACGTGTGAGATCATCTATAGTTGCATAGTATCCTCATGAACGACCTCAAGGAGCCCGTCTTCCAAATGCGATCGTCCTCATAGGCTCTACCAGTACGTGCATTATGGTCCCTATCTTGTATGACATGCATAAAATAGGATTCTCCAGTGAAGTAAAGATCACCCTAATGAATTCACCATTCAACTGCAAAAATATTAAAAAAATTACATATAAGATAGTATCATATTAATAACTATCTAGCATCAAATAACAGTTATACCTAGATTCATACTTTTCGTACTTACGATAGCAGTCGAGACTCCAAAACTATCAGTGCCCTCCCAAAATATTTTCATTTGTGAACAAGATATGTGTTATAATATATTAATAATCGAAGACACAAGTTAACCTACGCAAGCCATTTAAGTTAACTCACCTCTTATCGATATAGGACTGCGACTTCTGGATCATGCTCCATCTTATAGATTACATTACACGAGACGGTCAGATACAGTGTAGGGCACCTTTAAAACGCATCTATCCCTTCAATTTGGACATGTTAAAGTACATTAGCATGGTGTACCCTGATCTCAACCCTTAGGCTTCCAAACCAACCAACATTACACCTAGATTAAAGAACATCATTTTTAGCCATCGAGTGTTTATGATTTTCCACTTAGTATAGATTGTATGATCATAATCTTGTGATGATCCTCAACTAAGGAGTAATTTTTTTTGGGTCCTGCAAGCTTTTTTTTTGTGATGTGTCACATCATTAGAAGTAGAGCTACAGCTATCTCGCTCATGACAAAGTCATCTGAATCCCTAGCATTTCCCGTAGCACCCAAAAAGATGTACCTCATTAGCTAAAAAACAATGGCCTAGATAACCTTCTCCTGTTAATCATATTCCAAGATAATGTGAGAAGCCACATATTCAAGAAAGCTTGAGAAGCCAAAAGGGAGGTGAGAGTCCTATCCTTTAGCCAGAGTTCGTTGGGAAATAAAGGATGCATAAGGCTTGGAATAAGCCTTATGCTTGCCAAACAACCTTCAGAAAACAGACATAAGCAGTAACAGTTGTGACAGACAAAACTTGCTTATACCAAGCAAACTATTCCAAGGGGAAGTTGTTATAAGCTATTATTGGCATAAAGCTTACACTTATGCCTACTTTATTTCTTTTTTTATGGAAGAAAAATGATCTCATCCAAAATCGATTCCAAAGATTGTAGCCAAACAAAAATTGGAATAACTCATGGCATAGTTATCCCCATAAACATAACTTTTGCTATTCCCATATTTCTCATTCCCAAACCAAACTTAGCTTTAGGGATGGGCGAATAGAAATCTTTCTAAGTAGGCCATGGGAAAGTTAGATAGAGTATTTTTCCAAAGCCAACTCTCTGACAAGAGTCCAGCTATGAGAAGGTACTCAGCCACAAATGAAAAATCCAAACATGCGACCTTATCCCATTAAAAATATTACAGATAAATTGCTTTATCTTAATAACAATTCTCTCCTACATTTCTCAGTACCCGCTCTTTATTGTTAGGGCTAGATGATCTTTGATACACACTGGAAATAAAAGATCCACTGGGAAGCAATGCAGGGCAGATAGACTTTGAGATTGGTTCAAGAAGCATGACGTTAATATTCAAGTTGTAATCGAAGCATGGTTCAATCATCTATCACAACTTCAAGTTCAGATTTATTCCACCTTGCATCCATAGTGGATACCTCTATTTCTGCAGCATGGAGAAGATAATTTCAACCCAGAACATAACCAGCCCCTAGGGAGCCTCAACGTTAATGATGTCAATATGTATCGTGAACTGGTTTTATTGTATACAATATATGGGTCATGCTCACATCTTCCAAGATTGTCCAAACATTATCAACTTAAACAAGGCGTTGCCAAGGGGCAAATATTACACACACATATATATACATGTATACATATACACATTGACAAACATATATACATACATGCAAGGGTGTCTATGCTGATGGGTGTTCTACACAAGTATCTATGTATATTATAGGACTCCTTAAGAAGAAATTCTCTTTGATGATAGCTTTTTCCATGCGAACTATATTAGCTTTGCTTTCCAGTAAATTATAGACTTGATATAAATTTCACAAAGATTTTCTTGCATTCCACTGCATTTATTTATAATTACTATAAAATGCACAGAAGACCTTATCCCTGATCAGGACTAAAGCAAGCAATAACTGATACCAATCAAGAGATAAATAACTAAACCTCCCCTACTCAATCATAAAAGAGAAAACAGGACATTAAACAATACATATTTCTAAAACAAAATATAGAGTCCATCCATCAGAATAATACAACAAAATCAGTGGTTTAAAATTCTCACCTGATTCAGACTTAAGCATGTAAGGGATGTTAGTAGATCCCACCGGATGCCCAGCTTGGAACTCCTCAGGCGTCCTACAAAACCACTCAAAGTAGAATAACATTCATTCAACTAAACCAAGATGCAGCACTTAACTACCTGACCTGACAAGAAAAGCACTCTATTCTTTCTTTCCTACTCTCTACACATTCTTTCTACTTCAGAACCAACCTGACATCCAGGTACCGATGTCCATCTTGAAGGAGCTCATGGGCGACATTGACAGGCACCGATCGAGGGGCTTCAACTGCTTCCGGACTCCCATCCGTTGACATCGACCTAATTCAGTCGACAAATTTTTGGCCACAACAAGAAACCAAAGAAAGAAAATACAGAGGCGAACAGATTTATTCGAATACCTCAGAAAGATAGGGCGACGGTTTGTAGCGCTGACGAGCACATTTGGGAATCGAAACTGCAGTCGCGAAGACAGGAGGGTTGCCGGCAATGGTATGGCTCTGCATGAAAGATGTAAGATGGAATGCCAAAGAGAGAGAAGGAGAAACTCGGACGGAAGAGGGATTACGGACCTCTTGAGGGATGAAGGAATGTAAGGCGGGAGAGAGAAGCGAGCGAAGCAAGAAGCAGCCATTGTTTTTTCCTCTCGAAAAGAAGAAAGTATCGGCAGGGGGGTTGGAAGAAAAAGGAGAGGGAGGAGTGTCGATGGATTTGGATTGAGTGGCAAATCGGGTTGGGTCGGATCAGCCCAGATTGGGTATCGATCCGATTAAAAATTCATCAACCTAAATTCAATTTATTTATTAAATAGATTAAAATTTTAAATCTAAATCTAATCTATTTAGTAAACAGATAGTCCAATCCAACTCACAGATAATCTAATTATTAAATAGGTTCAGTCAGGATAAATAGATTTACGGGTTAGACAGATTTCAACGGATAAATAAATTTAAATAGATTAAACAAGTTAAATAGGTCAGATTTAAAAAAAATAGATCAAAAATAAATTAAGTAAGTTTCAAACAAGTTTAACAGGTTAAATGGATCCAGCTATGACCCGACTTAATTATTAAATAGGTCAAAATGGGTTTAATGGATCAAAGATTTAAACTTGAACCTAATTCATTTAATAAACAGATCTAGATAGGTTAACCTATTTATGTTCCAAACTTGTTTATGTCAAATCCAAATATGCTTTATGAACGGATTGATGGGCTAGGTCATAAATTATCACCTATAGATTGGGATGCCAGGGATCAACAAACATGTGCATGGTTAACGGGTAAATGGATGAACATTCAGAAAGGGACAAATGGAGGAAGAATCCAAGCATGACTTTTCTACTACTTTCCCCAAAAAAATTTCTTAAAAAGGTGTCGATTATAAATTACGAATTTACAATTGAGCTTGATAGTGTCTGGACCTGATCAAGGTTGGCTTCAAACTAATTTCAAGGAAGAATTTGAGATCAAGTTTGGTCAATTTACTATTTGATCTATCATACTTTTTAATCAAGCTGAGCATGAGCCTATTTTAATTTGCTTGATGATCTTCATTTGAATTGAACTTGTGTGAAACATGTACAATGTTTGATTCAAATTTATTCAAGCTAAGTGCCTGTTTGGTTGCTAGAGAGAAAAAAACCAATTAGTTTTACGAGAAGAATTTTTGAAATATAATATTTATTTTAAATGTTATTATTTTGTAAATAAATAACCTTTCGAAACGGATTTCTTGAAATCAAATAAAACCTAAGTTCAAGTTTTAGTTAAGAACAATTGAGGCTTGACTTTAATTAAGTTTAACCTAATTTTATCAATTTAGAAAATCCATTAGCGAAAGCCTTACTTATAAATCCTAAATTCATACTTTCCTTGGTCTTTTGGCTAAGATGAAGTGTAGTATCTCTTCTTATCAATTGAATATCTAATGAATGGGTCATTGACCGCCAAGATATTAGAATATTAAATCATAAATAAAAATAAATTAAATATAAAAGCAGATATATTATCCCTTCACGAATATACTTTGCTTAAAAATGATAGCTTTAAAATAGGAAAATATCTATACTGTATGCATGCATAGTATTTTTCCAAGAAAAATTGTAATCATAACTATTTTGGAAACATTGACTTAAAGTTGTGTGTAAAATTTCCTAATGGATAGTAAGAATTCTGATTTTTTGAAATTCCCTTTTCTAGATTGATACATCCATTACCAATTCAGTTAGTTGATATTTGAAGTAATAAAAAGGATATGAGTGAAATATGATACATATATAAGTAAAAAAGGAAGGTTCTCTCCATGAGAATAATCAAATAAAAAAAATTGAAAATGCTAACTAGGCAAAAATAAGGGAGAAAACCTAATTACAAGACTATCTTATTTTATATGATCATGATCATACAAAATATAAATATGCATTGCAAGTGCCTATTTGCTAGAAACAATATACAAGACAAAGCCATCAATCAAAACCTTTATATAGTGCCACCATATGAAAATATGTAAAATATATCTCATCAAAATTGAAACATCCATATAACATCACCAAAATAATAGTTGAATATACATATCTATCTATCTATATATATATATATATATAGAGAGAGAGAGAGAGAGAGTTGTATATGTTAGCCTATAATTCGTCAAAGAGAATTTGGTTCTAAATGCTTCCCAATGAAAACCAATAGTAGGTTTCTAAAATAAAAATCGAAGTTATGAATAGAATTTCTACATGTATTTCTGTGCGTAGGGAAAACTAATTAAATTGGCTTGAGAAAATTAATATTATTCTTATTATATATCTAGAAAAAGAATAGTATAGATTGGTTGCATTATATCAAGCTGATGGTCAGGTTATTATTCTATTATCATCATAAACATGGGCTTTATCCATGTGCCTTTAATTAAGAGCGTAGGAGTACTTGTTTAAAAATTTCCCATTTTAACTTCCCCTTTATTACCTTAATATCCATCAGCAGGTATGTAGAAGTAATTAAAGAGCAAAAAAGGTAATGGAATTCGGTAGTATTTAATTACACTTTTTTTTTCAATATACATACACTGGGTGGTTCAAATCCTGTGGTCAACAAAGACAACAGCCTATACAAGTAAGCAAAAAGAGAAAATTAAATATGTAGGCATAAAAAAACAAGTAGCAAACTCTAAATATATACTGGGTCGATCCTTTTACAATGTTAAGACTCTGAATCAAGTTGTAAAGAGTCATGCGGGCGTATGTTTAGTCCCACATCGGTTATTCACAGGATAGATCTTGGATACTTACACAGGATCAAAGAACCCAAATAATAATTTCCGGCTAGCCATTTTAGGTGAGATCCTGGGTTGTTATAAATGGTATCAGAACAGACCCAGCCCATAATAGTGAACACTGCAGCATGGATCCATTAGGGCTGACCATAAGCTGATCGTGGTGTTTGTGATTATATTTGAATGAATTTGAACCCTTAACCTGACGAGGACGTCAGAGCTTGAACAAGAAGAGTATGTGAGGACTCGTGCAAATGTGTGTTTAGTCCCATATCGATTATTCGCTGGGTCGATCTTAGGTACTTATATAGGATCAACAAACTCAAATAATAACTTCGGGCTAGCCATTTTGGGTGAGATCCTGGGTTGTTACACAAGTCATTAAATTTCTTAGTGGAAGGAGGCTAATTGATGTCACCAATGCGGAGGTTGCAAAGTTGATGCCTCTTATTGCACTGAATAAGACTGTCTATAGTTTTCTGATTGTTGGGTTCTGTAAAGCTAGGAGGGACTTGATGGAGCCTTCCAAAGCTTTGGAGCAAGATGGTCTACGAAGGGCTTGAGCTGGATGTGGAATCATACGAGGAGAAATTAAAGAATAACCGGTTCAAGGATGCCATGAGGATTTTCAAGTAAGTGAGGGACCAGAGGTTTGGGGAACTTAGGCTGCCTTTTAATAGGATGGTGAAAGGAAGGATTTTGAGCAGTTATATGTTGTCTGGTGAATTGGTGAAGCGAAGGGCTGGAGTGCAAGATAATGCCACGCCTGAGGCTTTGGGGGATATAGAGTTTTTCAAGGGGTTTAAGCTCCATACATAAAACTATACCATGGTCTGATTTAAGGGTTTGTTGAGGCTAAGGAAAGCAGGGAGGGTCCTATTATTTCTTCTCTCTTTTTGGTGGGCTGGAGAAGTTTGGAAGGTTATTGGAGGCCGCCAAGTTTGTTGGAAGTATGATATGGTGTGGTGTGGAGATGCCAAGTTTTGATTATAAAAGTTCTTGCAGCAGCTCTTAGCGAGGAGGGAGTGGTCATGTTCTTGGAGGTCAGAAATTGTTAGTGCATCTTCTTTTTCTTTCTTTTTTTTTTTGGTTACAGCGGCTGCTCATCCTATTCAAGTATAGGTACAGCCAGCAGAATCAAGAGCAACAATATGACAAAACTGTGAAAGAAGATGTTGGGGGGGAAATATAAGTCGCCATGCTCATAGAGGCGACCGAGCAGAGCCTCCGAGCAGGAGGCGACCGAGCAGACCCTCCGAGCAGGAGGCAATCGAGCAAACCTAGCAGACCCTCCGAGCAGGAGGCATCCGAGCAGACTCCGACCTGGAGGCCTGGAGACGCCCGAGCGGCCCCTCCGACTTGGAAGCATCCGAGCAGTCCTACCGACCCACGCGCTGTTGTCATATCTTCCTGCAACGCGATCAATAAACTATGCCTTGCTTTCATCAACGATCGATGTGTATGGCCTTCGCAGGCATCTAGCTTACGCAACAATCAAAGCGTATGGCTTCTCCAAACACTTAGTTTACTCAATAATTAATGCATATTGCCTTTGCAGGCACCCAGCTTACTCAACAATTAAAACGTATGGCTTCTATTATCTACGAATATCAGGCTCCTTACGGCAAACCTGTTTAGCTATGAATGGCGGCATGGCTCCGCAATAATTCGAAGGCTTCAGCCTGATCTCCTACGAAAACAGCATTGATTCACACGATCGAGCATTAATTTCAACTGTATGTCCAATCATACGGCAGAACGTCTGCCCTGTCGCATCACAGATAAACCCGTTACCCACCTATAAAGGGAAAACCCCCTGTGGAGGGACGGGGACTCTCGAACTCTCGAACTCTCGCTCTCTTGAACTCCAGTATTATTCACACATTATTTTAGCCTCCCCTCTGACGTAAGCATCGGAGGGCCAGCGCCGGAAACCCCGGCCACCGGCTTCCTACAGGTCCAGCGGAGGACGTCGCCCGCCGACGGATCGCCGCCCACTAACTTGCACCGGAGCTCCTCCTTCCTAGCCCAGTGGTATCCCTCGGGTCCAAATTCCAGCAACAGTTGGCGCTAGAGGAAGGGCCCGAGTCGTGGCCATGAAGCTGAGAAGTAAGGGAGCTTCCAACGCCTCCCGACGTCTTCCATCTAGTCCTGGACACTCTATCCAGAACTCACCACCTCCGGCCGATTCGACTCCTCAAGTCTGGCCGGAACAGTTTGACGCCCTGGTGCAGCAGGTTCAGGCTTTGGCCGCTGCTGTCCAAAGCCTACAACCTAAGGGCGTCCCGGTCGCACCTTTTCCTCAGGCCCCGGTTCAACCGGTGCCCCCTTCAAGTGGACCGGCCCCCCAGGGCCGAAATCTCCATGCCTCTTCAAAGGCCAACGGTGAGGAACGGTGCCACCGCCAGGGTTCAGCCCGAGCATCCTCCTAGAGGGAACCCCAGGCGAGGGGTCCAGGGGACTGGCCGCAACCGTTGGAGGTCGAGTCAGTCCCAGGGCGACTTGCGCCTGAGCGGACCACCGTGGCGGTTCCCCAGAGCGATGAACTCGACAAGAAAGTCGAGAAGCTGGAGCGCCAGGTCGAGGCGCTCAATGGTAAGAGGGCGAGACGTGAGGGTGACTTTGAGTTTACTACGAAGTCCCCTTTTTTCCAACAAATCGAGGATGAAACGGTCCCGCCGAGGTTCAAGATGCCCCAGGTGGATCCCTACAACGGCAAGACCGGCCCCCTCGATCATCTGGAGAGTTACCGGACCTTGATGGCTCTGCAAGGAGCCTCGGAGGCCATGCTTTGCAAGGCCTTCCCAGCAACACTTCGGGGAGCAGCTCGGCTTTGGTTCACCGGACTGAATCCCAGCACAGTTTCTTCTTTTGAGCAGCTCGGCAGACAGTTCGCCACCAACTTTGCTGCTAGCCGACCCCAGCGGCGGACTTCAGACTCCCTCCTTGACATAAAGCAAAGGGAGGGAGAGTCGCTTAGGGAATACCTGGACTGTTTCACTGCTGCCACGTGGGAGGTCCGCGAGCTTGACCAGTCAATCGCCATGTCGGCACTTAAGACTGGAGCTCGGTCATACAGGTTTCTCTTCTACATCGAGAAGAACTTCCGTGCCGACTTCACCAAAATGCTAGTCTGGGCGCAGAAGTACGCAAAAGCCAAGGAAGCTGTCACTTCCAGACGGGGTGGGGCCGAGCAGGCCTCCAAAAAGCAAAAGAGGTGCTGTGAGGAGCGTGGTCGTCCCAGAAGCCCATCCCCGCGCCGGGCTAAGAACCTACCCCGTCTGAAGAGTCCACCCCGACCGCGGGGACCGCTCCGACCAAGGACCCCCACCTCGTCCGAGATCGCCACGGCCCCGTGCACCCAATGGGAGGTATGAAAATTACACTCCCCTCAACGCCCCTCGGACCGAAATCCTTATGAAGATCGAGGGCCGAGATTATTTTCGGCCTCCACCCCCGATGCGAGACACCGAAGCCTGGCGCAATCCCAAGAAATACTATCGTTTCCACCGGGACCACGGCCATGATACAGAGGACTACTTCCAGCTACGGGACGAAATCGAGGCACTTATTCACCGGAGGGTGCTCAACCGGTTCGTGTGAAACCGGCGTGAAGAAAAAAGGCCAGCGGAGGACACCGTGCAGCCCGGAGAGCCGAACGCCAACAAGCCCATCGTCGGCATCATCAACACCATAGGAAGGGGGACCCCAGTCGGAGAATCAGCTGAGGAAAGGTTTCTCCCGAAGCGCCCTCATACCTTTGAAGCCATTTCTTTCTCGGACGAGGATCTGGAGGGAGTTGAGACTCCCCATGATGGCGCGGTGGTTATATCCATGGTTGTAAATAAATTTGATGTAAAACGCGTCCTGATAGATAATAGAAGCTTGGCGAATGTTCTGTACTTCGATGCCTATTCCAAAATGGGGATGACGGAAAAGCAGTTGCGGAGAATAAATGCTCCGCTGGTCAGATTTACTGGAGACTCAGTCCTGGTGGAGGGTGAGGTCGATCTCCTAGTTACGATCGGGCTCGTCCCCCGAGAAAGTACCGTGAGGATGGACTTCCTCGTGGTGCCATTGCCTTCGGCCTACAACGCCATCCTCGGACGACCAGGACTAAACGCCTTTCGAGCCGTGGTCTTAACCTGCCACCTACTTATGCGGTTCCCCACCAGCCAAGGAGTCGGCGAAGTCCGTGGGGACCAGGCAGTGGCGAGGCGGTGCTACATGGCAACCCACGGGGCGAAGCAACCAGCCAAGGCATCAACTTCGACACCAGATCACGGGCTCCCGGCTGAGACCTTGGAGGCACGGAGTGGCCCTCGGAAAGAGCGGGTAGAGCCTGGTGAGCTACTTACCCAAATTTTTTTACAAGAAAACTATCCCGAGCTAACCGTGCAGGTCGACTCCGACCTTGACGTCCACGAGAGGGATCGCCTTGTCAACTTTTTGCGAGCTAACATGGACATCTTCGCCTGGTCGCCCACCAACATGCCGGGGATAGATCCGGAGGTCGTAGTCCACCGACTCCAAGTGAAGCCAACCTGCAAGCCTGTGCGGCAAAAGAAGCGTAGTGCCGCCCCAGAATGACAACGAGCAGCGGCCGATGAAGTTGACAAACTCCTCAAGGCTGGCTTCATCCAGGAGATATCCTACCCGGAGTGGCTCGCCAACGTGGTCCTCGTCAGAAAAGCTAGCGGAAAATGGCGTATGTGTGTGGACTATACCGACCTAAACAAGGTCTACCCAAAAGATAGCTTTTCACTCCCCAACATCGACCAGCTCGTAGACTCCACTTCAGGACATGAGCTGTTGTCATTCATGGATGCATTCTTGAGGTACAACCAGATCCGGATGGCGCCGGAGGATGAAGAAAAGACGGCCTTTATCATTGACGGGGGCACCTATTGCTACAAAGTGATGCCTTTCGGCTTAAAGAATGCTGGAGCAACTTATCAGAGGCTGGTCAGCCAAATCTTTAAAGACCAGATAGGCCGAAATATGAAGGTCTACATCGATGATATGTTAGTGAAGATCCGAATGGCGAAGGATCATGTGGCTAACCTCGACGAAGCATTCTCCATGCTTCGAAGGTACCAGATGAAGCTTAATCCTGCAAAATATGCATTCGGAGTCACCTCGGGCAAATTCATGGGCTTCGTGATCACCCAACGGGGAATCGAAGCCAATCCCGAGAAGATCCGAGTGCTCCAAGAGATGGTGCCCCTGAGGACAGTTAAAGAAGTACAACGGCTCACAGGCCGAGTTGCAGTTCCCGGAAGATTCGTTTCCCGATCGGCCGAGCGTTGTCTTCCATTTTTTGCAGCTCTCAAGAAGCCGAAGAACTTTCTATGGTCGGCAAAATGCCAGCAAGCTTTTGAAGAGCTCAAGCGTCTTCTCGCCTCTCCTCCATTGCTCACGAAGCCTCAGCAGGGCGAGCTCCTTTACCTATACTTGGCTGTTTTCCCTGTAGCAGTGAGCTCGGTCCTGGTTCGAGAAAAGAATAAGCTTCAAAGACCAGTGTACTATACTAGCCGAGTCTTGAGGGATGTTGAGATCCGGTACTCCAAACTGGAAAAGACCATTTTTGCCTTGGTCGTCTTAGCTCGGAGGCTCCGGCCTTATTTTCAAGCCCACACGGTGGCCGTGTTAACTGACCAGGCGATGAAGCAGATCCTGCAACGATCAGATCGTGCTGGTCGAATTACAAAGTGGGCAGTCGAGCTTGAAAAATTTGATCTCGAGTATCGTCCGAGGCCAGCAATTAAAGCTCAAGTGCTCGCCGACTTCATCGTGGAGTGTACAGTACCAGACGAGCCCGAGCCCACACCTACAGCGGAAGAGCCCTCGGAAGAGCATCTCTGGACTTTACATGTGGACGGCTCCTCAACCTCGGGAGGTAGCGGAGCCGGCCTCATCCTCACTAGCCCGAATGGGATGGTTGCGGAACAAGCTCTGTGCCTCGAATTCTCCGCCTCGAATAACGTGCTGGAGTACGAGGCCTTTATTGCTGGGCTCAAGCTGGCCAAAGAGCTGAAGGTCGAGAATCTGAAGGTCTTCAGCGATTCCCAATTGGTTATGAGCCAAATTTTGGGTGACTTCGAAGCTAGGAAGCCATCAATGCAGAAATATCTCTAGAAGGTGCGACATCTCACTTCGACTCTGAGCTCTTTTCACATCCAACACATTGCCAGGTCGGAGAACTTCAGAGCAGACCAATTGTCAAAGTTGGCATCCTTCCGTATGAGCGAGCTCCCTAAAGCAGCAGCACTAGAGTATCTCCAAGTGCCCAGCACGGAGAAACCCGAGCCAGCCCTGTGCATCGAAGTTGAGCCGAACTGGATGGACGAGCTCATCAGCTATCTGCAAGATGAAGTCCTCCCCAGTGATGAGCACGAAGCTCGCCGAGTCAAGCGCTTAGCCTCGAGATACATACTGTATGAAGGCAAGCTTTATAGGAGATCTTTCACCTCTCCTCTCCTCAGGTGCCTCCGCCCAACAGAGGCGGATTATGCTATGTGCGAGGTCCATGAAGGGATCTGCGGAAACCACTTGCGAAGCTGAGCACTGGCGTATAAGATTTTATGCCAGGGATATTATTGGCCGACACTCCAGAAGGATACATTGGATTTTGTTCGAAGATGCGACCGATGCCAGAGGAATGCCAACATTCAACGCCGACCCTCGGCCCCATTGACTTCGATCTGTTCCCCCTGGCCATTCGCCCAATGGGGAATTGATATCCTGGGACCATTCCCCCTGGCAACCGGCCAAAGAAAATTCTTGGTCGTCTCTATCGACTATTTCACTAAGTGGGTTGAGGCTGAGCCAGTGGCCAGGATCAATGAGCAGAAGATGCAGAATTTCATTTGGAAGTCAATCATTTGCAGATTTGGACTTTCCCGCATCCTCATATCAGACAATGGTCGCAAGTTTGACAACGATCGCTTCAGAGAATTCTGCTCCGAGCTCGGCATCGACCACCGCTTCACCTCGGTTGCGCATCCTCAAACGAATGGAGAAACCAAGGTAACAAATCGCACTATTTTACAGGAGCTCAAGGCCAGGCTCGACCAGTCCAAGGGACAGTGGATCGAAGATCTGTACAATGTTCTGTGGGCTTATCGGACCATATTCCGCATGCCCACTGACGAAACCCCCTTCAACTTGACATATGGAATGGAGGTCGTCATCCCATTGGAGATCGGACTCCCTTCACCGAGAGTAGAGCATTATGATGCCGACTCCAGCTCTTCGCAACTCAGAAACAACCTAGACCTCATCGAGGAGATAAGGAAAGCTGCCCGAGTCCGCATGGCGAGGTACCAGCAAAAGACGGCACAATACTACAACGCCAGAGTCAAAGTCAAATCCTGCAAAGTGGGGGACCTCATCCTCACAAGAGTTGAAGCCTCTCAGCCGACCGAGCAAGGAAAGTTGGCTCCGAACTGGGAAGGGTCTTATCGGGTCGCGCGTGTCTAGCGACCCGAGGCATACAAGCTGGAGTCTCTTGAGGGGACTCCTATCCCACAAAGCTGGAGCTCCGACAACCTTCGGGTGTATTACCAATAGAACCCCAAGGGGTTCTCTCTGTCCGGAGCATAAGTTTCACCGCTTTATAATAATTTATTTGCAATTATTCAATTGTGTTGCGCCCTTTCTGACGTCTGAATGTTTTGTGATTCTCAGAAGACCCGGCCTAGCTCGTATATACGGCCACGCTCGGATACTACAATTAACACTGGGCAATGCCGGGCACCTTAGTCAAAAGTCTGAAGTGTCAATATCGAGCTCGGCCCCGATCTCCATCGGCTATCGAGCTCGGCCCCGATCTCCATCGGCTATCGAGCTCGGCCCCGATCTCCATCGGCTATCGAGCTCGGCCCCGATCTCCATCGACTATCGAGCTCAGTCTCGATCTTCCTCAAATACCTCGACTAAGGTCGGGATGCCTCGAGGTCGACAGTGCGTTCCCAGACCCCTCGACCTCGGGAAGACGGGGTAGTGCCTTCGCGGCCCTTCGTGGTGCTCTACATCGACAACGGGATAGTACCTTCGCGGCCCGCCGTAGCGCCTCCTCGACTAAGGTCGGGATGCCTCGAGGTCGACAGTGCGTTCCCAGACCCCTCAACCTCGGAAAGTGTCGCAAGACAATAGTTGGCTCTCAAATCCCGACTGCGTGCGGGTCTGCAACAAGTTCAATTCTTCAAACATTGCTGCTTGACTTCGACCTCATGATCGAGCCTAGAGAATTAAAGTTTCAACCCTGAAGAAAACGTTGTGCGAGGCCTTCGTGGCCATCCCCTATGACAGTACTCCGAGCTGGAGCATGCCTCCAAAAACGGCTTACAAGACGGAGTGTCCAGCTCCGACAGTACAAAAGGTACCCCTAAATCAATATTTACATTGTTCCATTTGTTCCTGCGCAGTTGAATGCTTAAATAAAAGTCCCGACCAGCATCGTGGTCCTTTGTCGGGTCAATCATAAGCTGAGATCTCATTGTACCCACGCACATTACTCGCTAATGAACCCCAGTTCGATTTATATCGGCAGCTCGGCAAAATTTAATCCCGAGTTCGGGGGGTTCAACGACTCACTTTGGAAACTAAAGATCCGAGCTCGAGGGCTCGATGAAATTTGACTCAGTTCAAAAATAGTAAGCTCTGTCAGTCAATTAAATCTAAAGCCGGTGACCTAACAAGGTTATGATTATAGCACGACGCCCCACAGTTTGGGCCCCGAGCTCTACGACTCGGCGAAATTTAGGTTCAAGCTTAGGGGCTTGCCCAGTTCGAGCATCTTCTCGATCTAAGTAGAGCGCCTCCGCTGGTCGGAACTCCGAGCAACGGAGGCTGAGAGCCCAAGTCTAAGGACTTGGACGAGCCCGAAAGCCTTAGAAACGTCAGTTGAAAAGTTAGCAAAG
>JAOXJJ010000725.1:17964629-17979709 GCA_025769935.1 Phoenix roebelenii | reverse complement strand
GTATATATATATGTATATATATGTATATATATATATGTATATATATATGCTCCTTTGAAAAAATGATAATAAGAACTTATGTGTATATTATTTGTATGAGCTTTCCAAGTATTGATACGATATTCATTTTATCTGGTATTACTAATTGATTATTTTCTTATTACTCATGGTATAGTGGTTTGGAATTCTTACTAAGCTGAAAAAGCTCATATTCTTCTTTGCATTTTTTCCAGAGTCACAAGAGGCATAGTTTCGAATGGGAGAGACGTGGAGTTGGTGTTGCTAGTAGTTAGTTAGCTAATTATCTTTTTTATTTTGCTAATATCGATGGACATTGAAAACTATATAATTGACTAGTTGATGATTTAATGTTAGTGGTATTATTGGGTTGATTTAATTATAATTATTGGTATTATGTAGATATTGTTCAACTCAGGCCTAGCATATTTTCTAGGGCACTGCTTTAGGGAGTGTGCAGCTGTGTTATGTGGTCAGTGTTGGGAACCCTAGTGGTCGCATTTATATATTTTTAAAAATTTTACAGCGAAAGCATGAATTAAACTATTTAATTTTTATTCATGCTAGATATCATATCTCTACAACAAAAATAGATCCAGGACTTTTAAACATTTATACTAAATAAGTATGCATGATTCTATGTCTAACATGTAGTCATGCAGAATTTCAGCAACTTAGTTGATTTTTAATCCTAATTTCTAATGAGATCAGATCTCATACCTTTTTGCTTTGAGGATTTTGATGATGCCTTGATCACCTTATGTAGCCACACATGCATTCGACCTCTCCGGATAGTCCACGCGAAGCTCTAGGAAGATCCACAACTGCAGGAGTGCTAGCTCTCGCAAAGGTGCTGCAGTGGCTGAACTTTTCTTCCTTGAAGCACTCAACTTTTAATTCTTCTTCGAGAGGATGAAGGATGGAGATGAAGGAGAAGAAGGAGAGAAGGCGGCTGGCTCTCAGAATTTTTTCAGAATTTAGAACCCTTTCTAAAGACCATATCTCTTAAACCCTAGGCGTGGGGATCTTTTTATAGCCAAAAGATCCCCCACGCCTCACACCTATTTTAGCCAACGAATTTGGCTGATAAAATTTTCAAAAAATTTTGGTGAACCTGCAGCTAAGAGTGAACAAATTCTCTTTAATTTTGCACCATGAATCCCTAAAATTAGGGGGTTCATGTGCCCCAATCTTCAGCCACACGCCACCCTACTTGATGCGTCATGCAGTCCCTACAAATTAGGAATTTGATTCCTATCTTTTTAGGAAGATTTGAGGCACCATATTTTTCTAAAAAATAGCCCCACACCTCCTCTTTCCTCATACCAAAAATTGGCCCAAAATAAAGAGGATGGGCATGACTAATTTTAGGAATAAGGATGAGGTGTATTTCTTCTCCAAGAAAGAAAGCTAGGATCCTAAAATTTAGAAATTCTGCTTCTTATCAATTTCTGAATTTTTGAACTTAGAATCCTTATCAAATAAGAATTTTTAATAGGCTCGAGTCAAGCCCAATTCAATTGGATCAAGTTCGATTAATTGGGTCGAGCGTAATCAACTCGGATCGAACCCAATCCAATTAGGTCAAATCTTGATGTAGCCCAAATTGAATTTAATTCAATTTGGCTTAATCTAGGCTCAATCATTTAATCAATTGATATTATTAGCAATATAATTGCTAATTAATTCTTTAATAATTCAATAATTATTTTACTGCAACTTTTGCTTAGGATAATTTGTCATTCAAATTGACCAATGTACTCCTGGACGATTCTTAATCATCGATCAGCCATTTGATCAACCTAGAAACTTCTATGCGTGTGACCCCATAGGTTCGAACCTAAGCCAGTAGCACAAGAACGACTTCCTGTACTAATCGAAGTGACCATCTAGCAATGGTACCTGACGTCCGGATAGGCCGAATAATTGTAAAGCAATATTCTGGAACCTTGGACTATGGTTACCGTATAATTAATCCCTATGACTCGAAATGCCTAGGTTGACTTCAAAGTTCTGTCAACTCTTTAATCAGTGCATCCAAAATGTATTTCAACTTTGCAAATCCTGTGACTTACAAGGATTGTCCTAGCTAAGGTTTTGCTAAACTGAACATAAGGGTATTATCTCCTGTCACCAGGAGGGGTCAATTCCATCTTAACTCAGCACCGACTTCACAAGTACTTAACTGCACCCAGTAGCCTTCCATCACTGAAATTAGAAATTCAGATAGTCCGGTACCAAAGTACAGTGAGTTGCTTGCAAGTCACTATGGTGATCTTAGGTTTGAGGGATAATTATATTCATATCCACTTGGAACATCTCTTGATAGCAGAGCGTTCCGGAACTGGTCACATTCAGTGAAGTGTACTCCTATACTTCACCTGTGTGACATATCAGTGTCTCTACACTTCTTGGCTAAGAGGACAACCAACGTATATGGCACACAATGACCTATTCTTGATAATGCTATTATCCTAGTGATAGCATATCGTTTGGTCGTGAACTAGTTTAAGGACTCGTACATAAGTCCTCCTTTATCGTTTAATAAAGTCCTAAGGACTTCATTACATTACTTGAGTTCATGAAGATGCAAAATATGTAATGAAATACTGCCAAATAGTTTTTATTAATTTTATTAATTCATATATAATTTAATCATCAACAGGCTGACGATTATCTTTCAGGACATAATTTCCAACAACTCCCACTTGGACTAAAGCCAATCGGTATAGTATCGTATACGCATATTTGACTTGTAATCGTTGAACTCTTTGGTGCTGAGGACTTTAGTAAATGGATCGGCCAGATTTTTCTTTCCATCGATCTTCTGAAGATCTATATCACCTCATTCTACTATCTCTCGAACAAGATGATATCGTCGCAGAATGTGCTTGGTCTGCTGATATGTTTTTGGTTCCTTTGCTTGAGCAATGGCTCCAGTGCTATCACAGAATAGTGGAACTGAACCATCAATGGAGGGTGCCACTCCTAGCTCAGTGATGAACTTTCGCATCCATACAGCTTTTTTGGCGGCATCGGATGCTGCGATGTACTCTGTCCGTACACTGAATCAACCACAGTATGTTGCTTGAAACTTTTCCAACAGACAGCACCACCTTTCAGGATAAAGATATAACCCGACACACTTTTGTTGTCATCCTGATCTGACTGGAAATTGGAATCAGTGTATCCTACTAATTTTAAGTCAGTATCTCCATAGACAAGCCACTGGTCCTTAGTATTTCTTAAATACTTAAGAATAGTTTTCACAACCTTCTAGTGGTTTCCGTCTAGATCAAACTGGTATCTACTCACTACCCCTAGTGAGTATGCCACGTCTAGTCTGGTACATGTCATTGCGTACATAATGGATTCCACTGCTGAAGCATATAGAATTCTATTCATAGTCTCTATTTCTTGAGGAGTTGTCGAACAATCCTTTTTAGAGAGCTGAATTCCATGGCCCATCGAAAGATAGTCTTTCTTGTAATTCATCATGCTGAACCTTTTCAGCATGGTATCTATGTACGTGGATTGGGACAATCCAAGCAACCTTTTAGATCTATCTTTATAGATCTTCATCCCTAGGATGTAAGATGTTTCTCCCAAATCGTTCATGGAGAATTGTGATGATAGCCAAACTTTTATTCCTTGCAATACAAGGATGTCATTTCCGATTAAGAGAATATCATTCACATACAAAACAAGAAATACAATCACTGAACCGTTAGCCGATTTATATATGCAAGGTTCTTCTTCATTCTTAATGAAGCCATACGTTCTGATCACTTTATCAAAATGCATGTTCCAACTCCGAGAAGCTTGATTTAATCCATATATGGATCTCTGAAGCTTGCACACTTTTGATTCGTCTGCGGATGTAAAACCTTCAGGTTGTATCATATATACCTCTTCTAAATCTCCATTTAAGAAGATGGTTTTCACATCCATCTGCCAGATTTCATAATCAAAATGTACTGCTATCGCAAGCATAATCCGAATGGATTTGAGCATGGCTACGGGAGAAAACATTTTGTCATAGTCAATACCATAATGCTGACGATATTCCTTGGCAACCAGACGAGCTTTGTAGGTCTCCACCTTTCCGTCTGTGCTTTTTTTTCTTTTGAAAATCCATTTGCACCCTATGGATTTTATTTCTTCGGATGGGTCAACCAATGTCCGTACATTATTGACCTCCATAGATTCTATTTTGGAATGCATGGCTTCCAGCCATTTATCATAGTCGTTCATCTGCATTGCATCCATATAGGTGATCGGATCCTCATCATTTTCATCAAGCTCAATAGGATCCCCATCCTGGACCAAGAAACCGTAGTATCTGTCTGGCTGACGTGGTACTCTACCAGATCGCCTTAAGGGTGTTTCTATAATGGGTTCTGGGCTTGATCTAATAAAATCAAGTTCTAATGGTTCAATGGGTGGTGTCAGTTCTTCTACATGTTGAATTTCTTCAAGTTCAACATTGGAGCCATTAGTTCCTTCTCCAAGGAATTCCTTCTCCAAGAAAACAGCTCTATTGCTGATGAATAACTTTTGTTCTTCAGCAAGGTAGAAATAATAACCCTTTGTTTTTTTTAGATAGCCGACAAAGAAACATCTATCAGACCTAGCTTCGAGTTTGTTTGCTTTCAAACATTTGATGTTGGCCGGACCTCCCAAATCCTAAGGTGAGTGAGCACCGGTTTACGCCCTATCCACATCTCATGTAGTATTTTAGTCACAGACTTACTCGAAACTTTATTAAGAACATAGGAAGCTGTTTCGAGCGTATATCCCCAGAAGGATATTGGCAGACTAGCATACCCCATCATGGATCGAACCATGTCTAACAAGGTTCGATTTCTTCTTTCTGACACTCCATTATATTGAGGTGTACCAGGAGAAGTCCACTGAGAGATGATCCCATTCTCTCCTAGATATGTCATAAACTCACTAGTGAGGTATTCACCTCCTTGGTCTGACCAAAGAGTTTTAATACTCTTCCAGTTTATTTTTCTACTTCATTACGGAATAGTTTGAATATTTCAAACGATTCAGACTTATGTCTCATAAGATAGACATACTCATACCTCGATAGGTCGTCTGTAAATGTAATGAAATAAGAATATCCACATCTGGTATTGTGCTCATTGGCCCACATACATTTGAATGTACAAGACTCAATATATCATTGGCTCGTTCACCTTTTTCAGTAAAAGATGACCTGGTCATTTTTCCAAGAAGATAGGATGCGCAAGTGGTCAATGATTCACAATCATCAACATTGAAGATACCCTCTTGAGTTAACTTGTTTATCCTTTTCTTGTTAATGTGACCTAGCCTACAATACCAAAGGTAGACATCGGAGACACTATCTATTCTAGGGTGCTTACTTAACGTGTACATTACATTAACAGATTGCGATAATATGTAAATGTCATTACTCAATTGTCCATTCATTATAGTAAAACCATTCATAATGATATCACAATAACTCTTCTTTATTGAAATTTTAAAATAATTCTTGGCCAAAAGGCCTACAGAAATAACATTCAATAAAAACATCGGACAAAAGTGACAATCACTCAAGATAATTACATGAGAATTAAAAACTAATTTGAGAGTTCCTAAAGCTAGAACTGAAACTGATCTTCGATCTCCAATGTTCAGGAATCTTTTGCTGTCTCCAAATCTCTTACTGATCTGAAGTCCCTGCAACGAATTGCAAATGTTAAACGAACTTCTAGTATCCAATACCCAGGTTGAATTATCACAAACAGAGAAATTACAAGATGTTATCATATAAGTACCTTGATCTGCAACTGATTGCACTTTTCTCTTGCTCGATCTATTCGGATCAAGTGAGACAATGTACTGATGACAGTTCCTCTTTCAATGCCCCTACTTCTTGCAGTAGAAGCATTCTGCCTTACTCTGATTAGCTTTCTTCTTGGTCTGACTCTACTTAGATGTCTTAGCACGTTGCACTTTATTGTTCTTATTTTTCTTCTTCCCTTTCTTTAAAGGACGACGCCCTCCCGATGATCCTCCAACCACATGCACCGACTCCTTTTGGAGTTGATGGTTCTTCTCAAAGGTTTGCAGTAATCTCGGCAATCCATGGTAATTAATTGCAGGCTTTGTCATTCTAAAATGAGTAAGGAAGGGCAATAAGATGTAGGCAAGGAATTCAGAATCACATCCTTCCCCAGTTGATCGTGTAAGGGAAAACCGAGTGTGTTCAGGTGCTCAATCAACTCGATCATGTGCAGTACGTGATCAGAGGTTCTTCCACTATTTTCTACAAATTGTTATTAGTATATGAATTAATTTAAGCCTAAAGACTTAGACTTTAGTCTAGAGGTTCTTCCACTATTTTATATAAATTGTTAACCTCTACATTCAATTTGAAGAATTATCCTAATTCTTTAGTGGGCACTAGAATCCACATAATCGCATAAAGGCCCGAGTGTGGCTCGACTAACCCATGTGCATCAATGGGTAGGTTCTTAACCAATTGTTTTATCTAAATAATTTCTAGTATTAATTTTGCCCCAAGCACCTCTTCAGCAGGCATGTGGCGCCTCCACTGAAAGTCCTGGTTAGGTCCAACCATTAACATGACAGAATTTAATGTGACTCACTAACAAATAGTCGGGCCCGAGTGTGGCTCGGCTAACATGATTACCTATCAGAGAGCATAATTGGATCATCATATTATGGATAATAATTCCAATGGCCGATAAGCGCTAGGCGTGTAGTGCCTCTAATGATTATCGAACCATTAGACCCATTATCATTCAACTTAATGGGAGGCTTTGAGCTAGTTATCTCTATAACTATTTCATTTTACGGACCTAATAATTTTAGAGGATCTGATTTAATAGAGAGAAGAGAAGAGAAAAACCAGTTAATCTTGATCCTCCCATAGATTTCACCAAGTCAGATTAAAAAGAAACTAGATTCAACCCGGTTCTTAGGCACCTAAATCAGTCACACTGATTTTTCTTACAGACATAGGTCAACTCGAATCATTAAGTGATCTAATAAAAAATGATAGACTAAGTCGGCCAGGTAAGTGAGATCAGTGGAAGGGATATGCCATTAACTCGACAAAGACGAATCAATGCGAGTAGCTCCCAATTAGAAACCACCGGTCAAAAATGTCAAACTTACCTTAGACACCGACTGGTTAATCAATTTTGATTTTGACCATCCTAATAACTCGGGCTCAACCACCGAGCCTTAATCAAGTTCCATTTGATCTAATCAAAGACATGGACTTGATCAAGTACAACTATTGTATTTGATTGAGTATCCTTGACCTAATCTAATTACTACTTAGTTAGATTTGATCAATTACTCCAATTAGTCCATCTTTGATTTTAACCCTAGGTCCAACCCAATTCACTAAAACTTGATTTGAGCTAACCCAAATACCCCCAAGATTTATGCAATATCAATTAGATTTTAATTCACAATTCTAAATCACTTAATTCTCAATTAAGTGTAGGTTTATAAAAAAATTCAGATCATTGCATAAGTCTTGAATCACATATTAATTACAAACTTTTAGTTCTTTAAAACTTATTTTCAAATCTGAGTTTGTCAATTAAACATGCTTATTTCAGATTTAATTCATGTTTAAATCTTATTTGATTTATGTTCATACATCATTTATACAAACTAACATGAATTTAATCTAAACAACATATATCATATGCATCTGATTTTCAGATCTGATTTATCATATAAAAACAGCAATTAAATCAATCATAAATCTCTTTTAGATCTAATCTAAACATATCTATGATTTCAGATTTAATTACAAAGATTAAAACTATTTTTAATCTTCTGTTCATGGTTTATCTTCA
Organism: Phoenix roebelenii; assembly: GCA_025769935.1. Classification (NCBI taxonomy): domain Eukaryota; kingdom Viridiplantae; phylum Streptophyta; class Magnoliopsida; order Arecales; family Arecaceae; genus Phoenix; species Phoenix roebelenii. Next base: position 17,971,814 of record JAOXJJ010000725.1, on the reverse strand, counting down.
AGGATTGGATCACAGTGGCACCCCTAAACGCCATAAGAGATCCCATTGAATGGAAAAAGAGAGTTATGAACCCTTCTTTCTCCTATGATCGGACGGCCTGGTGATCATTCCAATCAGATTACTTGACTACTAGGATTAGAAAACTTATTTTAGGTATAAATGTTTAAACTACTTTGGACCTATGGCTCTGATACCACTGTTGGAACCCTTAGTAGTTGCATGCATATATTTTTAAAAATTTTACAGCGGAAGCATGAATTAAACTATTTAATTTCAATGCATGCTAGAGATCATATCTCTATAACAAAAATAGATTTAGGACTTGAAACATTTATCCTAAATAAGTATGCATGATTCTATGTCTAACATGTAGTCATGCAGAATTTCAGTAAAATAGTTGATTTCTAATCCTAATTTCTAATGAGATCAGATCTTATGACTTTTTGCTTTGAGGATTTTGATGATGCCTTGATCACTTTGTGTAGCCACACACGCATCCAGCTTCTGCGGATAGTCTACGTGAAGCTCTAGGAAGATCCACAACTGCAAGAGTGCTAGCTCGCACAGAGGTGCTGCAGTGGCTGAATTTTTCTCCCTCAAAGCACTCAACTTTTGATTCTTCTTCGAGAGGATGAAGGATGGAGATGAAGGAGAAGAAGAAGGAGAGAGGGTGGCTGGCTCTCAGAATTTAGTCTAAAGACTATTCTTGATAATGCTATTGTCCTAGTAATAGCATTACGTTTGGTCGCGAAATAGTTTAAGAACTCGTAGATAAATCCTCCTTTATCATTTAATAGAGTCCTAAGGACTTCATTACATTACTTGAGTTCACGAAGATGCAAAATATGTAATGAAACATTGCCAAATAACTTTTATTAATTTTATTAATTCATATACAATTTAATCATCAACAGGCTAATGATTGTCATTCAGGACACAATTCCCAACAGTCGGACCACAGTGTTGGGTTCGAGGCATGATACTATTTCATTAGGATTGGGCCTTGTGAATTCAAAGTTGTAATTGGCTCCTAATTGCACATAGGCTAGGCTTAGTAGTGCAATTATAAATAATGGCTCAATCCTACAGCATCTTCAAACAGAAAGTTTTGGTAACGGAAGCCAATATAAAATAGCTCGGCTAGTTAACATCGCTCTTCACTTGGGCGAGGTCCAAGATTCAAGCCTAGTGAGTTATATGGCACACCAAAACTTTTGTAGTGACATGTACCTTTGCTAGATAGAGCATGGCAATGCTATCTGCATATTTTTTTAAGATTTTGGATGCACATCAGAAATAAGAATTTAAGATGCCATTGGACATTACTTTTATTTTCTTATTTTAAAAAATCAAAAAATAAAAATTCTATTTCCATTTTATTTTGAATTTCAAAATATAAATATGTTTTGTATTATCAATTACTTTTTAAAAATATAAATATGTCAATGGTAGCCGATGATAGTGTGGTAGAGATAGTAGAGGGCATAGGGGTGGTGGTGGTTATGGTGTTAGTTGTAGGAGCATAGATGGTAGCAATGATAATGGTGGAGTGATAGAGATTGTAGTGGCAACAATGATGTGGCTAATTGGTGGGGTAGTAGCGCCAGTGGTTATCATCATATAATTACTATCGTGGAGACAATGATGATGGCGGTGGAAACAATGGTGTTCACGATAGTAGCGACATTGGTAATGGATAAAATGATGGTTGTGTTGGTGGCAATAGATGGTGGAGACACCAGTGGTGGTGATGACATCCATGATGGTAGTGATAGTGGTAGTGGTAAAAGATATGAGTTTCTTATTTTCGAAAATAGTGAAAGTAAGTTATTTTTTATTTCTCATCTCGATTCTATTATTTTATTTTAAAAATAAAATTAAAATTAAAAGCACTGCCAAATAGGATTTTGGCTCCAAAATGAAAAAAAAATATTCTATTCAATATATTTTATAGTAACTTACAATAAACCATTTGGCAGAATTGTCAAAATACTATATTTTATAGGGCAACTTGATAAATAGTAGATGGCGCAAAGCTCATCCTCTTATATTCCAGCCAAACTACAAAAAGTAAAAGGATTGTCTAGATTGTCACCATATAAAAATATTGCTTAATTGCAACCGTCACAAAATATGGCAAAACGCCGGTACAAGTGGAATTGGGGCATATATTAATAATTGATTAGCACAGTTATATGTTAACAATTTCACCACTTAATATAACTTTCTAGAGGGTAATACCCTTACTTGTTATCTTTGCCCTAGTTGTTGATGAGTTTCTTGCTAGTTAACAAGGTCTCAAATGTAAGTTACTTACAAAAGGTGGCATCTTAAATCATCAAATAAGAATCAACTTGACATTGAAGGTCCAAAATTTGGTGAAAATAGAATGAAATGTGTAAAATATCTAGCATTCCTAAATGTAAATATTTGGAGGGTTTGGTCATACTTGGCTTTCATCGCACCCATGTAATTGACTAAAATATCCTCTATATAATTTTCCATTAAGAGTCTGGCCTTCATTTTCTATGGATTTAATATTTTCTCTTAAATAAGGGGATTGCGATGGTGCTTTTTTTTACCAAAAATATGATTAATCATAGTTGTTGCTTAGCTATGCATCTCTCTCTCTCTCTCTCGCACGCGCGCGCGCCCATTCAACATCCCTAATCCCCCATCTCTATTTGTCTCCCTAATCTTGCCCAAAATTAGAGACCCCTTAATCCGCTGACGCATATTGACACAAGTGCTCCCCTCTCATCCATCAAGAAGGACTGATTGCTTCTTTTTGTGTGAATAGATGCTGTAAATAAGGAATTTCCTTGAAAGAATACCATTAGAGAAGTTTCACCTACCTACTCAAGTATGCTTCAACTCTAGCCTATGGGATCTTGGAGACATTCGATATTATTTTCATAGAAATGTGCTTTCGTAGTTTGTACTATAGGGCGTCCTTTACTAGGGTATCCGCATGAAAACAAGCTGTTCGAGGGTCTGATCCAAAGGCCCTATTATTCCTTATTTCCTGTCCTATTCCCTTATCTTTTTTTTGCCAAAAAAAAAAGGACCAAAGGGGAAAAAATAAATTGGTTCTGGCTCTTGTAATTATTGAGATGAAAACAAGGTATATCGCACTGGCTCAAATTGGATAATAAAGGACATATTATACTATACCGATTCGGTGCCCATACTCGATATGGGTGGTGTACCGAGAACTCTGTACTATATCGTACCGACATCATGCTAGTGTACACCGGTATGGAGTGCGGTACCGAGGCAAATTTTGGTTGAAAGATATTATTTTATCTTTCTTCTAGTATTAGCTTATCCCTGGAGAGATTGCAAATATTGGATACTACCAGAAAAATTAAAATGCAAGTATGCAATGCTGCACATGCAAGTAAATTTATAGTGTTTTTCCTTCGCTCATGCAATGCTTTATAGTCAAATTTTCCTCATATTCAGTAAATTTGCAGTGTTTTCCTTTCACTCTTGCAATGTTTTGTAGTCAAAATTTCCTCATATTCAGTCACATGAAGTTGTGCATTTATAAGGCATTGAGTCTTTTGTTAGTCTGAAGTTAAAAAACAATGTATATTATCTTTATGTTATATTTTTGCAAGTAGGTACGAGTACCCAAATGTTCCTCTCACCAGGGAAGTAATTAAGACAGTTTCAATCGTCTGGAGCCAACCTTGAAGTACCAAAATCTGGAACTTTAGCTGTGTAGATGTCGTCCAAGAGTATGATGGCGGACTTCACATCTCTATGGATGATTGGAGTGGAGGCCGATGAGCGAAGATAGGCCAGTACTTTAGCAGCTTCTGCAACGATCCTCGCTCGATTTTCTAAGGATAACGAGCCTCAACAGCCTTCGCCATGGATGAGGTGAGAGAGGGTTCCATTCGATGAATTGAAACACCAGCAAGGGCACTTGGGTCTCTAGGCAACACCCCAAGAGCTTCACCACATTCTTATGGTTGATGGTGGAGAGGAGAACGACTTCATTTAATTATGAACTACTTGATTTCACCCTTGGTTGCAATCTTGGATCTCTTAATCATGACAACTCTTTGGTCTGACAAGGTCCCTTTCCTTGTACACCGTTCCGAAGCCTCTTTGACCAATAATGCAATCCTCGTCGCAGTTGTTGGTTGTTCTCTATGATGCTCTTCAGAGGTAAATATCCTCATAATGGAATCATCATGACCGCCACCACCTAATGAAGAGATATGACGATGTATGAATCACCGGCTCTAGCAAAAAAAAAAGAAGAGAGAGAGAGAGAGAGATAGAGATACGATGTTATAGCGAAAGACTGCCACCATGTTGGAAGAACTTTTCCTTGAGCTTGATGAGTCTCTTTGTTAGTTAGAATCCAGTCCAACCAAGATACGTTGGCACAAAGAAATAGGTTAGGCTGATGGATGCATATATAGGCCTGCCTGGTTGCAGAGATTACAACTACAGTTAACTATTAATATTTGACTGCATTACTAGTTGATGCTAATCAAAGTGTGGCCTTCTGGTTGACTGCAACCATGATAGCAACATCACATGTTTCAAGCCTTACATGTGTTCTTAGATTTTGGCCACCAAGTGCAAATTTTTCTTATGAAATTCCAGGGACACATGTTGTAGGCCTAGGCTGTCACAGGAACATCTAGGTGTAGTTCATCGCATACAATTTGATATTGCGCCTTTGGTTACCCCTATATGTCAATTATTGTAAGGAAACTCTTAACTCCTGAGACTGAAACTTGCACCATTTTTGCAATCTAAATTGGTTAAACCTTAGGCTAGAGAGAGGCTCTGATAAGTTATACTTGGTTTGAAAAAGGTTAGAATTTTTTTAAATATTATCTTCCAATCTCAAAAGGTATAAATAATTTTAGGATAAAAAGATGGATCTCAGTTTGTGTTCCTATAGAACATTTCTATTCCATGGAAGAATTGCCTGGTCCATTTGTGTCTCCATGAAATGATACATAGTAATATAGTGCAATTGAACATGCTGAGGTTATTATTTTGGTTAACAAGGCAAAAGTATCGCTATACTGCCCAACATATTAATTGCTAAAAAACTGGAGCTTTTGGTTATTTCAAAATAGAAGTGGGGATAAGAAGATTGGAAAACTCTTAGATAAATGTCCTATATAACCAATTTGCCTTAAAAAATACCTATTACTCACAAATTATCCACCCTTTAACAATTTTTCTTATTTCCAAACCAACTAAGCCTCGATAGGCAAATTGATTCTAGGTTCTTAATTTTGCTTGCATTTTGCACATACTTGCATGGACCAGATTCCTCAAACTATAGCATGTAAGGAGTCTTTCACATTTCACATTTTGACTATATTATTAAAAGACACCTGATTTTTAGATGATCCCATGCTCTTGAAACTATTATTTATTTATATGATTTATTTTAGAATAATTATTTAATATTTATATGTGATTGGCTTAGTATTTTCGATCTCTTTGATCTAGTTTGGACTCTGCTATTTTATTTTTTCCAAAACCTCTACCAAAAAATAAAAATCTTACAAAAAAATAAAAACAAAGGCTCGTAATGCAATTTATTTTTCTTCGGTGTTTGTCTTCTTTCTAAGTCATGTGCTTTGCGCATGCATATTATAAATTACTATATAATACAAATGTTTGGGGTTTTGATTCCATGCAAGTATTTTGACTTCATGTAGAATTTGTTTAGAAAATTCAGTAGAATTAAACTAGATTTCCAATAGAAATAAGACATGTTAGTCTACTCAACCCGTTTTTTTTCCTCTAAAGGTCCATTCTAGTTTTGGCCTAAATCCGATCAATGAATGTATTAGACTGCGAGATAAGAAAAAAAATATGAAATTTTTTTCTCCCTACAGAATTTAGGCTAAAGAAGAATTGTGTTGATATAGATTCTATTTAACTAGACTATATAATCTACAATTTTATAGAAAATTCAGTCCAATTCTATTAGATTTTCTAAACAGATCATTGTGAGGATTATAAAACTATCACTTCATAGTGTTGGGGTAATACGGACCACCCCAAGGCACGTGAGTACGTCGCGGAACACGTGATTGAGGGCGGCCGAGCTTAGAGCGGCCGACCTTGGAGACGCCCGACCTCAAATGCGTCCGACCCCCTGGGTCCCCGACTCGGCGCCCAATTAAGTCTCCGACCTCGGGATCGATCACCTCGGATCTTTGACCTTGCCCCTCACCTAACGCGGTCACGTCCTTTCGCTGCCCGATCAAAGGGCATACCCAGTCGTCGTCGTCAGCATTTAATGCGCATGGCTCTGTAAGACCTCCAGCTCACTCCACAATTAATGCACATTGCCGGCCTACTCAACCATCATCACGCATGGCTCCTGAAGACCCTCGCCCACTCCGCAATTATTGTATATCTCCGGCTCACTCAACTATTAATGCACATGCTGCTAACTGTCTATGGAACTCTAGTTCTCCATGCTTGGTTTCTCCATTCCTCTACGGCTATTCAGTTCGGCTGTACTCAATCGGCTGAAACAGCTCCCTGCCTCCGACCTGGGATCATTAAATCGTCTGATCATGCGACTTGCCCAGTTGTACTACAGCTTCGCCTTATCACATCACAGGTAACCCAGCACCCCTCTATAAAAGGGGGACTCCTCCATTTTAGGGGGGGCTGGCCAACAGAAACTCCCAAGCTTGCTGTTTCTTCTCCTCATCCACGTTTGCCCCCTCTGACTTAGGCATCAGAGGGCCGGCGATGGAAAACCCGGCCACCGGCTTTCTTGTAGGTCCTGCGGAGGACGCCGCCCGTCGACGGATCGCCGCCTGCCAACCCTCGCCGGAGCTCCCCCTCCTCAGCTGACGGTCGCCCCGGGTCCAAATTCCAGCAACAGTTGGCACTAGAGGAAGGATCCGAGTTGTGATCATGAAGTTGAGAAGTAAGAGAGCCTCTAACGCCTTCCGGCGTCTGCCACCAAGTCCAGAGCGCTCCGTCCAGAATTTACCTCCTCCGGCCGGCCCAGGCTCGCAAATTCGGCCGGAGCAGTTCGACATCCTGGTGCAGCAAGTTCAAGCCTTAGCCGCGATTGTTCAGGGCTTGAAACGTGACAGAGCCCCACCGGTGCCGCCTCCTCATGTCCAGATTACACCGGCGTCTCACAGGCCGGTGTGCCAGGGCCAGAATCCC
>JAOXJJ010000725.1:17948619-17963151 GCA_025769935.1 Phoenix roebelenii | reverse complement strand
GGGGCGGGCGGGCAGTCGGAAGGGAGGAGAGAAAGAGGGGAGTCGGTGGCAATTTGGGCTGTGGCGAAGGGTTTAAATAGGGAAGACGAGGTAACATATAAGGGTTTTTTTGGCATGAACACTCTTTTCAAAATTTAAATTTTGCTCAATACCCTTTTTCAAAATTTAAAATTTACGTACGCGTATACGGATACGTAAACATATGCACATGTGTAAATGTAAACGTATGCATATAAGTAAATATATACGTATGTGTATGCGGAAACGGAAACGGAAATGTAAACGTAAACATAAACGTATATGTCTAGGTAAAATTAAAAGTACACGTATATGAAAACGTATAGCTAAACGTAAACATAAACGAAAGCGTATACATATACATAAACGTAAACGTAAAATGTACATGTAAACATATACATAAATGTAAACGTAAAATGTATACGTAAACGTAAACGTAAATGCATACGTTTACGTAAACGATGATGTAAAACGTATACGTATATGTAAACATAAAACATATACGTAAACGTCAACGAAAAACGTAAACGTCAACGAAGACGTAAACATATACGAAGACGTAAACGTAAATGTAAATGTATACATAAACGTTAACGTATATGCAAACGATAACGTAAACGTAAATGTATACGTAAATGATAACCTTAACGTATACGTAAACGTATATGTAAACGATAACGTAAACGTAAATGTAAACATATACGTATACGTATACGTATACGCAAACGTATACGCAAATGCAAACGTATACGCAAAACGTATACGTATCCGCAAACGATAACGTATACGTAAACGATAACGTAAACGTAAACAATAAACGATAACGTAAACGTATACGTAAACGATAACGTAAAACGTATACGTAAACGCAAACGTAAAACGTATACGTATACATATACGTACGTATACGCATACGTAAACGTAAACGTAAAACGAATACGTAAACATAAAAGGAATACGTAAACGTGAACGTAAACATAAATGTATACGTATACGTAAACCGTATGCGTATACGTAAACGTATGCGTATATGTAAAACGTATGCAGATATGTAAAACGTATACGTATGTGGATACGTAAAACATAAACGTATACGTAAACGTAAAACATATACGTAAACGTATACACAAACATATCCGTAAACGTAAACGTATACGCAAACGTATACGTATATGTAAAATGTATACGTAGACATAAAATGTAAATACAGAAGAAATGGCTTGGCCATAGATCCCCCCACCAACAATAAAAATATATATATATAAATAAAATATAAATACATATAAATAAATAATAATGAATAAACGAAGAGGTAAAAAAGAATAAGCAGAACATATTTAACCATTATATTATATTACAATTCAAAATATATTATATTACAATTGAAAATATGATATTCCACATAAGATCAATAAACATAAAAGTATTCTATAAAATATTACTTCCAAGTTACACATTTATTTTCATTCAAAATATAGTTAAAAAAAATTATAAATCACATATAAAGTGATTTACAATTTTTTGATGTTAAAAATCATATTATTTAAATAAAGAATCCAGGAAATATTATTACTTACTTTGTGAATATATAGACAAATTCAGATAATTTCTAAAAAATTTATCTCAAAAATCTCGATATATAGACTAGAGCATCATACCCCTTGTTAGACTTCTGCTTGTCCAGAAGATTGCATGCCGTTATTGAATTAGGTCCAATAAAAAGAAAAGGCACAGTAAACTGTAGAAACATAGGAGGAAAAGTTGAAGGAAAAGAACATGGCTGATTAGGAGGTGGTGTGCAGATCATAACTAAATTCCAGAGTCAGAGGTGTTTTGCTTGCTAGAAACTTAGCTTCTACTTTGCAACAGACCAAAGCCGCATCTCACATAAGAAATAAGAGCATTCAGAAAATAAGGATAAATAGGTTATAATAATATTTCCCATCGCTCTTTCAAGTCTTTCTGAGATTTATTCTCGAAACCAATTTACTCTCCCACTTTGAATATTTCAAAGGAATGATCTTTTTCCCTCTTATCTAAGTATGCTTACCAACCCTACAAGCTTAAGCTAATAGAAAAACGATCAATAACATACCCAAGGGTTAATCATTAAGAGAACCAATGTGATGTTGAGAAAATTTATAAAGTCAGATAACAATAGGGTAGTTTTACAAAGGGTGTTTATTAATTGAAGGTTTTTGGCATTCGATAGATCTTCCTATGGATTTTTTTTAGGTTGTCTTGGGAATTGATGTGGTATTCCCAGTATAGGATGAGGAGAAGATACAATTTATTGTTGCTCTTATGAATAGTTTGAAAGGTTGGATACTTGCAGGGTTTTATAATGGCAAAGATGGTTTCTAGATTGAAGATTTTTGCTTTTCCAATAGAGATTTTAGGCTATATTAAAGGTCATTTTACTTATTATATATGATATCATCTGATCCAATCGGGGAGAAGGAAGATTTTTTTTAACCTGCTCAACTTAAATCTCTTAAAAGAAAATTAGAAGAAGATGGAAGAATTGCGAAAGTAGGGCTTAAGTCCTTTTTTCTCTCATTGATGATGAAAAAATTGGCGTACATCGCCTCTATTTATAATGGTGAGGTCCGCCCTTACGCAATTTGGGTTGGATTCCTCTGCCCAATCCTAGTAAAATTCTCTTATCTCAAATAGACATCATTAGTAGAAATCTTCTAGAAAGAGCTAAAATTCTTGAAGTGGTAGATGCTAACTTTTACATCAATTTTGCCTTCTATCGCTCTGCCTGATTTTTATATTATAGAGAGCTACGCCCAGTCAAAGTCTTATCCAAAAAAGAAACTTTCGGTTTGATCGGCCCATTTCAAGCCCTAAATAATGAACTTTAGGCTTGATCGCTATGGGCGCCGGCGTGGCGTCACATTGTAGATCTTGAAAAACTGCCCGATTTAAAAAAAAAAAAAAGATCATCCCAATCAGACGTCGTATGACCAAGTTATGGTCTCCAAAAATTTTGGTCTTCCACTTGGTTTTCCAATGTGGTAGATTTTGCTCCTGGACCTTATCAAATCTTACTCGTAGTGGCCAAAGTAATTCGAATTAATTTGGAGATCCTCCTGAATCATCATCCAATAACGATCAGGAGAAATACTATCTATTTTTGCTTCGGCAGTAGTATATGTTTGTGATATATCATTTGCTGCCACAATGACCAAAATAAACTAGTAGTTGATCTCCAGTGTTCTGTCCCTCTAGAAATGTAAAAGAGCATCTTTTATGTTAGACATGCCAGACAGCCCACTAATAGGTTAATTCAAGCCGATCAACTATGTAAGTCCATGTTCCTACATATCTGACATGACTTGGAGTATGGGTTTTCCTACTCACTTATCTGTAATCGAATATTATTTCTAGGTCAGTTATTGTCACGCCCCCGCCTGCGCGGGGCACGTGAGGTACCTAGTGCTCACATGGGGAGCACATGAGGGGGGAACACGGGACTTCCCTGTCAGATATTGTCCGGTTCTGGGGATCACACAAGTATCTTTCATCCCTTCCCGGTTTTATTTTCCTCCCAAAACGCGTTTGCAGAATTTGGAGACACCTGCCTCATATGTCCAGGCTCTGGAACAAATCTTTCCGATATGAGATTATTGGGCCTCACACCCTTCCCACCATCGGACAAAATCCGTCCTCGGCTCTGATACCAAATGTTACGCCTCCGCCTGCACGGGGCACGTGAGGCACCCAGTGCCCACGTGGGGGCCACATGAGGGGAGACTGCGGGACTCCCCCGGTGTGAGGCCCAATAGTCCCACATCGGAAAGAATCATTCCGGAGCCTGAGCATATGAGGCGGGTGTCTCCAAATCCTGCAGACATGTTTTGGGAGGAAAACAAAACCGGGAAAGGATGAAGGATGCTTGCGTGAAACCCCGGAACCGGATAATATCTGGCAAGGAAACCCCATGTTTCCTCCTCATGTGGCCCCCACGTGGGCACTGGGTGCCTCACGTGCCCCGCAGAAGCGGGGGCGTGACAGTTATCTCTCTTCATATGGTCATTCAATGAATCTGATGACTTAGTCTATAGAACATGTCGACTCTGTAACTAATTGTTAGTCAATTTGGATGTGTTCTGTTGTTGTTTCTTATTTTCTGCATTTGGGATTCCCAACTCTTTAGTTGCTTGTGTTTGCTTCTGATTGTTTGTACGCTGCAACCACAGCAATCTGGTGGATATATCCATTACCTGACAAGATTAGTTCTTTGTCCCCTGAAGCCAGAAGCATCATTTTGATGAGAAAAGAGGAAACCATTGCTTTTAGTTTGCTTAACACGAACATCTATCTTCGCGCACCTCTTTTAGGAAACACTTCATTTTTTATTGGCCTTGAAACATATTTTTCAACAAATCTTTTAATTTAAATATGGGTTAAAGAATAGAAATACAATAAATCTTCTTTCTGTAATGCTCCTAAAAAATGAAACATAGATGTCAAGCCCCCCCCGGCACCCAAGCAAAATCCCATCTCTGAAATTCTGTATTGGAAAGGAAGCGTGGACTCTTTTTTTATGGATGTGTTGCTTGCAACTATGTAGGTTAAGATGGATTTTCCTGGGCAGGGGCAATCACTAGTCATGAGTGCAGTCCAAGTACCCTATCTTGCCATGCCATTACCAAGCTAACCAAATGATGGACAGTACTGCACCAGTCTCATCTGGGCAGCTAACAACTGCTTCTCGGGCACAGCTTAACCAGCACCAACTCTCTTATCAGCACATCCACAAGCAACAGCTGCAGCAGCTGGACCAGACACTTCAAATGTTCTTGGCGAATCGGTATCAGGAGATCGATCAGGGCAACCACAGATTTCAAGAACCATAGCCTTCCATTGGCCAGGATTAAGATCATGAAAGCAGATGAGGATGTTGTAAGAAAATATAAAATAGATAAATAAATCTACCTCATCCTATTAGCTTAGGCTTTTGGGACAAATGGTGATTTTAACATGGTATCAGAGCAGAGGTTTTAAGTTCGAACCCTGTTTTTGCACTCTTTAACCCAATTATAAAAAATTTCATATATTGGGCTCACCAATTAAAAAAAAGTTCGGCCCATATGTGAGGGAGGAGTGTAAGAAAATATAAAATATATAAATAAATCTGCATCATCTTATTAGCTTAAGCTTTTGGGATAAATGGTGATTTTAACAGATGTAAGGATGATAGCAGCAGAGGCCTCTGTACTGTTTGCACGGGCGTGTGAGATATTCATCCTGGAGCTGACGTAATGCTCATGGGTTCATACTGAGGCAAACAAGCGAAGAGCACTGCAGAAGAATGACATTGCTGGGCCAATCACAAGATCAGATGTCTTTGATTTTTTGGTGGACATTGTGCCGGGTGACGATCTGAAGGAAGAAGTGAATGCTAATGACTCTATTTCATATTATTATGCTGGGAATCATCATGTGTAAGCCTGAGGTGGATCAGGGCTTGCTCTATGCCCAACAGCCTCAATCTTACATGCCTCGGCAATTCTGGGAGTAGCAGCAGACAACGCAGCAGCAGCAGCAGCAGCAACATCAGGAGCAGCAGCCTAGTGAGGATTGGTGATCAGGGAATTGAGAGAGCCACAGCAGAGAATGTGAAACATTAAGTTGCAGTATTCATCAACAACGGCCCCCTTAAAACTTGCATTTCGTATAGGTATTCTTTTACCATTTCTCTGCTGAATTTACAAAACAATGATGATTTTTTCTCTGTATTTTGGTTTGTTTTCTAACTGCAAGATGTAAATGTACATATAGGAGGCTGCAATGGCATAAATAATTTTATCTTCTTCAGGTTTATGAAGGAAATTTGATCATATTTCATGTCATATTGTCATATGGTTTCTAATGCTATATATTGCTTCTTCCATCTGATTGACATGGCTGATGTTTGTCACAATTTGCTTTTCAGTGACATGGGTAAACTGCCTTTGATCCCAGGAATTACCGTAGGAAATGCTTGTTAACTGAATTATGGTTCAGTCCATTGCTGAAAATATCAATGGATTTACGCCGAAATGAGTGTTAATTTTCTCTTAAACATGTTCTGTACCGTCTGGTTCGGACCGATACGGTATACCATAGACTTTTATATTCTTCTAAAAAGGGCCACCACAGGTTTTCTACGAAAGGTTTTAGCTGTTAATTCTACGCCTCCGAATTATCTTCCTTCAATTGTATGCTGATGCATTGTGTCATCACCTGTCACTGCAGCTTGGACTTACCCGGAGCACAGCCCTCAGCCACCAACCCAATATGTCAGAATTCCAGCAGGAAATGCAATATATTCCTTTTATTTTGACCTCTTGCCTTCTGAAGTTGTCAGCAATCCAGGAATTACCCTTACTATTATTAACAAGCGCTCAAATCCATCGCTATCTCGGTCAACGCCTCTTATCCCTGATAAGAGAAATTCCACGGGGGAGGTCAAACTGTGTTGCCGTGTTTTTCTGACTTTCTCGCTCGTCTCGAGGTCAACCAAACTAGCAAAGTGGTGTCCCGCGAATTAGAGGTTTCGGTCATGATAGTAATTCCATCGCCGATACAAGACTCCTACGACCAACCGAGCCTACAGACTTGATTCATGCACCAAAAAAGATAATCATATTGGCATATCTTGTGATTATGGCCATGCATCAAGTCTGCTAACAAAAAAAAAATACTAAAAATGTCGCTTATAAACTAATATTTCTCAGCCATTTTTTTGCTTCAGCGACTATGGAGCAAATGTGCTGATCGATCAGGTCAGGCCAAGTTATGAGAGGCAGTTGATATCTAAAATTTGGACCATAGCCCACTCCAAAGCCTCCACTTTAAGGTTCTTATCAACCGATTTCGAGTCTGAATCCGATTGTCTGGATAAACTAGGGTCATTTGAAGCTCACTTGAGTGCAATCTTAGACCCTTCATCACGATGAGCATTAAATTCATGGCAATTTCATGGATTTCACTTTCGGTCATAGATCGAGGTACCTAGCTAGGTTTTTTTTCATACCTCCAAGTAAGAGAATTTAAAATTTGCCAATTGATTGATATGAAGGAAATACAAAAGAGAGAGAGAGAGAGAGAGAGAGAGAGAGAGAGAGAGATGGGAGAAATAACAAATAGATTTAATTAAGAATGGTTGTGGTACGACGCAATGAAAGAATTAGTCATGATAATTGAGGGGGAATAAGTCATTTTTGCTGCTCCAATCATGTTCAACTCTATTCCTTGAACTCAGTGTAGAAGAAGTAAGTCAACTCTTTTGCTTATAGACTAGAACCAAATCATTTTTTTGATGATAGCAAGATGTCCGCCGCCAATTTCACAGGTCACTCGAGCTCCATACGTAAAAAGGTTGACCCTCCACTATACAAATCTCTCAACCTCTGTGTGCAAATAAGATAAGTTGAACTTTTAATTTATGGATTCCTCGGCATCTATGTAGAATGAGATTGAACCTTCACTATGGAGCACTATATGTTCACATGAGAGCAGATTGAACCTTTGTTCCTCAGATAGAATTGGAGTCGCCATTTGTTGATGGTTAAAAGACAAAGAAATATTTTGGACTTTATGATTCAAGGAGGGGGTTATCCCCCATATATTAGTATTATAAGATAGTTGATAACTAGCTAGTGCCTAATATTATTTTTGTGAGAAATAATGTATTGGGAGAAGCGTTAATTAATTTTTTTTCTCTTTTTATCATGCAGATTGAAAATTATTTCCGGCAATAATTTCTTTTGAGGAGGTAATTTCGTATAGTGATAACCTTTTCTTTTGGTGGTTATCAATAATTTATTTTTTGATGATTATTTTTACAAATAACTATCCTATATCTTGATAACTTTCTCTAGAAAATTGATTTCAATGGCAAACCATCCAAATATAACTCTTATGTGAAAAACAAGTGGCTCAACATATTTTCAAGTATCATGCACAAATGACTAACTAAATTTTGATTTGCTTTATATTTTGACCATTTACTATAATTGGTCGATAGCTAATTAATTTTTGGATGTAAACTGCTATGGCGAGTGCCTGGTGACGGATGCTCGAGCAGCTAATTGGGCCATCGTCGATCAGATCCAAGCTGCTTTGCTCCGGTCAATAGTAACTGAGGTGGTGAACGCCGTGCCACGGCAGCCTGGTGTATGATGTATCTCTTTTGTGTTCAAGGTATCTCTATGTTGTGGCTTTTTTAGCTTTGCACAGCCTTTGTGCCCTCTACGTACATTGCCTCTTTTCTGAGAAGGGAAAAAAAATCTGTTTACTAGCATGCCTTATTACAACAAAAGTGAGTTTTTCCGACGCTTATCCGCCGATGCTTGAAAGAAGCGTCAACAATTTGGACACTGCACTGAAATTTACCGACGCTTTTGGATAGCATCGAAAAAATGCAGATTAGATGACACTTATAAGCGTCGTCACAATCCTACGATGCTTAAAAGCGTCATCGAAGGCCCTTCCAGCATTTTTAGCCCAGGACGACGCTTTAGAAAGCGTCATCGGAAGCTATAGTAGCTAACGCGACGCTTTTAAAAGCGTCGTCGGAGACCTAATTATCTTCGGCATAGTCTTTTCCCAAAACGATGCTTTATAAAGCATCGTCAGAGGCCTAATCACCCGCTAATCTCTTCCAAAGACAATGCTTTAAAGCGTCGTCAGAGGCCTAATAGACCAAAACGGCAATAAAGCCAACCCCCTGCCTTTTTCCTCCTCGAACCCAACCCCTTCTCTCTCTCTCGTGCGCGCGCAGAGAACAAACCCTAACCTCTTCACCCAGTCGCCATCATCCCAGCGCCCTCTCCCCCTTCATGCCCTCTCTCCCTCAATGGGGACAACCCTGCGCCGTCGAGAAGTGCACTCCGTTGACTCGTGTCGTCTTTTTGGTTTCGGTCTTCATCTTCTTTCTTTTGGTCTCGGTTTTAATGGCAGAGGAACCCACGAAGATCCCCGACTAGGCCGCTGGCGAGGTACATGAGGAGGAGGCTGAGGCCATCCAATTCGGACTCTTGCTGCAATCGTCGGCATGTTTCGATCCGTGCCCTTCTCCTTATTTCGATTTCTAGGGTTAGGGTTCTGGATTCGCGGTGTCGAGATCTTCTTTGTGTTCTTGTCGTGATCCTTAGGGAGGAGAAGGGGAATGATGCGGTGACTACCACTATACGCACGCTGTCAATGGGTTCTCTAGCTCACTCTGAAGCAAGTGGAGGAATTGTTGAGTGAGTTCTCTTCTTTCTTTCATCTCTGCCAGCAGGTTCTTTTTTTTCTCGTTTGGTTTTTAGTGTTTGTTAGATCTATTTAGTGTTTGATTGAAATGTTACCTGATTGCATAGATTTGGAAAGTGATTTAGATTCCAGAGGCTTCCGATCCAGAACGACTTGAGAATTTGGGGATTTTTTTTCTTGGATTAGTGTAGAGAAGGTTGGTCGCCTGAGCTTTTCTTCTCGCCCTTTTCGCTAGCAGCTGGGTTTTCAGGGATTCGAAAAAAAAGAAGATGAAGACCAAGATGAAGATGAAGATGAAGACCTTTTCGCTGGCAGCTGAGTTTTCAGCTGGATTTCCATTTCTACTGTAATTTGTAATTATGCTTTCTATTCCTACTATAATAGATTTTCTATTGTAATTTGTAAAAAAATCAATAAATTGAGCATTTGTTGTTGTTCCTGTGTTGTTGTTCCTATGATATTAGAAGAAGCGGAATCATGTTGTTGTAATGGAGAACGGATTTCTTGTTAATCTCTCTCCATATTTTTCTCCCAAAAAAATGAATTAGGTTTTTTTTATTTTTTTTAAAAATAATTCTAACGATGCTTTAAAGCATCGGCAAAGCTTTCCATTTTTATCGACACTTTTGAAAAGCATTGGCAATTTAGTTCTCCACTTTACACTACAGGAAAATGGGCCTTTCCCGACTCTTTTTTCCTGACGCTAGGGCCTAGCGTCGGAAAAAAACCACACCGCGCCGAACTTTCCCGACGCTTTAAGTTTACGTCGGTAATTCTCAGGAATAGACGACGCTTAAAAGCGTCGTTTTAATCCTACAGGAAAAAACCAACGTTTTTTGAAAAGGGTTGGTTTAAAAGTGACGCTTATATTAATTAATATAAGCGACGCTTTTAAAAGCGTCGAAAAGAAAATTACCGACGCTTATAAGTGTCGGTAAAGATCATATAAAGCATCGCCAAAGCCTCTTTTTGCTGTAGTGCTTAGAGGGATCAAGACCCAAATATGAATCATAAAGCATGCATGAATCCTGCTTGATCCAATATATGATAATAGTGATAATAAAAGTTTCGCTTCCCAGAGGACCTAGAGCACGTCCTTTAGGTTGTTCCACATGATTTCAAGGTAGAAGGCTGCAAATTATCTTAAGAAAGATATAAATAAATAATAAAAAAGAATAATATAAAATAAAAATATAATTTAGACCCTAATTAAACCACAATCTTGCCTGAGCTAATATGGATCCACTGCATTCGTGAAGTTCAAAACCCATGAATTGGGTATTGACCCCTAACTGCAACCTTACACCAATTGGGTTGGACCCAAGTCTTAACGGTTTTAGTTTTGATCACTTCAGATTTAAGCTAGATGTGAGTAAAATTAGTTTAAAGGCTAGGCCTATATAACGAACTAAGATCTTACCTAAAAAAAATAGCCGAAAGATATTATTTAGATTTCTTGATTTATATAAATATTCAAGATTTATCCTGCAAATAATCAATATGGGGCTAAACACACGCTCGTACAGCTCTTCACGTAGGCCCTTAAACATTGTCATGACTTGAGAAAAGACCTAACACACCAAGTTGCTGGGTCAAATTCTAGACCTGCGGCTCGCTCGGGGTTGGATCTGAGCTCGCTCGGGGTTGGTTCTGAGCGAAGTTTCGTGCAGACCCAACAAAAGGCAAACGAGATTCTATGCATATCTGTAAACTCTCTTTTTCTAATAAAGGTTTCGTCAAAAAAGAAGAAGAAGAAGAAGAAGAAGAAGATTCCATGGATTTCTTTCCGCCTACGTCTGCCTCCTTTTCTGCTTGAAAATGAAATGCACGACGGTGTTGCATGGGGTCGCCATGCATTATAACCAGATGTCAGCCTCCTCTTTCTTGGATTTCTTTTCTCCTTTGCTAATACGTACTGAAATCTTCTGGATTCTGGTCTGAAAGAGTAAAACGGAGCCAACCTTTTCCCTTACTCTTCTGGACCTCCCACCGTTTCAGGCTTCTCCAGCGAAGGAGGGTATCTGGTGCAGATAGGATATACCTCGAGAGGAACTCATCTATACAAATTGATTGGATATGGAAAGTGGATCGATATGGAAACGGCCACCCACTGATTTGTGAGACTCGCAGACTGGTCAGAGGGATAGTATCATTTTAGGCAGCACATATATATCGAAAGGCGAACAGAGCGGCAGACTGGTTTTCCTCCTACGTTGCTCGCCACTCCGAAAAGTTTATCCGAACTTGTGCCGCTGAACTTTCTTCTTTATTGTATCATTTTATTTCTTTTGACTTGGTTGTACCTACGTAAGAGCTATAGAAAATGCTGTTTTTACCAAAAAAAAAAAGAAAAAAAAAGAAAAAAGAAAAGAAAGAAAAAAAAAAGGAGCAACCCTAAATGTGAACTCATGACTAGAAAAGTGGGTCGAACTTTTGTGGCTTTTCATAAAGTTTCTGGTATTAAAATCTTTATAGCTTTTCCGGGACTCTCAGTTATTCTTTTCCGACAATATATACAAGAGATATAGGAAAGGACGATGACCCTCGCCTAATCTTACAAGCCAATCCCTTCAGCTCTTCCAGCCTTGCATTTGATACTGCTCCATCGGAGGTTTCTTCGAACCCTTTCAGCTATCTGACATGTCCTGTATCTTTTTTAATTCAACCCACTGTACGCCAATATATTCTCTTCTCGTTTGTCAATGTAAATTGGACTAACACAAGGTAGACCCCTTTGCTACCAACCTAAAATAATCTCATCCCAGTTGCACTGGGACGTATTCCGTTTATTTTGACCTCTTGCCTTCTGGATAAACTCCAGCACCATGCATACGTCTGTCTATATCATAGGAAAATATATGAAGTACTCCAATCGTCATCAATTTGCGAGTTCTATAATGCATAAATGCAAGCCATAGACTATTATTTTATCCTGGTCAAACACCTATCTCTCATATCTCATATGACAATGGCAAACGATGGCTACGGAGCTGAGTTGTTCTTGGTTGCGTGTCTAAACCAATAGGAGGTCGTTCTTTTGACTTTACCCAATCCCGTGGGCAACCACTAAATCAGAAAAAGTGGTCATCCTAATCCAGGATCAAAACCTGGGTCTGGTATGAGTTCAGGCTCCCAAGATGCTTCGTACCCTCTCACCCAAGAAAAAACAAAAAGACTGATTGATATTTTCAAAAAAAAAAACCAAGAATATTTGATCATATATTATTTTACTAATACGATCTTTTCATTAAGTCTTTTTTGTTTTTTTCAACAAAAATACTTTTTAAGAAAAAAAAAGCACAGAAAATATGAAATATTGTTTAACATATCTAGGATACAATTAATAGAGGCTTCTGGGTTCTCACTAACAATCTAGTAGTCGAACTGGTCCCAAGTAATAAAGAAACTTGAACAAACTAATCTTTTTCCTCTTTTTTTTCTCCTACTAACTTTACGTATTCTTTAATTTATTACTTCCAGCATTGATTTGGATAGCCACTATGTTTGCTACGGGACCAGATACGTACATTTGTCAGTTAGATCAGGACAAGTTAACCTACCATTTCATAATGTCCTTTAGCCGGACCCAGACCCAGATGCAGACCCATATGAGACATCTGGTCTAGTATTTGGGTCCGCTTCGACGGGGATTCAATCAGAATCAGGTCGCGTCTTCATCATCCACGCCAACTTGCAGTCTGAATCTATCATCTATTGGGAGCTTTTCCCATTCCAGCGAGCCCACCAAAAAGGAAGCTGCTTGATGGAGGCTGGGAATTGACTAAAGTGCGATGAAGATGGTTTCCAAATTCTAAAAGCACTGGTTCAAAGTCACACTTTGATCTATGGTCCTGGCTTCGGGTTAGGTGTGGAAGAGCAGACCTCCATCTTGCACCATGGGCCATCCCTAGGAACCACTTCCAGCTACTGAGAATGTAATGCCTTCACTCCTCTATATAAAGCTAGCTTGGTAGAAGTGTTACACCATCTCAGCACCATGGGCACTAGATGCATGGCAATCTCATGGCCTCTTCTTTTGGCCATAGTGCATGCAGTGCTATTCATTTCAATTCTTCCCTCCCTCTCCCATGCAAGAACACTAGCCCCTGCTAAGGGAAGCACTCTTAACGATACCAAGCTCTTCTTTACAACCGGCGGGAGCGGTGCGGGAGGCGGCGATGGCTTCGGCATAAGCATAAGCCATAACAAGTCAGGGATCGATATTGGTATTGGTGGGGGTGTGGGAGGTGGGGTTGGGACCAGTCGTGGCGGTGGAGCCAGCGCCGGGGGAGGGGTTGGTGGTGGCGTCGGCATCCACGTAGGGAAGGGTGAAGTGGATGTTGGGATAGGTGCGGGCGGTGGAGGCGCGGCGAGTGCGAAGAATGGCAGTATTAGTGTGGGAGAAGGTGGCGGAGGTGGGGTTGGTATTACTGTTGGGCGTGGAGGTGTGAGTGTGAGCGATGGCGGTGGTGTTGGACGTGGTGGGGGGAGCGGTGGTAGTGGCGGTGGAGGATCGGGAGGTGGCAGTGGAGTCGGGAGCGCCGGAGGGGCAGTGGGGCGTGGTGAAGGCTTTGGAAGTGCAAGTGGAAGCAGTGGAAGCGGGGGAGGAAGCGGATCGGGGTCATAAGGAAGAGCCCGGGGAGGAGGAGGCGGCGGCGGCGGCGGCGGTGGCGGCCGGGGTTGATTATTTCATAGCATCAGCGCACTCGTGCTACTTACACAAGCTATCAAGTAACATAGTGTGATCTTTATTCCAAATCGATATCTGTTGTTGTGTAATAAGGTAATACATCGATGTTGTTGGGTTTTATATATATATATATCCAGAGGGTGCGACTCATTGCGTGTGATGGGTGACATCAACTATGATCAGATTCTATGTTAGTGGTAATCCAAATGTTAAGTGATGGGAGGCAAAATGGACCGTCCTACTCCGGCATGAAGTCACCTAATTCCGACTGAGCAGACCTCAAAGCCAAGCCAACCTCAGCCCGCCAAAAGCCGAGTCGACCTTAACCAGAGGCCCGACAGACCTCGTTCCCGCCAAAAGCCGAGCCGACCTCAAGGGAGAGGCCGAGCCGACCTCAAGGGAGAGGCTAGACCGACCTCAACCCGCCAAAGGCCGAACCGACCTCGGCCCTGTCAACCTTGATCTCATCAAAGATCCCGCGGATCCCATGCCCAGGCCGCCGAGCGGCCAAATCGTGCCACATGGCAGACCCAGAGGCTCTCTCTGCAGATCCTCCTGGATCGCAGTGTTAA
>JAOXJJ010000725.1:17925294-17944791 GCA_025769935.1 Phoenix roebelenii | reverse complement strand
ACAATATACGTTGTCTTGATTCTTGGTTGCCATGGAAGGTGCGTTCTCCTCCTCTTTCTTCATTGTTTTAGAGTATGATCTCTAACCTTTTGGTCCAGAAAATATAAATTAAATTGATCTAATCATAAAAACTTATTGGTCCATCTTATCGGTCGAGTTAAGTTATCAGGCCAATCTAACCCAAAGCAAGCCGGCCCAGTTGCGGCCAACTTTAGCCCTTTTGGATGACCCATGAGCCGGCAATTGTCCCAGACGGATGCTTCGCCAAGAAGTTCCCGCCGATTCACTAGCCCTTTGTTAAAAATAGAACGGCCCTTGCGTCATTTGTCCCATCCTACGTGGGAACTCCCCGAGTCCTTTCGCTGCCACTTCTCTCGTCTCCGCTCTCGCTCTTTTTTTCGCTCGTCCCCTTTCCCCTCTCCCTCTTCGCTCTGATCGATCTCGCCGCGATGCCTCGCAGGCGCCGAGAACCTAGAAATGGTGCGTCCCCTTATACAAACAGAGCCCTTTTTTTCTCGATCTTGATTCTTGATTCTTGATTCCTTGTTTTGATGCCTTCCAGGGGGGAAGCGGCGAATGAAGGCCCCAGACTTCTCCGATCATGAATCCTTCTCCACTTCGGATTCTGATTTCGTCATCGATTTGGACGACGAGGAGTTCGAAGACGAGGAGGAAGCAGAACTGATGCCGGCGGCGGCGGCGGCGGCGGCGGCGGCGGTTGGAGAAATTGGTGGTGTTGGAAGCGATCGACGAAGGAAGGGAAAGTCCTCTAGTAGGAAGAGCAGGGTTAGGAAGGACAAGGGGAAATCCCCTTTGATTTGGGAGATGTGGGAGAAGGACAATGAGAAGTGGGTGGACGATTCCGTGGCGGAAGAATTCTATCTTGAGCGGCCGTTGGCAGAGACGGCGGAGCCGTCCCCGGACATCGTCCTTCCCCTCCTTAGGTTCCAGAAGGAGTGGCTTGCCTGGGCTTTGAAGCAGGAGGAGTCTGAGTTCAGAGGGGGGGTTCTTGCCGATGAGATGGGTATGGGCAAGACCATCCAGGCCATTTCCCTCGTCCTCACTGCCCGCTCTCTCAGCACGCGTATTGTCGGTGGGGCCACAAGTTCTGATATGGGCTCTTGCTCGATCTCTTCGCTCCCGAGGACCAAATGCACCCTTGTCATCTGCCCTGTGGTTGCGGTGATCCAGTGGGTGGGGGAGATCGAGAGGTACACAAAGAAAGGGACCGCCAGGGTGCTGGTCTATCATGGGGCAAAAAGATCCAACACTGATTATGATTTCGACAACTATGATTTCGTACTGACAACCTACTCGACGATTGAGTCTGACTATAGGAAACATATGATGCCGCCGAAGTTGAAGTGCCAATATTGTGATAAGTCATTCTACCCTCACAAGATGAAGGTTCACTTGAAGTACTACTGTGGGCCTTATGCTCAGAAGACAGAAAAACAATCAAAGCAAGTGAGCAAGAAGAAGAAGTATTCATCTGTGGATGATGAAAAAGGTAAAGGGAAGAAGAAGGGAGGTCATAATAGAGAGAAGCAAGAGGAATTTCTGTCTAGCTCAGAAGATGAGAAGGGTAAAAGGAGGAACAAGAGAGATTCGAAGACTAGGAAGCAAGATAAGCCATCTGAAAATACATTAGGCTCATCCGAAGGAAAATCAGTTCTGCATTCTTGGAAGTGGCAACGTATTATTTTGGATGAGGTAATTGGTTGTGCAAGCTTGATACATAGTGGTGATGAATCTGATAAATTCATAAGTTTTCAGTTTGGCTGAACTTTTCATTCCAATTTAGGCTGAAAAAGTTTGACAAGTGAAAACAAAAGAGAAAATTATAATTTATTAATACCCATGGATCTTTTATATGCTCTGTATGGGCATATGGAAAAGAAACCAGATCTCCACTTTGGGCTTGCAGATTTCATTCTGCTGCAAGAAAATCCCTCAGTGACGGGGCTGCAAAGAAACTGGAGAAAGTTGGGTGAAAGAAGACACACGGACACACGAAGAGAGAGAGAGAGAGAGAGAGAGAGAGGTAAATATATGCACGTATATATTTCCATATATGATATGTTGATAGATAGATAGATAGATAGAGAGAGAGAGAGAGAGAGAGAGGTGCATATAGGACTATATGCGATCACATACGGATTGCATTTTAGTATATCTATACCCATCTCTATAATTATCCAGCAGATGTGAATATGGATATGGATATTCAAATATGCTAAAAGTAGTATTCATAATTTTTCTAGATGGATATGGTTACAAATTTGGATATTATTATATCCACATTTGTTGTCAGATATTCAGATGTTAATTTGGATGCAAATTGGATTTTTGAGCAAATATTAACAAGGACAGCTTTAGATTGTAAAATCTAGGCCGGTAGATGTTTTTAGATAAGAATGAGTATGACAAGTACCTGGAGAATTCATATAATTAATTAGACATCTTTTAGTCATCATAAATGTATGCTCATCCATGCCAATGTTATGCAAGCCCATATGGACACTTTGAACAAAGAGGATTCATTTGTTTTAATAATATGTTCATCATGCATTTATTTGAATGTGAAAAATATCTTAATGTCCAGATATTTGAAGCCGAACCCAGGAAAACCTTAATATCCAAACATCCAAATATGAATCTCTCTTTTTATTTTTTAGGGGGGGGGGAGAGAGAGAGAGAGAGAATCTATTTTTCTATCCGAATCCAACATGATCTGGGTTGAAATTCGGAAGCAGTCAGTTTTTTTTTGGACCCACTTGCAGCCCTTTGTGGAGAGGAGGGGAACAAATGAAACGACAAACTGAGTATTACATTAACAGGGCGCTTTCTTTTTTGTTAAAGTGCTGCTATATTTCCCCGAACCTTCGTGGGAAAGGTGGGTTTGGTTTTCAGTTTTGGGCCAGGATGCCAAATTTGGCATTGAATGTTCGAGAAGAAAACCATGAGTTGCAGCCATGTTGTGAGGTTTTAGGGGATACAAAAAATTTTCATTTTGTTCCTATAGGGTTACCTTTTTTGAATTGGGATATGACTGAATTGCCTCTATAAGTGGCTGTTGATGCAATGACCATCAATCACAAATAGGAACCATGTCAGAGTGCTTAACTATATAGGAGAGGAATGAAGAAGGTCCAATTACCATTCTTGAACAGCAGACAAAATATCACTAAATTCGCCATCTTATTGTTAATACTGCTAGAAGATAAGGCTTTGAATTGGCTTTGATATTGCGGTGACCTTGGAGATGTTATTTGCTAACTTGCTGTTTGATTAAATGACTAGTTTTGATTCTGAACCTTGTAACAGGTATTTTATTTTGTGTTCAATGATTTCTTTTCTCACGTAAACCAATTTATTAATTACTAACAGAGACGCTTTATATTGTTGAGCAGGCTCATTTCATAAAAGACAGACGCTGCAATACTGCAAAAGCTGTTTTTGCTTTAGAATCTCTATATAAGTGGGCATTAAGTGGCACTCCTCTACAAAATCGAGTTGGAGAACTTTACTCGCTGGTTTGTGCTCATTTCTCTTTCAAAGATAATTGGTATTTTTATTCTTAGGCTGATACAATGGTATGTCTTATACAGGTTCGCTTTTTGCAAATTCATCCTTATTCATATTATTTCTGCAGGGATTGTAATTGTAAGATTCTTGATTATCGGTGAGTATTCAAACATTAGATTATTTGATTGTTGAGAATAACTTTCCATCACTATGTTTATGGTGATCCCTGCTATCTTTATGATCAACATGAATATTTTGTGTTTGAAGGATTGATGAAACATTTGTCTGTATATCTTCATTTCTTTTTCTTTAACACCATTGAGTGCTTTTCTTTTTCAAGTGCTATCTCATGAGTTACCTTCGCGAGCAGAAATATTTCCTTTCCAAGTGCTAGCTCATGAATTACCTTCGCTAGAAGAAATATTAAGTAGAAAAAAGCGAGAAAAATGCTGAAAATTGTGTGAAACTTGTGATGGTGAGTTTATGGGTAGCTTTCTGCATGGAGCTTAGAGTGGCAAGTTCTAATTAAATTAATGTTTAGTAATCGCGTCTTATTATTTGCGGAGAGCTTTGGTTGTACCTAAAATGGGATATGATGTGATAAATCCTCAGATGAGACCATCTCCTGTTTGAATACTGGGAATGGAATAATTTAATCACCTGATCAGAAAGGACAAGTGCATGATGACTGAACTATATGGATGGGGAGTATTTTTTTTCAGGAGCATAGAGTTAGTGCAGTGCCTAAGGATAGTTTATGCTTTTTTTTGTGATTTTTTGGTATATCTGAATTGATTTTTAGGGCCTACTTTTCTGTTGCTTTTGGACCCCTATCAAAAATAGGATTGGTGCCCGTCTGATATGAGATTTAGGTACTGTCCTGAAAGGTTAGGGTTAGGGTGTAGAACAACATAATGCGGATGAATTGCCTTGGTGTAAGGTCTGCAGTTCTGTGTGGATCATCATTTTTTTGGTCAAATATCCACCCACTGGGAGATGGTTCAGTGGAAGAGTAAAATCTGAATTTTCATTTATGAATAACTGTCCACCATGGAGCACCTTGACAGGTGCTGATTTCTGACAATATAAACACTACTTGAAAACCTTCTGATGGTAGAGAATTATTAGGTTTGCACATTCTGGCACAGGTCATGTAAGCTAGCTAGCAGGGTGTATGAGAAGCTTATCAAAATAAATCAATTTAATGGTGGAGATTTGCAAATATGTCTCTGATGCCTTCATCCTAGAGTCACGGTTTCCACACCATGAATTCTAAAGCAATTAAAGGAGTGAATGCTATTCCTGTTACAGCATGTAACAGAACATATAGAGTTAAGACACCACATTGTCATGCTGGCAAAAAATAAACATGTATATAACCACGGGCACATTCTACTATGCATAGTCCATGATGAACCTACAAGAGGTGCCTACAAAAGGAATAAAGAGTGCACGTATTTCATATCTGGTGTGACACAGACAAGGTCATAGGCTGCTGCACTTTTCTTAGCACAGTTCATTGATAAACTTTCACTTATCTGCTTCATTATTGCTGATCTTTTCTTAATATGTCAAATATTATTTCTGTTTACATTTTTGTGAATTTATATTCTTTATACTTTATTTACCAAGTCAGTTCTCAACTTTTGAGCATTCTTTGCATTTACTGGTGTTGCAGTTCAAGCACATGCACTGAGTGCCCTCATTCTTCCACAAGGCACTTTTGCTGGTGGAACAAAGTGAGTCTTGCTATCCAATAATTATTGATGCTTCTACTTTCATTATAATTGTCATTTATTAATCTTAGTTCAAAATAATTTTTAGCCCTCTGATGGATTGTTATTTCTTACCAGAATATAACCAAGCCCATACAAAATTTATCGACATTTGATGAGGGCAGAAGAGCCATGATTTTGCTTAGGGACAGAGTTCTGAAAAACATAGTGCTAAGGCGTACAAAGAAAGGCAGAGCTGCGGATCTTGCACTTCCACCAAGACTTGTTAAGTGCCATTAAAACTTTTGCCCATCTATGAGGAAAATACAATATCTAGTTCTCTTTCTCTTGCAAGTAGTGTCATTTATCTGATATATGAGAAACTTTTGTGTGTCTTTCGGATTTTTTTGCTTTTGTAGGTTACCTTGAGGAGAGATACTCTGGATAGAAATGAACAGGAGTTCTATGAAGCATTATATACTCAAAGCTGTGTACAGTTTGATACGTGGGTTACTTCAATCCCTTCTGTTTTGTTACATCATTCTTCAAGTACGCCATTTTGTGCAGTTGTAGCTTTCGATAGAGTCCATTATCTGCTTGATGTTATACAGAATGAGGTTGGAGGTACAATGCACTGTGAACAAAGGTTGCCACTTGTGGATCAGTGCTAGATCGATGCACTAATCACCTTATTTGCTGCTGCAACTGCATCATTAATGCAATCTTAATGGGAGATTAGTAATAAGGAAGGGGATGGAGTGGATGTTCTTATCTGTTTAGATGATATCACATGCATCTCTATATCAGACCAATATAGAAATTTGACATATGTGGCGTTTTCTGATGATAAAAATTAAAAGTCAGCTGAAATAGGCTTGTCATGTCTTAGATTATTACTATTTGCTGTCATAATTATTATTTGCTTCTGATTCACAAGAATTTACCAACTGATCTTTCGTTAGAATTATAACATAACAACATGTTTGTTTTATATAAAGAGGGTTGCAGAAATGCATCCGTAAGTAGAATATACAATGGAAAACTTATATTTATGTGGAAGTCGACCTCTCACAAAAGTTTGATTGAGGCATCTGTGTTGGAGAAGTGGCAACACAAACACATTCACACATCTGTATGTCTGCACTCATGTAGGTTTGTGTTGAGATATAAATGAATACTTTTTTCATGTCTTGTAATGTGAAAAAATATAAGGCCAGATTAGCATGTTTAGCTGCAATTCTAAGATAGCCAAAGCTTTTGAGAAAAAAACTATTCTGAGGGAGCAAGAGTCAGGAAGTAAGATGTTGGTAAACTTTGTAAGTGCTCTTGAAGTAATTAATGTCAGTTTGCTAAGAAAATCGTGACGAAATAATTACATAAATGTAGACAAGGCTGGGGAGGGAACTGATGTTGTGGTCGGTCATGGAATTTTTTAATAGCCAAATATGAGATTGACTAAAAAAAAGGACGTTTTGCCAAAGGGCAAGATTATTGTTAGATGAAGATTGGTGCAACTGAGGGTGTCAGAAGGTAGACAAATTTCCTGCTCCTCTAGGTTCTGTTTGCCAGTAGGAGACATGAAATTGGAGAAAGGGCAAGGCAATGGATTTTCCTGCTTAATGCAGATATCTAATCATGAAGCATTCTGTGGGTTGTGGATATTGGAGGGATGCTGCGGAACATTTGGGTGTCTAAAATGAGACTCAAATGCACATCAGCGCATGATAGGTGTCTTCAACAGGGGCAATCTGTTAAGTATGCTGGTCACAAATGGGAAAATAGATCATGGTAATAGGTCACAAAATCTGAGGGAAGATTTTGTCTGCAGGATCAAGTTGAGGTGAGGGATTTACTGTTTAAACACCTGAAGATGGCCCAAAGTTGTTTAAATCCATTGTCAATGAATTCACAAGTAGTGTGTGTGTGCTCCAATTCTGTCTCTATGTGTGAATATGCACATTGTATGTCCTTTTTATGATAATTAAACTTGTTGATTTGTTGCAGACCTTTATCCACTCAGTAAATTATGCATGCTATTTCAGAATATCCATTTTTGTTGGTGGATGCAAGGATCAACTGTTAATGACTAAACTAGGTAAATGCTAAAAGTTTTATAAGTAATTACTATATTTTGGACCTTGACAGCCTATTTTTAATCTCCATTTTAATCTCCAATGTATTAGAATATAGATGTTAAAGTGTTAATCTGCACATGCACATGGGTAACATTGCAGCAACAACTTAATGACGATGCTAGACTGATAAGTTTATACTTTTCGAGACTCAGATGAGTCAGAATTGTAACTAGCACATTCAAGAAAGGATTTCTTGGAGCTTCAACATTTTCTTTGTCTTGATCTCAACTTCTGTATGGGAATTACTCTGTCCGTTTCTACTTGTTTCATAATGTTTCTGATCAAAGGCTGACCAAGTTGACCCTCCTAATTGATTTTATAATGAAAGTTGCTTTTTTTAATAGATAGTAACTTTTAGCCTATCAGATTTCATATTTTCATTGTGCCTTTATTCTCTTTCCATTTTTTCCCTCTTTTCAAGATATGAGTGAAGTTCCTAAGGTTCGCCCACTGTTTTCCAGATATGTTTCAGCTGGAACCCTGATGAACAATTATGCACACATTTTTGATCTCCTTACACGATTGCGGCAGGTGTGGTACAAAACTTTGATTCATTGCTGGGTGTTGCAAGCACTGCTTCCTACTTTTAAGCAGTCATGCTTTATGCATACGAGTTCATGATTTATGTAATATCATAGGAAACTCTTACTTCATGTTCAGATAAAATGGTATGTCATTAATGATACCTTAGAGCAAGGTTTGTCATACCATATCAGTACTAAACCGGTAGATTATACCATACCATACCGATATTGTTGAATCTTATTGTACCGTACCACGTATTGACACTGTAGTAGGATGGTACTGGTATAGGATCTAGTAAGCAGTACTGAGACAGCAAACCTTGCCTTTGAGAATGAACTTTAAGCAACAATGATGTAGTGACAAGAAGTAGGCCTATCTATCATCTTATTCATACGTCAATATTCATCTGAACCTTAATTGGAAGCCTTGTCCTACATATAAGTGTTTGGTTTATGGATCTAAGTATCCTACATATGACTTTGGAGCAAAGTCGGAGGAATCGGTACTGGGCACCGTACAGATTCTCCGGTGGGATGACTCGGTACGGGCCGTGCCGGGTCTGAACCAAGAGAAGGACCGTGGAAGAGAGGAAAAGAGAAAGAGAGAGCGAGCGGGGGAGGGAGGGTCGGAGGAGTGCCGACAGAGGCCAGCGTCCCGCCCTCTCTCTCTCTCCCTCCCTCCCCCGCTAGCTCTCTCTTTCCTTCTTCTTCTCCGGCTCTGGTAACGGATTTCATTTTCGTTACCAGAACCGTACCGGTGAGCCACTAGTATGGCTCGAGATGGCTGGAACCATCCGGTTCGGGACGGTTTCGCCGACTCTACTTTGGAGACATCTTATCGTAGTACTAGATTTCTGACTAAGGTAACTGTGGGCAAAACTGTGGTGATGAAATCTAGAATTCTTGTTTGGTGGTCGGAAAACCTACCTTCAAAGATTGTTGCATTATGTATGAAATTTCTTGTGGGTGCATGTATTTGGGTTCTCCATGGCTATTTTTTATTTCAATTTTTTTATTTTATTTGCCCGATCTACTGACTCTTAACTTCCTCCATATGTTATATCAATTTTATCTGACGATGCCAGGCAGTTGACCATCCATACCTGGTGATATATTCTAAAACTACTGAAATGCCTGATGGAAGCAAAGATGATACTGTGAAAGACAATTGTGGTATTTGTCATGATCCAGCAGAAGATCTGGTGGTGAGTATCCCCCTCCGCAATTTAAATTGTTAGTGGAACATGACTTCTTCAAGGTATATGACATTATTACACTGTCAACACATTATTCTCAACTTCTGTGGTTTACTTATCTTTCTTCTTCAGGTTACCTCTTGCGAGCATGTATTTTGTAAGGCATGTTTGATTGATTACTCTTCGGCTCTGGGGAATGTATCATGTCCAACATGTTCTAAACCCCTTACTGTTGACTTAACAACAAAGAACTCTGCCGAAAAGTTGTCTCGAACAGCCATCAAGGGTTATAAGCACTCGGGAATATTAAACAGACTTAATGATATTGGAGAGTTTAAGTCAAGTACAAAAATTGATGCACTGGTATGATACTCTGGTATTCACTGCTCGTCATCATGAGTTTTTACCTATGTTTTTTTATCTCTTGATAAAAGAAAATGTTTTGAGAACCACTACATCCATTGTTGAAGAATGTTCCCCACCCCAAAACCAAAGCAAGTATAACCTGTGTAGATAGGCAAATAATGCAGTATATTTATTGTCCAGAAAAAATTAGATTTGAAGGTTTGTGCTGAATAGACACAATTCTTTCACATAGTTGCTCTGTTATAAC
Organism: Phoenix roebelenii; assembly: GCA_025769935.1. Lineage (NCBI taxonomy): Eukaryota > Viridiplantae > Streptophyta > Magnoliopsida > Arecales > Arecaceae > Phoenix > Phoenix roebelenii. Next base: position 17,935,080 of record JAOXJJ010000725.1, on the reverse strand, counting down.
TCGATGATGAAGATATGTTGCATTTGTTTTGGACATCTCTCTGCAAAATCGGATGTCCTTTTTAGTTTGGTATGTGTTCTGTACTATGATTGCAAGCATTTTTCCCCACTTCATCTGGGTTGTTCGGATTTGAAATGATCAAGACTTAACCAATATATTTGTGGCCATTTATTTTTTTGGGTCTTATATGGCTGTTATGAATATGATCTGACTTGCACCTTCAACATAAACCATTGGTGTCCCAGAAATCTGGTTCATCATTTGTTCTTTGGCTACACTAGAAAAGGATGCCAAATGAACACTTAATTCTTATAGTTGCATGCTTGAATTTTTTTGCCACAATGAGAAATCTTGACCAATCTTAATGTTAGCGTGCTGCTAAATGTATAGTTAAGATAACTAGATAGGTGATAATCTTGCTTTATGATAGTTAAGAGTCCTTCTCTAGGCGAACGAACTTAAATTACATAACCAACAAAATAAGAACCAAGGTTTGCGGACTAGGCAATACCGTACCATACCATGCTGGTACCGAACCAGTATGCAGTCTTGTACATACCAACACTCGGTACATCTTGTCGTTTCGTATCGTACCGCATATCGACAATGTAATAGGATGGTACTGATGCGGGGTCCAGTACTAACATGATGAGCCTTGATAAGGATTACCAACTACTGTTACCATAGGAGGTAGCCCAATTGTTGTGTGCCTGGTTTTGATGAGCAAGTATGAAAGGACCTGGGGGTCCTTTTTTTGGGCCTTGCGTAGGGGTTGGGTGGGGGGGGGATATTATTTTGAGGTTAGAGGTTAAATTATTGAAGGATAGTTGTTAAAGTAAATCTGGCATTAATATTAATTCTTTGTAATTCTCCATTTTACAATTGTTAAGTATGTGCTTCTTGACCCTTAGTGAAGTTTTTTGAATCTTTCTTCATGCTAATTTTCTTGATTGCTAGACTATCTGGACATCATGGTCTTATCATGAGGACTCTCAAATATTAACTAGTTCGGATCACTCTCTTACAAGGCTCATCAGTCATCATTGAGGAGCTTTAAGGTTCACCATGGATCACCAGGCTGATCATCGAGGACGTGAGGATATGAGATTTTAGACAAACATGCTTGAATTCACATGCACCCACACACCCACATACATACAGATACACACTGCATTCGTGTAAACTTAAGTAGAAGCAATAAACTCCAAACCAGGTATTGCAGGAGACAAGAATTTTTTTTTTTTTTTCTTCTGCATGTCACCAGTAACCAGAATTGTTCTCACAAATCTGGATCCCTCAGATGGTTAAGATAGTGAATTATCAGGCTTGAATCTTCTTGGCTGATTGTTCCAGATCTTTCACCTGGTTTGGTGGTTCCTGGTCCAGACATCCCATTTGATCAAGCCTTATTCTAAGTGTGTGAAGAGCGAATATGATTGCTTCCAATTGTGCAGTAGTTGACGCATTTAAAGTAGTACTCTGTGAACTGGTATACTTGCATATTGCTAGTCATAGATGTTGGATCATAGGTAATGCATTTCATAGTGACCATGGTTCATTTTGGTAGGGATGAGAGGTAAAGATGAAAGAAGTATCCTTATCAAGAGTTACTAGTTGGAACGAGAGAGGATACTAGATTATTGAGGAGAAGATGTAGGAAAGGCGAGATTTTGGAAGGGCTACATCACAAACTCATTTTTTTGCACTTTATTAAATTACTATTCAGGAAATTTCTTTTAAACTGTCTCAACTGACAGGGGTATGGGACACTGAAATCTGGATTTGGATCAGTGATCAATGTTTAATCATCACTAAAGAAGTTGTTGGAGAATTTCTTGCTGCCTGATCTTAATGTTTGCAGGGTATTTTTAAACATCTTCGCTTGTTATTATGTACATCCTGTGGCAAGTATCTGACTTAATTCTGTGCCCAGATGGAAGAGATAAGAGACATGGTTGAAAATGATGGTTCTGCAAAAGGAATCGTTTTCAGCCAGTTTACATCATTTTTGGATTTGATTGGTTTCTCCCTCCAAAGGGTAAGTTAATCTTTCTGTTAACTTGGTTCTGGTAGCTTTTGTTAGCCTGGACTAACATGTTGTTTGGCAGTCTGGCATTAAGTGTGTTCAGTTGGTGGGAAGCATGAGTATTCCTGAGAGAGAGAAAGCTATAAAGTCATTCACCGATGATGTGGATTGCAAGATTTTTCTCATGAGCTTGAAAGCTGGAGGGGTGGCCCTCAATCTCACTGTGGCATCATATGTGAGCAATTTCCTTTCACTATTTCTGAGAGTATGGAAGTCTTCTTTCAAATTTCAATAGATTCTTGTAGATAATTCACTACAGATTTCATTGAGGCAATCCTTACAAAAAAAAAAAAAATCATCATTATCTGGTGTTGTGAAACAATCTTGTAATGATTATTTTTCTGAGAAGGTGAGGAATGGAATCTGCGAAGGTTATTTGCAACTATCTTGTTTCCTTTATAATGTTATGCATCCTGGCACTTGCTGTGCTTCGGGTATAATAATCATCTTGGCATTTTTTTTGTCGAGTTCCTCTTATTTTATGGTGCTGAAATTGGCTTTCACACTGAGTTTATAGGTTTTCTTGATGGATCCATGGTGGAACCCAGCAGTGGAGCGCCAGGCTCAAGATCGAATTCACCGAATCGGGCAATATAAGCCCATCAGGTGCCCCATTTCAACTTTTCTGACATCATGTTCTAATAATGATCTCTTATAATAACACTTTGGCCCCTCATAGTTCTTTTGGACGTTTTTCAGAACTGTGAGATTTGTGATTGAGGACACCATCGAGGAACGGATACTGAAGTTGCAAGAGAAGAAGGAGCTAGTGTTTGAAGGGTAAGATTTGTTTGTTCTTGACTAATAATCAAAGTGGCACCTCTTAGGTTCTGATTGATATTTTGTGCTGATCTGTACATCCCAATGTAAAATGTAGGACCATAGGTAACTCTTCTGCTGCTATGGGAAAGCTAACAGAAGCAGACTTGCGGCTTTTATTCCACATTTGATAATTATTGTTAGGGATGACAATAACTCTTCTAATTAATTTCTGGATGGTATTTTGTATATCAAGCTTGTCTCTGCTCGGAATGTTTTGGAAGAGATTGAGCAGTCTCACTTTTTGTAGCCGTACAGAAAACATCATATATGTGAAAATGAGATTCTCTGACGAAAGTAGAATGTTATTTAAAATTTCTTGAGGACAACATTGCTAGTGATAAATCATGGAGTAGATTTGTAAGATGGCTTTAGTGAATCCTATGCCTTTATGGAGCCAGTTCGTATAATTATGAAACTGATATAAGTTGGATAAATCAGCTATGTTCAATACAATTTAGTAGATTTTTTTTATATTGCAAATTGTCGTCATTGGGAGACGTCGTTGAGTAACATGTGATTTTCACTAGTTGCATTGCCCCTCCTCTCTCTCTCTCTCTTTGAATCTTCAATAAAGAGTGCTGCAAAGTAGGCTCTGCAGGCCGCCCAGCTAGTTATTTGATCGGCAAAGAGAACCAACCGGGCTCTATCACTAATTAATGCTGGCCTGTGCAATGCACATGAGACAAAGCATAATTGGCTTTAAACAAGAGATGAATTCAGTGAGATATATCCTGTCCCTCATCTTCGTTTTTGAAAGTTTGAGCTAGGAAATTGTAGCAGGATCATGGTGGAGACGGACTGTTCCTTCTTGTTCAAAGAATTTGCAATTTGCACCGTGGGAATTCAACCGTGACCCGTGCATTCGCTCTTGGCTACATGTGCCCCCGTCCCCTGCACTGGTTTGGGGTCTTATTTAAGATCAGATCTTCCAAGGACCGCCACGATGAGAGCTATCAGAGAAAGCTTTCTCCAGACTCTAATAGCTATATCAAAGATGTAGAGAGAACGGACAGGGGATTAGACACCATGGGATTAGCTATATCAAAGATGTAGAGAGCAAGTTGTCATAATGACAGAGTACGGATATGAAGAAAATGGAGACAGCTTCTTACCTTTCTCTTGGAATTCAAGGAGAATGTGCTTGTTTTCTGCATGCATGAAGCTGGCCGCTTGCACAAAGGAGCCTAATATGTCTTGGATGGGGTTGAAAAAGAGCCTAATATGTCAAAATTTCTATAGAGATGGACAATATGTGAGGAAGCACGAGCACCACATGTGCGGCGGAGTTCCTTTGTATAATTGTTTAAACTTGTTTTTTTTTCCACTTTTTATTTTTTCTATCAAAATGAGTTGAGGTCCCTTTTTTTTAAAGATAATAATTCCTGATCAGCTCTAGAATAAATATAACCACCCGAATCAACATACAAAATATCCTGAAGTTGTCCAGATATGGGAGAGTTAGATTCCAGTCCATCACCTCGAAGTGTTCAGCCACTTGAGAACTGATCTAATCTGCTCCATTGTTTGTCTTTATGTAGACATGCTTAGTTTCAAAAACAGTGAGAGAAGCTGCAATCCTCCAGATATCTAATAGAAAAGGACCTTGACATCAGATTTACTTGTAAATCACCGAGTACAAGTTTCACCATTAGAATCACCCTTCCCATAAAGATCTCCATTTCCGGTCTTCGACCTTTTACCGTACTTTCATTATGAGAACAAGATGCTCTCTTGCTAGAACTAATCAACGTGCTCGGAGGCATGGGGATCACATGAGCCAACTGGGACAACGATTCTTTCATTCTTTTTTTGGGTCTCGGTTGAGACCCTCGTGCTTCCATAAAAATAAAATATAATCGAACAAATGCGGATTGGTTCTTAGCGACCAATTCTTTTCTCCATAAAATAACAAAAAAAAAGATATAATCCCTTCATAATCTCGTATAAAGCTGGAAGAACCCAGAAGAATCCCTTCACTTTCTCAAACTCCAATATTTCCACAATAATAAAGCTGAAGTGATAACTTTAGACCTCTCAGTGCGGACGCCGCGTTTACACTTTGAACCCCGCATCAGATCCCACTCTCACCGCACAAAAAAAAATACAGCCACAGGTGTGCCCTTATGCAGCCTTTTATTTTTTAATCTTATTAGCCATATTCATATCCATCTAATGTGAGCCACCGTTGTAAATTTTTTTTTTTAAAAAAAAAACAGCCCATAGACGAGAAAAGCATGCCTCTCTCACACAAATTTCCACTTAAATCACGCCACCAATGGGTCCTCCTTTCACACCTTCATGTCACTGTCTATCTTCTCCGACACCTTCGGCGTCACCACATAAGATGAGGCCCATAGACCGGATTGGCTAGAGCTTTGCTGGACTCGGATACGTGTCGCATGGCCATGGTGCAACATTAGTAGTGCCTCAAGTCATTTTCTACGCTCTATCATCACACTAATTGCTCCCTCCATGGACTGACTACTAAAAAACCTTCCTCAGATCGACCGATGTGAAAAAAAAATGTTTGAACGAGATTTTTTCGTTTTGGAGTCTGATCCACGGAAGGATCCGTCATTAACTTCCCCTTACTATCATTATTCTGGGTAGAAGTTTTCTATGCATTAATTATTAGGATATGAGTTTAGTCTGTGGATTTATTTTTTCTCGTATTTCCCAAAAATAGAGAAGCGTCTACGACCGACTGTGTATGGAGTTGGATTGTCCATTTCCTCCCCCACGCCTACCGTTCTTATACAACGAAGTGTGAATGCAGAACTGGAAATCAGAAATGGAAGCAGAGGAGGGACCCACCCTCGCCGCGTATAATATGGGGCCTCGCTGCCCCGCTACGTACGCAGCCATGTACGTACGCTTTCTTCGGTGCATCAGGTCTCTTTCATCTTCTATATAACCCCACTCTTCCTCCCACCTTCTTCTCTCACAGTCCTTAAAACGCAAAGCCACCAGACCCCCAAGGATTCCCTTCAGTCCTTCTTTCTATTGGCTCTCCTAACTCACTTTATTCGTCTTCAATGGCTTCTCTATTTTATTCTCGTGGGGTGGGGTCCTGTGTCTTATTCTTGGGGTGGTGGTGGTTCCATTTGATGGGTTCCGGGGAGGGAATGGTTCCAGCGATGTATGTGTTCGGGGACTCGCTGGCGGACGTAGGGAACAACAACCATCTGGAGACTCTTCTCAAGGCCGACTTCCCCCACAACGGCATCGACTATCCCGGCCGCAAGGCCACCGGCCGGTTCAGCAACGGCAAGAACTCGGCTGACTTCCTTGGTACGGACCTCCTCCAGTTCCCCTCATTATTTGATCGCTGAACTGCTCATGATTTTTTTTAATATAAAACTGAATTTATTAAACCAATCTATGATCTAATAAAAATACATTCAGCTCGAATCAGGAATTAAAATATTCAAAAAATCTATAAAAAAATCTATCAAAGCAAGTTTCTATATCATCAGTTGTGCTATTAATCTTTTTTTAACTACCTAAATAATATATCGATGTATACTTGTGGAACTAACAAATTTGTATAATTAACCTTTTTTTCGACTATCTAATAATATATCGACGCATGCTTGTGGAACTTAAAAAAAAATTGGGTCAGGTTCGTAGCATTTTGTGTGACAACTATTGGATCTTTTCGTGCCACAAGATTTGGAGCATGTAAGTAGATTATTTGGGTGGAACCCGGCTCAAGGAGTTCAGCATAGTTACCTAATTTGTTCTTGATGCCAAATGGTCCCAGAGGAGTGATGTGATTCACTAGATAGGAGGTTTTGATTGCGTATATCGGTACCATGTCATAATATTTTTCTATTTTTAGATAATTTAGTGGCCCACTCACCTACCTGATAGATCAGTATACTTGAATCATAATTTATAAAAATATACATACAAATAGCAACTTTATAAAATATATTTTGCATAACTAAAAGATGTATACTCAAAAAATCCTTCACTATTTAGAAATTGATAGGAGCCAAATCTACTTGAACCAATGAACCAACTCAAGTGTGGATGACTTGCTGGGAAGCAGTTTTTAAACCTGACCTCTCTTAACCCTCTGTTTCAAGCTGGGGTAACACATCAAATGTAGGCCTATCAAATTGCAGTAGCAACATATATTTACTCAATATTTTCATCTGGTTTCGTAACATTAACTTGTTTACTTACAAACCTAGCCCAATTGCACTCCTCCCCCTGGATTTAGGCACCGGGCAGAACCATAATTATTGTCAGATAGATGGCTCAGAAGTCAGGAATTTATGACTTGATGTAACCCAACCATGCATGTTCAACAAGTTACAGGAGGTCCTACGTACAGCTCTGACTCAACCAAGATAAATGGTTGCATTTATTGAAGAAGTACACAGTTTTGTAAAACCCCGGTCAAAGAAGTCGTATGTCCTCTATTTGCTTCAGCCCACGCTTCTATATGGAAACAAGAAGGACAGCTCAAGTCAAGGTGAAGGAAGACACGATTGGATTTTTACTAGATCGAGTCAAAGTGTCGGGGTTATTGGATGTCTTTCTGACAAGGCCTGGCCCGTTGACAATTTTAACCAACAGATCTCTTCCCGTCTATGACGTAACCACAAAAAAAAGATAAAAAAGAAGAAGAAGAGAAGAAGACAGGCCAGCAAAAATAATCGTAACATAAACTTCTCGGTCCAAAGAAGTTTCTATTCAAGCTTCTATGAGCTCTCTTACTGCTTTCCATTCTAATTTGCATCTTTCATGTGGCAGCTGAGAAGCTTGGCGTACCAACTTCCCCACCTTACCTCTCCATACCCTCCAGCTCCAACAGAACCGATGCGTTTTTGCATGGCGTTAGCTTTGCCTCTGGAGGCGCCGGAATCCTGGACTCCACGAACTCCGTAAGCTTTGATATAGAAACAGAACATCCATTCCAGTCTGATAACTAAACTGTTCGATGCTGATCACTTGCTCAAATGAACGAAATCTTTGTCTCAGGGCCAATGTCTAACATTCAACAAACAGATAGACTACTACTCCACTGTGTATGGAGCTCTGGTGCAGCAGCTAGGGAGTGCTCCAGCTCAAGAACACCTATCCAAGTCTATCTTTGTCTTCATCATTGGAAGCAACGATTTGCTAAATTACGTCAAGTCCAGTTCCAGCAAAAACCTCAAGAGCACTCCTCAACAATTCGTCGACTCCTTGATTTCGTCGCTGCGAGGCCAATTAAAGGTATCGTAGCTTATAACGCAGACAGTTCGCAGAGCCTAGTTCGATTAATTTATGTTACTCCTTGTCGCAGAGAATCTACAACCTTGGTGCTCGTAAGCTTGCGTTCATAGGCACAGGGCCTGTCGGTTGCTGCCCATCGCTAAGGCATCAGAACAAGACGAAAGACTGCAATGTGGAAGCAGATTACCTGTCAGTTTTGTACGACCGAGGTGCTGCTGCTCTGCTGCAGGAACTGAAGTCACAGCTTGGTGACATGAGCTACTCTTTCTTCGATACCTCCAGTGCGTTGCTCGAATACATTCAGAAGCCAGCCGCTTATGGTATGAGAACTTATGCAAGCTTCTTGTCTGGCCTGTGGTAAATTCTTAACAACTCTGACCCTTTCTGCTGTCTGGTGATAGGATTTTCTGAAGTCAAGGCTGCATGCTGTGGTTTGGGTGATTTGAATGCCAAGATTGCTTGCATTCCAATTTCTACCTACTGCTCCAATAGAAAGGACCACATCTTTTGGGATTTCTACCATCCTACGGAGACCACTGCCGGAATGCTTCTAAGTACTGCTTTTGATGGAACGCAGCCCTTAGTGTACCCAATCAATATAAGGCAGCTGAGTGCCCTCTGAGCTGCGGCTGTTTGGGTGTTTGAGGTCGAAGACCCTCAACTACGCAGAGCAGGGAGATGTAGAAGAAGCACTGTTTTGCCCGAACCAGCTTCACAATCTCCCAAAAAGAAATAGAAAAAAAAAAACAGACGCAAACATTTGTATGTATCATAGTATTGAGAATGAAAAGTGAACGGTGGTTTTATCAGGGCTTAAGCCCGTTAATTATAAATATGTAGAGACTTGGTAATTAAAGAAAGATTTGAGAATTGTCACCAATATGAAGGGAAATAGTGCATGAAGAAGATCAGGTTAGAGGTGCCGACGGCTTAGGAAACGTTCGAAAAAAAAATCCGTGTTTATGAAGTATATAATTTTCTGTATCAGCTTCTCAATCCCCAAAACATGGTAGCGTTTGTATTTGTATGACAACATGATATTGTTTAGGAGAAAAGTTAAGAGTTGTTTTCTTGAGGCTTAAGCTCGTCAATAAATTTGTAGGGACTTTAGGAAGAAAGAGTTGAAACATGCAAATATGTGACTTTGTTAAATGTTACGCGAAGAAGACAAGGTTAAACTTGTCAAAAGTTTAGGTTGACCCAAATAGCATCATCGAGGTGATTTTAGGTCACTCGTAATCCTTATCCCAGGATAATCTAATCTTTGATGATTTAAGATCACCATGTTTAATATGCTATGCTTTAGTGATTAAAGATCTCCAGATATCTACGAGTAACATATTTGATATTTCATGAGAATCCAAGATTATTCACCATATAATACCAAAATTACTTCTGGTATATTCCATAAATATATATTTATTAATCATATAAAATATATTATAATAAAATATTAATATATTTATTATTAACGTATTTCATAAAAATATATTTATCAGTCCAATAAATTATTAATCCTATAAAGATATATTCATTGTTATTATAGAAATAATATTTTAATTTATACTTATAATATACTATTTTGTAATACTAATAATTCTTTTGATTAGGAAAATAAGTTAAATAGGAAAATTATATTTAATACTTTC
>JAOXJJ010000725.1:17914801-17925194 GCA_025769935.1 Phoenix roebelenii | reverse complement strand
ATATACTATTTTGTAATCCTAATCATTCTTTTGATTAGCAAACTAAGTTAAATAGGAAAATTATATTTAATACTTTCATTATATAACTATAAAATATAATAATATATTTATATTATAATTTAAAATTATCATTGAATAATAATATGACAAATAATATGATTAATATTATATTATAATACATTATATATCATTAATATAATACATAATATCAACATAATACAATACATATATAATATTGACATAATATATTAACGCAATATTTTTGTCCTCAACTTCAGCTCAAAATCACTGTTCTGGGGTGATTTTGGATTTCCGACCTCAAGGACGAATATCTCAACACTAGGTTGGACAGTGATTTGAGAAGTATGGATGATTTGGGATCACTGCCATGCTACCAGATGCGGTAATCTCATCACCTCCATCCATATCATCCCTGATCTTGGGATGATCGCCCCATACCAAATGTCCCCTTAAAGTTGTCAAAAGTTTATGTAATGTTCCACCAAATTGGATTTCATAAACCAATTTTTGGCGCATGTTTTTGCACATGATTTGGATAAGAGAAAGGAAGAGAGATAAAACTTCGGACTAAGTGTGAAAATAGGGTAGAGAAGTGGAGACACGGCTTGCATTTATATTGTCTCTAATAAACTGATGGAGGGTGAATCTCCAAGTTTTTTTTTTACTTGTGAGCACAAAAATATAAAGAGAAAGAACTTAAAAATAAATAAAAGTTTCTAAAATTCAAAAAATAAAATAGATAGCTACCGTTTGAATGTGAGCCTTAGAAAAATCTTTTATTGGATGGGTTTTTTTTTTTTGAGAAAACTATTTGAAGGGATATTCTCTTTATAAAGTTTTAGGGGGCATTAAAATTATTAGGAATGTAAAAGCATACATAAAAAAGATATAGTTACTCTCCATTGCATTTACCTACCAAGCTAGCTTATGACTAGTGTATGAGTACGTTCCCAACACCAGACCAACCAAGTTTCCGATCACGTTGGTATCTCTATATCAGGGGTCTCTTGAAAATTAAACTACTACATGCAACTCATAATAAATAATGGTTATTGCAATATTAACTATTTTATTTTTTTGCCAAAGGATATAAGCTATTTTATTTTCATTGGGTTCTAAGAGTGAACTTTGTAAACAATAAATAATAATGAAAGTTCCAATAAGATTTAATAATTTAATCTTACTTATATGATAAAGTTATTTTTCGATGAAGATTTGGATCTGTTGCCATTGGAAATCAGTTCGACCAAGATGCCTAGCTCGCTAAGCTATTAGAGTGCTCGGACGATCAGTTGCTCAAATCGGCTGAAGATTACAATATCTCTAAAGTAGCAATGTGGTGGCTGCTGTGTGTAGATGGTGATTTCTCCAATACAGGTTACTCCCGAAGTGATGTAGAAAAGAGGAGACCATGCTCGGATCTTCACTCTAATGCTGGATTCGATCTGAAACAGCAAAAGATAAAGAAGTCCTTTTGTTGAAGAGTGTTTGGCTGGAGATCTTCCAATGTTTAAGCCAAGCGAACTCTTAAGAAACAATGAAGGTATTTGTGAGAGTGGCATAGTGTAGCACAAGGGCGTAAGATGCTCGAAAGCACTAACTTGAAGGGTTGATGCCCATCACCGTAGAGTTCAAGAGTGCGATCATGCATAGGCGTTTCACCCACGTATCATACTTCACACATCTAATTTCTTCTTTATATGATTACAAAAATCGTTTGCAATTGTGGCAGAGGTGTTGCCTGTTGATGTAGGGTTTAAAATTTAAATGACTCATTTCTCCTGGGTTTTGAGACTAGATCGGTTTCGAAGCAAATAAAAATCAAACACTAAAATATTTCTTATCACTGCCGTCATAAGGTACCGGCCGCAATGTTAACTATTTGACCATGAAGAAAAGTCTTCCACTTCTGGATCCTCTCCGTCACACATTTCATGATCCCAAGCATGGTACGAATACTCGGAACGCACGGCACGGATATCCACACACAGAACGCAGCTTGCTAGTATTATGGATTATCCAAAGCACCCTTTCCCTCCCTCCCCACCACCACCCAACCAGCCAAAGGATAAAGAAGAAGGAGCCACCTCCAAAAGTATCCGACTTCTATTCAAAGATGATAAACCTCTCATCCACCCCAACCTTCTTCTCTTTTGCCCCATCCTCTCCACGCCCCCAACCCTCCGCCATCTCCTTCTCCCTCCTCAAACCCTCCTACTCCCCTCCCCCCAGCCTCCAATCCCTCCTCTACCCCTCCCGCCGCCGCCGCCGCCGCCGCCGCACACCTTCCGCCCCCCGGGCCATCGCCGCCGGCAGCCTCGAGGGCGCCCAGTCCGTCCTGGAGGCGGCCTCCGTCCTGGCCGCTATCATTCTCGTCCACGAGTCCGGCCACTTCCTCGCCGCCAGGCTCCAAGGCATCCACGTCAGCAAGTTCGCCATCGGCTTTGGCCCCGTCCTCGCCCGCTTCTTCGCCAACGGCGTCGAGTACTCCCTCCGCGCCTTCCCCCTCGGCGGCTTCGTCGGCTTCCCCGACGACGACCCCGTCAGCGACATCCCCCCTGACGACGCCGACCTCCTCAAGAACCGCCCCATCCTCGACCGCTTCCTCGTCATCTCCGCCGGCGTCGCCGCCAACATCGCCTTCGCCTACCTCATCGTCTTCACCCAGGTCCTCACCGTCGGCCTCCCCGTCCAGGAGGGCCTCCCTGGCGTCCTCGTCCCGGAAGTCCGCCCCGGCTCCGCCGCCGCCCGCGACGGCCTCCGCACCGGCGATGTCATCCTCGCCGTCGACGGCGCCCCGGCCCCCTCCGTGTCGGACGTGGTCGACATCGTCAAGACGAATCCGAAGAGGAACGTGGCGATCAAGGTGGCGAGGGATGGAATGCAATCGTTGGAGTTCGATGTCGTTCCCGACGAGAGCTCCGACGGGACCGGGCGGATCGGCGTCCAGCTGTCGCCCAATTTCAGGCTCTCCAAGCTCCGGCCGAGGAACCTCGCCGAGGCTACGACCTTCGCCGGGAAGGAATTCCTGGGCTTGACATCCACTGTCTTGGATGGTTTGAAGCAGACTTTCTTGAATTTCTCGCAGTCCGCCGGGAAGGTTTCGGGCCCGGTGGCCATCATTGCGGTCGGGGCCGAGGTGGCCCGGTCCAGCTCCGACGGGCTGTTTCAGTTTGCGGCTATTATCAATCTTAATCTTGCCGTGATTAACCTTCTTCCGTTGCCGGCGCTCGATGGCGGCTCCTTGGCTCTTCTGCTCGTGGAGGCTGCTAGAGGTGGAAGAAAGATTCCCCGGGAGGTGGAGCAACGGATTATGTCGTCTGGGATTTTGCTCGTCGTTATGCTCGGGCTCTTCCTCATTGTTCGCGACACTCTGAATCTTGACTTTATCAAGGAAATGTTGTGATTAGAGCTCTGGATTGCTGGGGGAACTCAGACATCAGAAGGTCAGTGGTTATCAGACAGCGGATTCGCTGTTCTCGGGTAAAATGTTTCCTTCTTCCCTTTCTTGCTTTACTTTGAACAGGCAAAGTATGTGTTGTAAATTAGCAAAAAATATTCTTGAGGAAAAAAGTGCACTACTTTGTAGCACTGGAAACAAGTTCATATATACCTGCAAAGGGAAGTCAATTATTTTATACTTGCTTTTCGGCTCATTGTTCTTGTTGGATATCCATTTCTTATGAGACTCTGTTGATGTTCGCATAAGCTGAAAGACATAAGTTACTGGCTTGTGTATTCAATATCATCACAATGGTGCTAGCCACATATTTGAATCAAGTAGCTAAACCAAAAAATTGAAACCAGTATAGTCTGTAGGAAGTAAGAAAAATGAAAATGCTAGATGTAGCTCGATAAATTATATAGATTTGTTAAGGTCTCATTTGGGCATTTAATCATTTAATTAGTGCTTTTGGGCAATTTATGTTGATTGTGACTCTTGTATAGTAAAATTAGGTATGAGAAAAACTTCATATTGATCATAGAAACCAAAAGCGTTGTCTGTTACTCTACTTCAATTTTTGAATTGGAATGAATGATTTCCTTGATAGGGAACTTTCTCAAGCTCCTTAACCATATATGGGTGCTTCTGAGGATGTCATCTAGCTCAACTTAATATTAAGGCTCCCGACGGGCATGGGCTACTGCATGTATGAACTGAGTTATCAAGAGGAGAAAGGCATAAAGAGAAAAAATATTAGGTGCGGCACTTGATGCCAAAACAATACCAAGATGGTGGGGCAATAGGTTTATTATTTATGGAAGATGGCGAATATCCGACAAAGGGGATGCAGGAGAGAGCATCAGCAGAAGAGCCCTTAGGACAGGCATTACAATTGGCAGAGAACTTAAGGCATACATAAACAATGATAGCAGACCTTGATGATAAGTGACCTTTTAGAAAGTAAGAAATGCATAAACTGGGAGAATCTGTAGAGAGGGAGTTGCATTAAAAATGGCTAGTATTGATTGACGAAAGATCTTTGTTCAGGAGTCAAATTAAAAGGAAAGAAGGGTTAGAATGATTTACGGAGGCATTGAGAAAAGGCACGGTAGTAGGTCTTGCTTATGAAGCTGCTAGCATGGCGAGATTTACTTATACATCTAGCTGAGAGATTAAAGCAATGGCAACTATATTTTCATGCAAACCAGAAAAATAAATAGCAACCTTGGGGAGAGAGCTTGGTGTCCTACTAGGAGGAAGGTGAGCATATTTCTGTACAAGGCATGAAGTTTGTTATAAGCAGGAGGCAGAGGATACATGAACTCATTAGGTGAGTGCTTGAGAGAACAAAATGAATATGTTTGGTGAGATATGAAGGGTCAGGGCAGTTGCAGCCTGGAATTATTTAGACATCAACAGAGATTAGGAGTATGCAAGCAACTTGAGAAGTGTTCATGATTGCATTTTATTATAAATATCATGCGCCCCAGAAAAAAAAATAGCAGCCCTAGGGAGACCTTGTTGTGTTATTAGAAGGGTGATGGACTTATTGACCTATTTCTGTACATGGCATGTAGTTAAAAGCAGGAGGCAAAGGATAAATCCACACATCAGGTGAGTGCTTGAGAGAACAGAATGGAATTTTTTGGCGGCCTGGAATTGTTAACCTACCAGCAGATATAACGAGTATTCGGCAATTTCAAAAATTTTCATTACTGCATTTTGCTATACTCTGGTGTGATTAAAGTTTGGTTACCATATCAACATTGTACCATGTCGGGCATGTTAAGCTCTTGCCCTCATTCGTGATTGCATAAATATTTGCAATTGTCAATCCCAACTATTTGCAATTGTTTTTCCTCTTGGTTTCAAAGAATGCAACTGTCTAAGATTGTCTTGTTTATTACCCATTGTTTGATTTGACTGGAGCACCCCTATACATATAGGCTTGCTAGAGCATTTCCATGACTTAGTGACAAGAGTTGTTGACTGCTGGAAAATCATCATGATCCAGAAACCATATGATTATTGCTTGTGGTAGAAAGAGTAATTCATATTAAAGTCTTGAGAACTAGAGATGGGGGAGTTGATAGCAACAATTAAAACTTATGGAACGTCTATTTGGTTTTACACCTCCTAGTCTTTGTAGATATTTTATGTGTTTGATTTAGACATTGATTGCATGTTTCCAGTATGATGACTCCATAGGGGTTCAAGTGGTCATTTAACAAGTCTGATCTGTTCGTGCTATGATTTTCTTCAGATTCATGTTTTCTTTTCTTCATGCATAGTCCACATTCTTGCTTGTAATTTTCCTTCATCTGGTACAACTTGGAAAGCAGCAAGCATGACATAATTACGAATAAATAAATTTTATTTTAGTCAGAATCAGAAAAAATCCTATAGTTCCCTCAAAACAAAAGTGCTTTAAAAACCAGACTACTGCATCTTAAATGAAAGAATAAATGCTTTGTCCAAACTGGATGAAGAGGCGAAAACATTTTAATGCATGTTGTTGCATCTCATTTGAATGTGAAAATGATCCACAATATCTTATTTAGACATTGAAATTGGAACTGGCTTTATTATGTTAGTGATTACATCATGAGTATTTTGCTGTGGATGACATATAATGGTTTTGCTGAACTTGATCCACAACATCGTTAGCAATCTGCTGATGAGTTCCATGTTTTTGGCGAATGCTAATGCAGCTGAAAAGCAAAGGTTTCTGAAGTAATTTCTCCACGAAACCTTTTCTTAGTGTTGCTCTATTGTTTTCCTCATGCAACACTGAATGTTGAAATTTTCTTGCATTTGATGGTAAAACTGTATTCATTTTTCTTACATTTAATGGTCAGAATTGTATTCAGCCACTCAATTCTTCTGCAAAGTTCATATTCCGATTTTGGAGTGTGTTTGTTCATATGATTGGCACTCTATGAAAAACTAAACCTTTTCTTTCATGTGCTAACTAACTGTTGGCATCATCCTAAACTTTTTTGAACTTTAAATCATTGTTAGTTTGCTGAGGAAGAGTGCTGTCTGTTAACTAAATAGCACACTTCGGGGCTATTTTGGATGCTGGAAGATTTTATCAGTTCAATATGATTTTCCAGAGGGGGTGGTACATTGCGTAGGAGAAGCGCAGAGAAGTGGGCAATCTAGCTACTATATCAAGATTTTTAAGAATAATAAAAACCATTTCAGAGGTGTTTTTATCCGATCCAGGAAAAACGAGATTTTACATTTGAAGGTTCCCTGTTATCTTGAGACTCCTCTCCTTTTCGCTGATGAAGAATTTCATGGTGAGCAGTAATCCATGGATAGTGGTCTCTGGCATCCAAACAGCCTGTTCAGCTAATTACAATGCATTCTGCTGTTTATGCAGAATAGCTACTTCAAATTCAGGAAGTTTTGTGACTTGAAAAGGACTGGTGAATTACATGTATTAATCATCCATATATGGAGGATAAGGATTTGTTCCACCAATGAGGATGGGAAATTTTGTGGGTAAATTAGCTTGAGGCTGTCTGGTACACACGCTGCTATCAATACTTAGAATGTGTATACTAATCATTTTACATGTAAGTTGCTTATGCCCCGACAATTTCTTAAAAATGTATTATTCAGCAGAGCAGACGAAGTCCTTGCATATATACATGGTATATGAAAAACTATGATCATGTTAGTTCTGCTGTTTTAGCCTTCTTTGTGGATACCCCTCCCCCTACCTTTTTTTCTCATTCCCTTCCTCTGAAGGTGATTTCATTATGCTGCTTATAGGCTGATGCACATTTACCCAATACCTTTGCTCTTTGCTCTTTGCTCTTTGCTCTTTTCCGTTTTTCTGATGTTTTCCTATATAATACCAGCAGAAATTTCTACGGTAAATTCTTTCTTCTGTTCACTGTTTTTTTTCGCTCCACTCTCTCCTTAGAAGTTGAACTTGCTGCAGGCAAAGTTGGCCAATAACTCAGAAGTTCTGGCCACAAACTTACTCTGGTTTTCTGAAAATGGGAATGAGTGTCCATTTGTCCTTGTTCTGTCTTATTTGAGTCTTCTTAGACCATGATATACTTGGGCCACACATGCATCTGCATCATTTTATGTATGTTCTATTTGGCGTTACCCATCAAGCACCTTTTCTTTTATGTGTTCCGTCTCAGTCGACTCGTATAAGGATCATGATTCTCTTCGTTTGCACAAGTTTATATGCATCAATTCAAACCTTTTTCAGCCTTTCATGGTTATTGAATGCCCTTAATCTCTTTTTTAAGAAAGCATTGGCTAAAACTAGTTATATTTTGTTGCCGACCTGGATAGCTTGGATGACCTTAGGATCGAGCATTTCCTTAGCATAGATATTTTGTTTCATGGTTTTTCCTCTAACTGCGATATTACTTGCATAGAGTATGAATTGGAACTAAATTAATAATCACGTGTAAAATCTCTGTTCTACGTGACACAGAGAACCCAGAAAGGCCTTTGTAAGATTGCCCTGAGCATAATTTTTAGAGAGACGAAGCAGCAGCTTTATACCGATGAAGCCACTCATAATGAATGCAGCATGCCACATACCAGTATCTATTATTATAAATGCTCAATAGCCTAAGTTTAAGAGACGCCCAAGCTATGCACGAGTTTAGCCCTATATGAAAGGGCATTACCTATGCGAGGCTGGTACTGGATGTGGGTTGCATTCTTCTGGAAGGAAACTCGGCCACGGTGATTGAGTGAATTCGAGATCGGAGATATGGTACGGAGGGGAGACTACTCCTCCACGCAGATTGTTAGTAAAGTGTGACTTCCATCAGACCACGCATGTATACAGAAAGGTAAACGATGCTGCAGACAATTGCTTTTCATATAGTTTATTATTTTGGAGGTTTCATCTGAATGAATCATATTATTGTTTAAGTTTTTTATGTAATTTTTTATTTTTAATTTTTTTTTTTGACTGCATTCATATGTGAGCTGTTGTTGAAAATAATAATAATAATAATAATAAATCCCCCATTTGACCCACGGTACCATTATCAGGAAACTCAAATATATATCACTCAAATGGTCGCTCTTTGCTCTCTTTGGATTGTGCCCATTTAATGAAGCAGAGTGTTTGGCGATTTTTCCCAAATGCACTAAATAGGGCCCCGCTGCCGACACAAAAATGTAGGCCTTAGAGAAGCATGTTCCCCGCTTGAATTCAACTACATGGATTCTTTCTTGTTCCCTTCTATTTTGACATACAATAGTAGAATTTCTTAAATATTTTCCTAGAAATATCTACGTATTGAAATATTTTTTTTACCTTTTAATAATTGATTTGCTAATCCCAATCAACCTGTCTTAATTAATTAGAAATGTGGAAATAACTGTTTGCTCTCTATTCATATTCTGATATTCAAATTGGATATCTAGCATCCATAACTAGAAATAGAGGGTGAATATGAAATTATTTAGATGTCCTGACTGTTTATTGGAAACAATTACCCTGAGGACCGGTTCTTTAAGATAGAGAGTGCTAACCAAGTTAGAGAGGCACATAAGGAATCAAAAACCATTGGAAATTGAAGATGTTGAATTCTTTCTTTAAAGTAGTTTCCAATATTCTAATATTTCAAAAACTCTGCAGACACCGTTGTGATGGAAAATTTTCTCTCAAATCTCTTTCCAATGTATGGTATAGTCGGTAAATAATTTAACCGAATATGCAAATATATCTCAAGGCATATTTAGAAAATTCAGAACTTGAGCTGAATTTTCTACAAGAATAAGGCTTCTTGATTTATCCGGTCTATATATTTTTAAAGGCCCATCTTAATCTTAATCTTAATTGTATTTGTACACTTGTAGGTCTACAAAAAATTTAAAAAAAAAATAGATTTTTTTTCTACAGGACTTGGGTTGAAAAGGTATTGAATTGGTAAGAGCCTATTCAAAAAAAAAACTGCCTACTTTGTGAATCTAATGAAAAAACCTATCTAGTCATGCTGGATTTTTTAACAGATTCTTTGAGAGATTAGTCCCACTATCAGAATAAATATTCATGAAATATCGGATGCTTTGACTATAAGGCCTTCTTTTTATTTTGTATTTTTTGTTGTAAGCTGCTGGATATATTATTAATTAGTTTGCAGTTATCAGAAAGTGAATGATTTGCTATCAGTTTTGAAACTTTAAATATAAAGATAAAAAATTCCTATAAATTCCTATATGATGATGATTCATGACAATCAAATCCTAGATATTTGCATCAGAGATTTTTTTTTTTTGTGGGTTGGTAAGAGGATGAGAGAGAGATTCAAAAACTTATTATTTTTCAGTTCAAAAAAATGGAGAAAAAAAAATGAAATGGCAAATAAGGGCGGAAGATGCTGTGAGGAGAGGAAAAGGGTGCAAAAAAGGCGTTGAAATCTTGGTCGGGCATTGAGTGGACGCAATCACGAACCGCGTCTGCTGTCAACCAAACCCGTCACTCCTCCATCCAGCTGGAGCCGTTTTCTCTTTATATATATATATATATATTTTTTTTTTTTTTCTGTTACAGTTAAAGCTGGAGCCGTCTTTGATGGGACCTCTCGCTCCGGCGACCAAGGCTTCCGCCGGAACCGGATAATACCACCATTCTCCTCCGCATTGCGAGGACAACCCATCCATCCGGTCTAACGGGTCAAAAATTTCGGTCCAAAAAAAAATTTATAAATAAATAAATTTCAGTTATTTGATACTTCGGTTTCAAGTGCGGAGTTAAGCAGGGGCGGCCCAATACATTTGGGGGCCTTAGGTGAACTCATTAGAAGGGACCTTTTTTATTATTATTTAAATATTTTTTTTTAATAAGTATAAAAATTTTTAAAATTTTTATTTAAAAATAATTCGTCTAGCTTTTTGAGAAGCAAAATTACTAATTAAACTTTTATACTCAAG
>JAOXJJ010000725.1:17891933-17914701 GCA_025769935.1 Phoenix roebelenii | reverse complement strand
CCTGATAGCCCTGCTGCCCTGGAATAAAAAAAAAGGCTGGGTGGGGGCCTTCCCTGGGCCGGGGGCCTTAGGCGACCGCCTCGGTGGCCTAAGGCTTGAGCCGGCACTGGAGCTAAGAGTAGCCTGAGCGAGCCTTTGCTATGCCCGGTGTGTCTTACAGGCTAGGTCCATCATCCTGGAGGGTGATTCAGCCACCGTTATCAGTTGGATCCAGAGGGATCCAAGGGGTGGCGGTTGTGACCATCTCTTGCTCCGTGACATTTGGGCTATAGCGAGGGATAGATGGGCCTTTCAGGCCAAGCATATTTACCGCGAAAGTAATGGTGCTGCGGATTGGGTAGCTGCGTATGTAGCTTGTCACTCCGAAGGTACCTTGTGGAATGGTGATGAGGAGTTGCCCTTGGCACTCCGAGGTATCATATTTTTTAGGGTATGATCCACCCGTATTAGCAATATATATATATATATAAATTAAAATATTTTTTATGCAGTTTTTTTTATTTTCTTAAAAAAATATTTCATTTTTTGAATTTTTTTGCCAAACGTCTATTCTAAAAATATTTTTAGAGAATCAAAATATATTTTTTGTTGTACCAAAAATACTGTCAATAAAACCTAAACTTAATGTCGACCATTGTGTCTGGTCATTTTGGAGGCTATTTTGGTTGGATTTGGATCTACTCAACCGGCTCGGAACCTGCGTCACGGATGTAGGGTTGGATTCCATCCATTTGGAAAGAATTTGCTCCTGCTGATCTGGATACATGTTTATGTCTCTGACCGTGGATGGAGCAGCCTTACAGGCCTGTGCAGCTCTGGAGAGGCTTCATTCCGACAATTTTTTTTTTTTTTTGTTTGAGTGAATCACTGGATGAATTTTCTGGAAAATAAAAAAAAATGTACATTGATTGATTGATTGTAAGACTAGCATCGGGCATGTCTTGATGCAATGCGGTCCAAATAGGTGCTTATAATTGATGATTTGTTGGGCAATAAATAAAATCAAGAGCAATAAATGGGATGGGTCCCAATTCCTCCCTTCTTCCCGCAAATTAAAAAGAAAAAGCTATAAATAGTCCTTTTCTTTTTTTGCGACTTTGTTAAAAAAAAGAAAATTTATAAGAATCTGGGTCGGCTTAGCTCTTGAAAAAAAATAAAAATAAAGATCAGTTAAATATGCTACTTTGCATTATAATGATAGACTAAATATACACAGATGTGTCGGTAGGGCTACATAAAAGAGAAAATTAGTTGGATAAGAGCCAACACAGTTACAAACTAATCAAAACACGAACCAATATGTATAGCTATGGATAAAAAAGACTGAAGCAAAAGCGAAGTAATGCGCTTTTCATGCCTATGGCTTCCTAGTTAGATGGATCCACTCACTTAGTAATAAATTTAATTTAATTAAAAATTTTAAAATAATAATAATAACAAGAGATTTTATATCAAAAATTCTGACATGAGATTTTAACAAGAGATAATTAATGATACTCAAAAATCCAATTCAATGGGGTGGCTAGAAACATCTGGAGCTCCAATTCAATTATTACAACATCGACGGTAGTTTTTATATCTTGGGAGCCTCTTTCCTCTTACGCTCTTAATGTTGATTTAATGATAGTATCTTTCAGGACGAAGATAAGGAAGTGTTGGCTTTCTGATTAGAAATCGCGATACTAGACGCGTCGCAATTGAAGAATGATGTATTTTTGTCGAGCTAGCATTCGGAGCAGAGTTAAAGACGGCACGAGAGGATATTATCTAAGTGAGGCGGACCCGAAAGGAGACTTGGCTACAGTCTTATTTCTTCGACATATAGGCGGGCTCACGAAAGAATTCAGTTTTTTTCATCCACTCATGTCTATTAAAAAACATATAATGCGGATAGGTTGGGATATCTTTCGTACCGCATATTATTTGAAAATATTTTTTTTAAAAAATTAAAGGTTTGTTTTTTATTCCGTCATATATATTTTTAAATATTATTAGATGTACTCATATACAGTAAAAAAATTAATTCAATCGACACCATGAGATGAATTAATGCATCTGTCATGGCCCCATGGATGCAAGAGTCGAGGACCGTGGCTGACGTGATTGCCGGATCCACGTCGTGATGACCATCTGCGTCGGTAGGCAGAAGCAGGGAGAAAGGGGCCCATTTGCACATTACCCTGCCTACAATTCCGGCGGAATAGCAGACCCCAACGATTTGACCACTCTCATACTCTTGCCTCTGCTCTCACAGCCTAACCCCCCCCCCCCCTCCCTTTTGTATCTTAGCCTCGGCCATCTTTTTTTAATCAATTTTCCAACCCCTACTTCCTTTTTCTGACCGAAAAAAATAAAGTAAAAAAAGATAAATAAAAATAAGAGAGTCGGTACTCGGTAAGGACGGAAAAGATAGAGAGGAGAGAGAAGCCAGCAGCAGTTGTTGGTAAGAGAAAGAAAAGAAGGGGGGCAAAAAAAAAAAAAAAAAAGAGAGAGATGATGGCAAAGGCGGCGGCGGCGGCGGCGAAGAAGGGCCGGCCGCGGAAGAAGCGGAAGGGCCGCATAGCACGCCCCGCTCCCCCAATCCCCGTCCTTCTCCGCCGCCCCCCTCCCCCTCCCTCGCGGGCACCGGAGCCCCCCCGACGCACCCTCCGCCCACGCCGGCGGCGCCGCTCCCTCCACGACTTCACCGAGGACGAAGAAGAAGAGAGGGGGAGAAGGAAGCTGAAGCTCGTCCTCAAGCTCCCCAACATTACTCCTTCCAGAAGGGATGAGCGGTGCTCCGACTCGCCGGCGCGCGCCCCTAGGTCTCGGAGGATTCCATCTTCCGGCCACGTGGCGTCATCCTCGTCGTCCGCGTCGTCCTCCTCGTACGTGGATGATGACGAGGAGGATGAGGAGGAGGCGGCGGAAGGGGAGGAGACCATCAAGCCCCCCAAGAAGAGGAGGATCGAGGGTTGTGATGATGGCGTTGGCTCGGATGGATCCCGTGACCTGGAGGTATACTATTCCTCCGCACTGCGTCACCGTCCTCCTCATGCTCTCTCTTTCTCTCTCTCTCTCTCTCTCGAGTCGGTCGGTCCCCCACCAACCTTGTGGGGGAGTCAACAACTGCAATCTTGCTCCCTGACGAAGCAACAAGGGCTTTTCTCTTTTCCCACCCGCCCTCATCTGTCCATGAATCTGTGTTATTTGGTATTTATTGTCAAGAATTTGGTTATTGTTCGCGTTCTTTCGTGTTCTTACTCCCTTTTCCCTCAGAGAGGAAGGAAGAATGTGCTTCGAAGATGTTCCAAGGGCTTCTTTTCAGGTACGTTAATATGTGAATCTTTGCTTTCTGTTCTAATATTCAAGAAAGATGTCACCTTTGTTTGTTAAAGTGCCTATTTTAGTTGGCGCAGAGCTATCATCCAAGTCGTTCGCAGGAGCCCCTTTACCGGAGAGGAAAACACTGGAGGCGATTCTCGATAAGCTTCAGAAGTGCGTCACTCATGTTCCTGCTTTGTTGCTTTATTGTTCCTGCTGAATTGATTGTTGAATATTTGTTGGGGCTTGTTCTTTTGGTACTACAGGAAAGACACATATGGGGTGTTTGCAGAGCCAGTGGATCCGGAAGAGGTTTGTGAACTTGCTATGGCTAGAAATTCAATGGCTAAAAGAGCAAAGTAGCGATCATTTCTTTTAAATTTACAAATGCGCTGGTTTTCTCGCAGCTTCCTGACTACCATGACGTAATTGAGCATCCGATGGACTTTGGCACTATAAGGAAGAAGCTTGCAAGTAATGCCTACCTCTCCTTTGAGCAATATGAGGTTGGTATAAAATAAATGAACATATCCACTTCGGAAAAATTAACATTTAGTTCTTTTCTACATATCAGATTGCATTTTTGTAGTTTTGTTAAGCTCAAAAAAGTTCTTATTTTAAACTAATGTTTAAAATTTATGGGGTAGTCCAAATTGTATGCGTGGAGCTCGAGTTGGTAGCTGGAGCAGTAAATCAATACTGAAAAATAGCCCCAAAACCTTGGTAATAATGAACCGTACTCAGCCATCAGGCTTAGTTCGGATCGTTGACCAACCTTGGGTAAGGGTGACACATGTTTGATTCTCTTATTCTTTTTCTCCATGTATCTGTTCTCTCTCTCTCTCTCTCTCTCTCCCCCTCAATTTTCCAGCAGATGGCAAAGGGGAAGCTGTTCCCCTTCACCTTTATTTTTCCATCACAATTTTTTCCAATTCCACCATGAAAGTAGTGATCAGTATCAGTTTTGTCTGAACAAGGGATTCCATATCTATGAACATGTCAACCCAAACCTCTCCACGATCTCATAATTAGTAAACTAGCATGGGACTCTTTGTTCTCAATCTCATCAAAAAGGGAAATATGTTATGTAATCTTCCTTATTAGGCATTTGTAGTTACTAAGTTCTTCATGGGAAATTAGAAGGTCTGTTTCTTCTTCTTTTTCTTTTAATTCTTGTTTGGCCATCTACAAATGCATGCAGATATACTGATATATGTTTAATGCATGTCGGTTTTTAATCGACCCTCCCCCACTCTTTCTCCTTTTAGGCACATATTATATTGTGACATGTTAGATTTCGACTCATTTGGAGAGAACAATCTTAGTTGCCAGAATTGGAAGCTGGTGTGGGTGCAGGGAAGCAGATACATATAGAAACACCTTATTAAAAAAAGCTCTTAGGTAGCATGTGCATGTTTGACATTTTGGGAAGATTTAGAAGTGCATTTGTCACCCTAGTTAGAAGATTTTGGCTATTAAAGAGAAAACAATAGTGGCTATTGGTTGCCTGAAAGCAACTTTAGATTTTATGATTGGTTACTTGTTCATAAGTGGCTTCTCAATTTATCTTTTTTTGACGCTTTTGCAACTTGATAAGTCATTTTCTTTTTCTAATTAACCATGTGTTAGATCATTCAGCAATAATTTTCCATTATATGATATGACTGGGTTTGTTTTTTCAATTGATGGAATTGGGTGTCTCTTCTTTGTAAAATTTGGTTAACCCAATGGCACTCTCCAAATTCAAATTCTTGATATTTTTACTCTTATACCTTCTTAAAGGAGAACCTTCAGGTAATTAGAGCTACCATGTTGGATATACCACTAAAATAATTTATTTCAAAAAAAATTGAACCATATTTCCAAGTTAAATTGATTATTAGATATGCTGTGGTTACATTTGGAGGGCAAAGAGTCAGACATGTAATGTAACCAATTGTTCCCCTATGTTTTATTCGAACCAAGTGATACAAAGAAATATAATTGTTCAACCGTGTTAAAAATGCTTTATAAACAATTATTTATTAACTATAGTTCATGGTTCATGGTCAAAATGTATTGCATTGTTTGCTCGAACTTGGTTAGATGGGACCATGAGTCAACAATATTGGACTGCCAAATCATTTGAGTGTGTCTGTTTACATGACCCCAAATTCGATGGCCAGCTTTATTTGGATAGGTTTTAGGAATTTTAGCTCATCACTTGTTTCCTTTAGGGTCACATTCCCTATTAAATCCATGGTCTCCCAAATCCTTTAATCACTTCCATCCAGTTATTCTTTCGTCATCTTTCCAAATTTAAAACCCTTTGACATGAGTTTGATCCGTTGTTCTTGTTATAGAAACATATGACCATTTAAATTACTTCTCCATCATTTTGTGTGTCGGGAGTGCAATTCCTAAACTCGTCTATTATTGTAACTCTATTCCTTTTGCGACCATACATCCTCTACATTTGCATCTTTAGTGTTCTTATTCAACTTGTAAGCTTCCTGTATGTATTTCCTTTCATGCACCATTCTGTACTTGCTGAAAGTAAGCTCTTGTTTGATCATAACCATAGTTTGCATATGCAAAGGATTAAGAAAAGTTGGATAGTTTGGGAGTATGTGAAGAAGTTAAAAGGCTAGCACAAGTTTGTTGGAAGATGAGTATCAAAGTATTGACATCAAATGAGATGGGGGTCAATCATGATTATTTGGTGTTCCGATAAAATATTAAATGGCGTTGAATAGTAATGAGACTCTGCTATCAACAACAATTGATAGAGGTGTTGTATAACAATATGCGTGTAGTAATGCTGAATAATTAAAAATTGTCATAAGTAGTTCCAGTCAAGTTCAATTCTCCCTGGTGCATGTGACAAGCCATTTTCTTAACCTTTTAGGGGAAAGGAACGTATTGAAGGATTTCGAGGCTTCATATAAGGATTTAAGTGCTCTGGAACAACCTTTGCTAGTCATTGGGGAGCATTTGCCTTCAATATGTTCCGTGGCTTGCTGACATGGTGCTGCCCAGCACATGGTGGGGATGGGTATTGGCATATCAATGAGACACATGCTTTCGTCATATGAAAAGTTTCCTATGGTCAACTAAGTGCATACACCTGAAAATTATTTTCATGTATTGCAATCCCAAGCTCCATGGAAGTACTTAATATCTTTAAATTTGATACCACCTTCATTAGAAACTTCTCTATTTAGCTTCCTTCTCTTATTGTTTACAATATATTCTCCATATGCTTAATTTTCATTAGAGCTGGAGTGTGGGTGGCTGTTGTCCTTAAAATAGATATCATTTGGTTCATCCTTGTCAACATCTAAGTTTTATTCATGAATGTGTTCCTGTAGCTGCATATATGGTTGCCACCTTGACTTATTACATGTTATACTTCATTTTCCATTTTATCATTCCAACACCACTTTCATATTTATGTCCCCTTGACCCATGCTTGGATTTGCTTGAGTTTTTCTACTCGATTTCTTAAGATAGGTGGTGTTTGTTGGGGTTCTACATTTAAAGCGGGGAGCATCATAACTGAAAGGACAAGGTCTCACCGTTGTGTTTCTCATGTTTTCTGTTGCGGTTATATTGACGTGTGCCATAAATTGTCAGAAGATTGTCCTTGTTCTTCACCATAGAATGTTGTTGTAGTTATGTTACAGGGCTTGCATATGATGGATACATTTTAAAATCCAACTTCCAAAAGCATAAAACTGTCAATTCACAATATAGCCAAGATTTCATTTCATTTCACCTGTGAATTTCTGCTTCCCACATTCATTTGATTTCATTTGTTTTTGAATATGTTTCAAAATATTCCAACCACCTTCCTATATTCTTTTAAGCTTGCTATAGGACCTATTTTGTTGTAATACCATATTATAAACAAGCATTATCTTGAAAACCTATATCCTTTGGTGATACCAAGGGAATGTAAAGTATACTTAAATAGACTGGTTAATATTTATAAAAAAAGGCGGTTTTGGGTACAAGGCTCCTATCACTATGAGGTCTGGGGAGGGTCAAACATACATAGGGCTGCAAATAGTTTGGCTCAACTTGTGACACAACTCGGTTCCAACCTGATTAGACATGATCTGATCTGTATTGGAAGATCCGTGGGTTGATTCAATTCAAAAATCGGATCCTATCTAAATTCTAGGTCAGGTTTGGGTCTTGTATGTTTCATCCCGATTTGACCCAACCTTGCTTGTATATCATCTAGGTCAACAAAAAGGGGCCCGACCCGACTTGACCTGAACTTGATCTAGCTCGATCAAAAAACTTAAATCAAATAAACCTCCTTTGCTCTA
The DNA here is from genome assembly GCA_025769935.1 of Phoenix roebelenii. Classification (NCBI taxonomy): domain Eukaryota; kingdom Viridiplantae; phylum Streptophyta; class Magnoliopsida; order Arecales; family Arecaceae; genus Phoenix; species Phoenix roebelenii. The sequence goes on along the minus strand of JAOXJJ010000725.1, from coordinate 17,907,082 downwards.
AATATCTTTCCCAATTCATTGAATAAACTCCAACTTAAACTAATTCTTCTTTTTTCATCTCAGCGACTACATCTCTTCTCATTTTTTTGTGATTTAAATATATTTAAATATTTATATTCATTGTTTGTTTGGTCAATTCTTATTTATAATACCCTCAGGTATATCAATATATATTTTAAAAAGTGTAGTTTGTAAACTGAAGAATAACCATTTACTTAGATGAAATTAAAAATTTTGCATGATAGTTCAAGTTCAAGTTGGCCCTTTTTAGTTTTATTTATTTTTTAGTGATTTCATAATTAATTATTAATTATTATATTTTAGTTGTAAAAGAATAGCTAGATGCTTGATTCGAACTGCAAACTCGATGTGACCTAGTTATCACCAAAACTCGGATATTTTGATTTGGGTCCTTGCCATACTTGACTTACGAATAACCTACCGACATGGTACGCCGTATCGGACTAAATCGAGTAGTACGGGACGTACTGTACCATACTGGTTCGGTACCGGTACTCAGTATGGGTGGTGTACTGAGTGTCGTTACGCCAAAAAAAATTCATACCATATCGTACTGACATTGTGCTAGTGTGGCACTAGTATGGGGTTTGGTACCGAGACGGCAAACTTTGCTGCCGAGTCAAATCTTTTCCATGGACCCAATCTAACCTGACTCGATCAAGTAATAGGTTGGGCTCGGGCCAAAATCATGACTCGGATATAAAATTGGTTGGATTGAGGTCAAGCATGCCTTGATTTGACCTAACCATTTGCAGCCCTAGATGTACGCAATCTTACCCCCGCTTGTGAAGAGTCTATTTCCCTTTTTCGAACTTGTGACACCTGAGTCACAATGGAGGAACCTTACTATTGTGCCAAGGCTCAACCTCTAGAATGGTTAATATTTATCTTTGATTAGTTTAGTTGCATGTATAAATTTCCAATCTAGCTAAAACAAAATTCACATAAGCAAGAAAGCTAAGGCGGAATTTAGGGAAACAAGCTGACAAAGCTGTAAACAAAACAAATCACTAAATTCATGTAATTATGCAAAGGAACAAACTCCTAAATTAGAGAAAATAAAAAATAGTGAGCCAGAATGGGAGAGTGCCAATTATCCAATCACGACTATCTAAGATTGGTGTGATGGCCATCATTGAAAGGGCCCCACTCGACATCACGAGACTTGTTGCCCCATGTACCATGCAAGACCCTTCCAATCATGGCTGTTGCGCCCATCATAGATGGCCATGATTGGAGTAGTTCTCTCTGGTTAAAATGAATTAGAGAGGATCCACGCTCACTATAAATAGGCGAGTGATTTAAAGAAAAAAATGTATGTAATCATGAGCAAAACTTGCTATGCCGGTACCAGAATCCATATCAGTTGTTCGACAGTATGGTACAATATGCAATCGTGTTCCATTGTGGGCTTGTACCGACACAAGGCGAGGGAGGGAGAGAGGGAGAAGGAAAGAGAAGAAAATAGAGATAGAGAGAGAGGGAAGGAGGGAGAGGGAGGAAGGTAGAGAGAGGTGGAGGGAGGTAGAGGGGGGAGACGGAGAAGGAAAGGGAGGAAAAGAGAGAGAGAGAGAGAGAGAGAGAGAGAAGGAGGGAGAGGAAGGGAGGGAGAGAGAGGGAAAGAGAAGAGGAGAGAGAGGCCAAGAGAAGGAGAGAGGGCTTTCAAAATAGGGGCTCTGTCCCTGTTCTTGTGCGTCGGAGAGATGGAGGCAAGAAAAGCCCCCTCTCTCCTTATCTTAGACTCTCTCTCTCTCGCTCCCTCTCCCTCCCACTCCCTTCCTCTTCCTCTCCCTCCCTCCCCTCTCTCACTTTCTCTTGTCCTCTCTTTCCTTCTCCTTCCCCTCTCCCCCGCCGGTTTCTAGAACCGAGGGGCGAAAAAATACCAATCCACTCTTGGTACGGCCCAGTATGCCCTGAACCGGACGGTTCGAGACGGTACAACATTTCTTGATCCTGAGAAAGTTTCATGTAGGAAAGCTAATTGACCAATCAACTAAATAGCTGAATTTATTATGTGTGCAATCCAACTAATAATCATAGAATCATACACACTCAATTTCTGATAGGGAGGCTATGTCATATACTGCTAGTTCATGACTTCATGTCAGTCATAAACAACTGATAGAGCATTCATGAAAGGAAACCATAAAAAACATTTCAACCCAACAGGTAAGAGTTGTAACTGTAAATGATTATAAATTGCATATTGTGAAAAATTGCAGTTATGTTTGGATGAATATTGCTAGCTGTTATCAGATTACAACTTTGCTGAATAATTAAAAAGAAAAACTGACAAGGAAAGAGATTTAAGGGAAATTAATTTGATATCCTTGACATCATTGTTCCAAATTTGCTTCTTCCTTTCTTAACCAAATAGGGGCATGAGAAAAATGACTGAGATGTCACTCCCTATGCCCCCATGTGCTTGTGCATGTGTGTGTGTATGAGGAGAATGGCCCTGTTGCACTTCAGATTATTAAATGGTGAAATCTTATTCCTTAATGTCACTCATCTTGAATGCAGGATGATGTCTTCTTAATTTGCAGTAATGCCATGCAATATAATGCACCAGATACCATATACTTTAGACAGGTATGTTAAGAGCAAAAAGTTGTTAAATTCTTGTTCAAAACAATTTATGTTATAGTAATCTATTACGTTGGTTTTAATCTTCGTATCATTTTGCAAAGGCGCGTTCCATTCAAGACATGGCAAGACAAAAATTTCAGAAACTAAGAGTTGATGGTAAATGTGCTGAAACAGCGGGAAAGACTGAAGAGAAAATTAAATTCAACTCCATGGAAAAGAAGCCACTAATGAAGGCCCTGTCCAGAACTGCACAAGAGCCACTTGTCTCTGATATCTCTTCTGCTGCCACTCTTGCCTCCACAGGGGACACAGGCACTGGGTTGAGCATGGCACAAGCTAATGGTGTTGAAGCTCCAGTTGTTGATAATGGGTTTGCGGATGGCAGTTCTTCTCTGGGTGAGAGTAAATCGGAGAAGGCAGATGAACTTTCAGGTATGATGGTTCAGGGCTTTCCACCATATAATTTTGAGTTTTGGATGGATGAGTTATGATCAAAGTTGAAACACCATGCTAGGTTAGGAACCTTCCTGATGCCTGCATGTCTTGGAAGAACTCTTTCTTAATAACACGATTTGACATACATCTGGTTTTCCTCTAAAAAATTTAAAATATCCATCATAACCAGCTGATTGACTGGATATTTTGGAGCAGCTGTGAATATAAATTTGTTTAACTTGTCAGATCTGATGTGATAATTTCTCGCAATTTTCTATAGACCATGGTTTGAATCTCTGTCAGTACTGAGAGCTGGCCTGTGGCATTGTTAGAACTAAGAAGCTGATCAATTTGATTTGCCAGCTATTTTACTGTCAGAGGTGCCCTATCATTTGGTTGGTTTTGGATGTTGCACATATTTTTTAGAGTGAAGCAAGGTGCATGTTATCCCTAGTGGAACCATGATTAACACCAACAGAAGATTGTGTTTATCTATAATGGTACAAATTAACAAAACATGTAACTCCTTTTTTTTTTTATCACATCCAGATTGTTAATCCTGGCAGACTGGAAATCTAGTATTGTCATTCACCTCTGCACTGCAGTCCACTTATATATGGGATGACTGACGAAAGATTGCCTCTGATAATCTCTCTGTTTCAGCAAGGAGCTCTCCTGCAAAGCTTGGGCGGAAGCCATTTGTGATTGATGAAAATCGACGAGCAACTTACAATATGTCTGAGCAACAGTCTGTGATTGAACCTGACTCTATGTTTGATGTTTATGAGGGCGAGATGAGGCAGCTGGTTGCTGTATGTAGCTAATCCATCATCTTTATGGATCACTTTTGCATTGCTGTGCTCATGTTGTTTTAAATTTTCTGAATCAGGTTGGACTCAATGCAGAGGACTCATATGCAAGGAGCTTGGCTTGTTTTTCTGCTTCCCTTGGCCCCATTGCCTGGGAAATAGCTTCTAAGACAATTGAGAAGGCATTACCTGCTGGAGTAAAATTTGGCCCTGGATGGGTCAGGGAATTTGAGCCACTTCAGACACCTGTTCTGTCTCTTGAAAACCACAACCAGAGGCAGCTAGGTTTGAATCCAGACATTCAGTTTAAGTTGGCATCAAGAAAGGATAAGGAGGCTAAAGAGAGATTGCAAGCCACCCAAAATTGTGAATCTAAGGACATCAGATTGGGTCGTAAGAGACAGATAACCACTGGAGTATCGAATAAAGCATGCAATCTTGTGAAGGGAAGAGATTATCATCAAAGAACTACAAAACTGAAGCAGGGTTTGTCTGGTGTTACTGCTGAAACCCAACCCAGTGTCGCTAGTGCTGGATTCCAGCTGCAGAAGAAGGCAACTGTTAATTCTGCTAAGGCTCACACTAACGTTTCAGAGCATGTCCGACCACGGCATTCGACTTCTGTGAGTGGAATTCCTGTTGAAACAGCTTTGCAAAGACCTGATAATCATTCTGAAGCTGCAAGTTTTAGGTCACCTGGGATAATTTCATGGGACTGGAACAATGGGCAGCCTGGACATCTAAAACAGCCAGAAGCATCGGCATTACAAAGTAGAAATGAGGTTTTGAGCATGGAATTCTGGAAATTGAGTAATGGGAAAGCAACAGGGAACTCTGGTAGTTGTAGACCGGGTACTACTTTGGGACTTATCTCCGAGCATCAGCCAGGAACTGCAGGTAACTTCCTTGCCTGCGGTAGTCTTGAGCAGGGGATCAACAATCATTCAAGATTAATTGGTTTGCAGATATTCAACCAGCCAAATATTTCGAACAAAGTCATTGATGCTCCAAAACCCTTTTCTTCAGCTGTCATTCCGTCTGGCAGAGAGAATACCAGTGCTGCAGCAGCTGCTGCTGCCCGAGCATGGATGTCTATTGGAGCTTCAGCAGAGTGTAAAGCAGTTGCTGGTAAGGGACTTCCAAACAACCAAGTAGGATCTGCATCTCTTCATAAATTTGCTTGGAAAACCCCTAACTCACCTTCTGGGATTCATGAAGATTCTAAGACAAGACATGTGCCTCAATTCTTCCAGCAACCCAACCAGGTTACCAGTGAAGAATCTAAGGTTCATGACAAAGAATTGGTTATTTTTCCCCAGTTAGTTGCAACGGACTTAAAAAGATTTCATGGCCAGTCTCCATGGCAAGGTCTAATTCCCCAAACCGAGCAGAAGCAGAGTAAGGATGTGCACCCTCCAGACTTAAACATAAACATTGGTTTCCAGCTTCCCGGGTCCCCTGTTCATCAATCGGCAGGCATTCATAAGGACTCTCAGCAACCTGACTTGGCTTTGCAGCTGTAGATTTTGGATGTTGTGCGTCTTCTTCTTGTGGTTTAGTTTAGTGCAGGCAGGTATGGAGGAAATAGCAGCAACTGGTAATGCTAATTGTTTGAAAGGACTTGCATGTGGATCTAGAATTAGATGATATCTGCCGAGTTGTGCCAGTTAGAATGCTGCAAATATATCCTAGCATAATAATGATCACAAGAAGATGGTTCATCGTAGTTGAATCCGATAATGTGCAACTAGTTCAGGCTTGTGTCATATTTTGGCTTCAAATTCCTCATATGGGAAAGATATCTTGCTGCGAATGGATAGAAAAAAAAATTCTTTAGGCCATATTTGTGGGTGAATTTGTTGGTGGGACAGCCTTGGCTTGTCTATTGCTGCACGGCATTGATAGGCATCACAGTGGATGTGGCTTGGGGAGTGATATTGCATGAATTTACACAGCAGTGTTAGTTGTTCCAGAAATTCTCCTGTGAGCTAGGAGATGAAGCATTTTGATGGAAAGCTTTGTAAATCATTTTAGGTTGAAATCCTTGCTTATGTTTGAGCTTCTTTTCAGTACCAGCATGGTTTACTACATCCCTATATATCCATATTATCATGTATGATCCGCTGTAAATTGTCAGATAGAATAGCAGTAGTTGTTGCTTTTTGAATGAATGGGTTGTCTGCATCTTAAATGCCTTAAAAGAAATGGTTTGTTACTTCATATCTAGAGTTCCTTTTCAGAAAACTTCTTGGCATGTTGAATTTTGATTCGAGCATAGTCCAAATGTTATAACTGGACTGCAGCATCATCTTGTGGTTGATACTCTCCGGTCATTGCAGTCAATCAAGTGGGGAACGCCTGAAGCTTACAAGTGCACATTATTCCTGTTCATGTGTCAGGATTGTCTCAGTTACTTGCTGCTCCAGCATTTAACTTGTGCTTTGGAGATGGATGGGTGTCTTGTATTAAACTCTGCCTTCTTTTGTTACTTATTCTGCGTTGGCGCGAGTCATGGAGATGTATCTTGCTCTCTCATCTAAATTTTGCTTGTTTAAGTGCCTTCAGAAAAGCCAAGAATTTGAGATAAATTATGGGAGTTTACATTAATTTAAGAGGTTTCAAGTAGCTTATCTAATTAAAATGCATTGTACAGCGAGTCCTAATTGCATCGACCAACGTATATGCTGTATAAGTATGATATTTTGAAGCAGCGTCGTAAAAACCTGTGAGCTTTATGAGTTAGCAGTGTTGTTTTAACAGTTGTATCATCTGGTTGATAGGTTGGTCCCTTTCTGGATCTTGAGGTAGGAAGATGGATGGCATACCTTTTGTACATTTGCTACAAGCTTTAATGACATGAATAGAGGTTTGATACTCGATTAATCCATACAAGCTTGATTTTTTTTAATCTTTTCTGGATTCGAAAACATACTTTCATTGGTGCCTACTTAAGAATTGAAGACAAAAAAATATACCTAGCTGACCTTGCTACTTAAGGTACAAGACAATGATCATTATAACTGACTTGGAGCTAGCCGCATTAGAGGGGTCCAAGTGTTCCATTGCCCGCTAGTACCAACAAGTCATGAGGAGCATAATTTGTATATAATTATCAATTTATCATTATATTTTATCAGAATAAAAAAAATAAGACAGTCCTTTTTCTTATTATTAGTTTGCATTCAGTGTTTGTTAACCCCCGTTTTATTTCCCGTCTCTTAATTTCTGTTCTCATTGTACGTCCAATTCTAGTCTTGCACATGTTTAATAAAAAAAAGCATAACTATAATTTTTGTTCATGCATGGACGAGTGCAGTACACGAGATGCACTACACCATCCACTGATGGTGAGCCAAACTGCTTCTTGTAAACAAATACAACTTCATGCAAAAAACCAGTCTAATATTGTACATGACCACAGATAAAATAACAGGTGTGGAAGAGCTAAATATAAAATGAGAATCAAATATTTAGATTAGAGCTAATATGCCGGTCAAAACAACAAAGATAGTGTTAAATTCCCATTAAAAAGTGACACAAACTCCAGTTTTGCAGGGACGAATTGGGTCTTGGCATCTTTATTATGTAATTTAAAATATATTTTGTTCCTTTTTTTTTTGTTTTCTAAAATGAGTTTGGGCTTAAATATAGAGCTTATTTGTTTTTTGGACCAAGCTCGGGTATATTATTGGCCTAGCCCAAGCCCAAATAAGGCCCAAAACAAAGCCCGAATCAATTCGTTTTTGTTTGTTGTTATTGAGAGAGAATAATGAGGAAGTAAAGAATAAAATACAATGGGTTCAACTGAGAACAATGTACATGTATTCTTTACTTATATTACAGAAGAAAGCCTAATTTTTAGTTAGCTTATTTTCTTGTAAATTAATATTATGAAATATTAAATTTCAATCGGTTCGGGCCGAATCTTTTTTTGACCCAAATGGATAATTCGGACCGGCCCAATCAGGCTCTGGCTGGGATTATCTAAAACGTTTCGGGCCTAAGCTCAGCCCGAAGCCCAAAAAAAATATTCGGACTGACTTCAGGTAGGGGCATTATCCGGCCCGGCCCACTTCTAACCCTACATATAACTAATGATAAAATAAAATCTTATTTGGATCAGCGTTAGTTACCATTGATTTAGCAGTTTATGAAACAATTCATTTACTGATATTGGAGTATGCAATCCAAAGTTGTCTTAGCAGCATGCTGCACATGATACTAATCATGGAGAATTATTCGACTCCATATGACAGTGAGTCTTTGGATCAAACCTCCTCTCATGGCTTTCCTCTTAAAGATAAAAGCTAAGAACGAGTACAATCACATGTATATGGGTCAGCTTTCCTTTAAAAAATATTATGAACTTCATGCAAGGTTATTTGGGGCCTTCTGGGATTTGTAGGACTTAACTTTTGACTTGAGAATTTCTCTAGAGCTTGTCCTTGGGATGCTCTGTGGTTGTTGATATCAGTTTGGCAGCATGGCAGCTGAAATATTTTTCAACTCGAAACAAATAGCATGCACATTATAACCAGAAACTTGTCCAGAGATACCAACTTCATTTGCATGAGTTCCTTGCTGTCTAACTTTTTCCTTCTAATACAGGTTAATTTACCCTGTATATCTTGTTGAGAAGTTGTCAGTCACTTAAACCGAGCTTCTTATTTGAAAGCATGGAGCCAGTCATTTCCTTAAATCTGCTGTGCTTCTTGATGATATGCAGTATTGGGAGAGTCAGAGATGGGCATATTGATCACTTGCTGTTATGAAAGGAGGATGGAACTGAGAGTTTGCTTTCCTAAATTTTTATTCTACTCTATGTTCTTGTCCAGCATGATGAGCAGCAGTGAGGTGCATGCATGTAGATTTTTGTCCTGCTGCTTTTGTTTTTTGGCATGGACAACCTCTTCCTCTGCTCCTATTGGTATGATAATGGAAAAATATCATACCTTGCTATCTTATGCAAGTCAAATTGATATCACAAGGTTTCACCTAATATGATGTCAATAAATCAATCCCATCACAAGTTCTTTTACTCCTAACATAAGAATTTTTTTCACAAAGTAATTATTGAACTCCAAGATCAACTGATAAAATGGCAACTGAGCTTTTCTATTATTCTATAGCAATTGAAAATTCTTGTTCTTTTCTTTTGAGAGGGATACAGTATCTGAAATTTCATTATCTTAGTCTCGTTATATTGGCCGGATATCAAAACATCCGGAAACATTTAATGCAGAAAAAATTTGCAGCTAATCCTTGGCTTGATTAGGGCTATTTGTTCGTTTGCAGTTGCAAAAACTGCAATCAAATTGCATGCGTCCAAAATAATTGTTTGGATATCTACAACTACATGCGATATTTAAACTATAAAAAAGGCTTAAATCTTACGATTAGAGCTGCAAGTAAAAGTGGTCGCAGTTTCAATTACAAAATTCGTTGTAATTAGAAGTATCTTTTTAAAGGACTCTTTTCTCACCACTCAACAATCATTACAATTTAATATTATCCTATTTTAATATATACTAATTATATATAATATTTTAAATACATAAGAAAATATAAATTTATTATTACAATAATGTATAATTTCTCCTAGTTATGTTAATAGTTATTGTTATAATGTTAATAGCACAACTATTGCTACTACGTGCATAATATAGTTATTTAATTATTCTTGTTACATAATGATTCTTATAATATATAATACCATAATAATATAATTTTCATTATATAATAAATATTAGTTATCATAATAATACATATAATAAAAAAATTGATTATAATTATATATCTAGTTACTACAATAATGAATTAATTTATAGTGATGTAATTACTATAGCAATATTATTACAATCTATTAACTTTATTAAAACAATATGATCATTATTAGCCTATAATAGAAAAGTATCACTATTATCATTGTTGTTATAGTACAATAATAATCATTTAATAATATTATTATTTCTATTGTTAGTGCAATATATTTATTTATTTATTATTATATGATATATATCATGATAACAATTATATAATAACTACTAGTTATTATAATAATACATATTATAAATATATATTTGTGATTATAATAAGATATCAAATTGTTTTGTAACTTAACTATGTTACAATAAATATCATAAGCTAGTACAATAATATATATCCTAATAATCATTTATTATTATATTAACATATTTAATTATTATAATGTTAAATTATTTTATAATAATATAATCACTATACTAATTATTATAATGATCAAATAATTCTTCACTAACGTTATTGTTGGGGTAATACAAACTGTTCCAAGGCACGTGAGCACGTCGCAGAACATGTGATCAGGGGCACCCAACGCCCGACCTCAGAAGCGCTCGACCTCGGAGGCGCTCGACCTCAAATACGTCCGACCTGCTAGGCTGCCAACTCGGCGCTCAACTAGGTGCCCGACCCCGGAGCTCACCACATCGGATTTCCGACTTTGTCATTCACCTACTACGGTCCCATCTTTCCATAGTCCGATCAGGGACCATACCCTGTCATCGCCCCCAGTATTTAATGCACGTGGTCCCAGAAGACCTCCGGCTTACTCCACTATTAATGCACGTTTCCGGCTCACTCAACCATCATCACGTATGGCTCCCGAAGACCTCCAGCTTACTCCACAATTAATGCGCGTCCCCAGCTTACTCCACAATTAATGCGCGTCCCCGGCTTACTCCATAATTAATGTGCGTCTCCGGCTTACTCAACAATTAATGCGCGTGGCACTTGCTGTCTACGGATCTCCAGTTCTCCACGGCAAGTCAGCTCGGCTGCATCCAGTCGGCCGTGACAACTCCCTGACTCCGACCTTAAAGCATTAATTCGCCTGATCATGCGACATGTTCAGTTGTATTGCAGTTTCGCCTTGTCACATCACATGTAATCCAGCACCTCTCTATAAAGTGAGGACTCCTCCATTTTAGAGGGGGCTAGCGGATAGAAACTCTGATACATACTGTTTTCTCCTTATACATACTTGCCCCCTCTGACTTAGGCATCGAAGGGCCGGCGCCGAAAAACTCGGCCACCGGCTTCCTTGCAGGTCCAGCGGAGGATGCCGCCCGTCGACGGATCGCCGCCCGCCAGCGCCTCGCCGGAGCTCCACCTTCTCGGCGACCGGTCGCCCCTGGGTCAAGTTTCCAGCAACAGTTAGTGCTAGAGGAAGGGCCCGAGTCGCGACGATGAAGTTGAGAAGCAAGGGAGCCTTTAACGCCTCCCGGCGTCCCCCACCAAGTTCGGAACACTCCGTTCAGAATTCGCCGCCTCCGACTGGTTCAACCCTGCAAATCCTGCCGGAAGAGTTCGACATCCTGGTGCAGCAAGTTCAAGCCTTGGCCGCGGCCGTTCAAGGCTTGCAACGTGAGGGAGCCCCACCGGCGCCGCCTCCACACGCCCAGGTCCTGTCGGCTCCACCTCCACACCATGTCCAGGTCTTGACCGGCGTGCCAAGGCCAGAATCTCCCTGGCTCCTCACAGGCTAACAATGAGGAGCGATGTTGTTGCCAGGATTCAGCCCAGGCTTCCCCCAGGAGGGGACCCTTAGTGAGGAGTCTGGGCAATGGCCCACAGCCATCGGAAGCCGAGTCCGTCCCAGGACAGCTTGCGCCAGAGCAAACTACCGTGGTGGACCCTCGGAGTGGAGAACTCGACAAGAAGGTCGAGAGACTCGAGCGCCAGATTGAGACGCTCCATAGCAGAAAGGCGAGATGTGAGGGTGACTTTGAATTCACAACCAAGTCCCCCTTTTCCCGCCAAATTGAGGACGAGCCGGTCCCGTCGAGGTTCAAAATGCCTCAGGTGGAGCCTTACAACGGCACGACCGACCCCCTCGACCATCTGGAGAGTTACCGAGCTCTCATGGCGTTGCAAGGATCCTCGGAGGCCATGCTTTGCAAGGCCTTCCCAGCGATGCTTCGAGGAACAGCTCGACTCTGGTTTTCTGGGCTAAAGCCCAGTACAGTGTCGTCCTTCGAGCAGCTTGGCAGGTAGTTCACCACCAACTTCGCTGCCAGCCGACGTCAGCGGCAGACTTCGGACTCCCTCATCGACATCAAACAGAGAGAGGGAGAGTCCCTCAAGGACTACCTCGACCGCTTTACCGCCGCAACCTGGGAGGTTCGCGAGCTCGACCAGTCGATAGCCATGTCGGCGTTGAAGATTGGGGCTCGGTCCTATAGGTTTCTCTTTTCCATCGAGAAGAGCTTCCCCGCCGACTTCACAGAGATGCTCATTCGAGCTCGGAAGTACGCAAAGGCCGAAGAGGCCATGGCCTCAAGGCGGGGTACGACCGAGCCGACCTCCAAGAAACAGAAGAGACACCGCGAGGAGCGCGGTCGTCCCAGAAGCCAATCCCCTCGTCGGAACAAGAATCTGCCTCAGTTGAGGAGCCCACCTCGGCCTCGGGGGCAACCCCGACCGAGATCCCCACCCAGACCGAGATCGCCGGTGCGACCGCGACCACAGCCGGGGAGGTACGAGAACTACACTCTTCTCAATGCTCCCCGGGCAGAGATCCTGATGGAGATCCAGGGCCGGGACTACTTTCGGGCCCCACCCCCGATGCGGGACCTCGGAGCTTGGCACAATCCCAAGAAGTACTGCCGCTTCCACCGAGATCACGGCCACGATATGGAGGATTGCTTCCAGCTCCGAGATGAGATCGAGGTACTCATCCACCGTGGAGTACTCGACCGGTTCGTGCAGAACCGACGCAAGGAAAGGAGGCCAGCGGAGACCACCGCACAGCCCGAAGATCCGAATGCCAACAGACCCATCGCCGGGACCATCAACACCATCCGAGGTGGCACCTCGGCCGGTGGATCTGCGGAGGAAAGGGCCACCCTAAAGCACCTATGCACCTCTGAAACCATCTCCTTCTCAGACGAGGACTTGGAAGGAGTTGAAACTCCCCATAATAACGCTGTGGTCATCTCCATGATTGTAAACAAGTTTGATGTAAAGCGCATCTTAGTAGATAATGGAAGCTCGGCAAATATTTTATATTACGACACCTACCAGAAAATGGGGATGACAGAAGGCCAACTCTGGAGAATGAACGCTTCCCTAGTTGGATTCACTGGGGACTCAGTCTCGATCGAGAGCGAGATCGGTCTCCTTGTCACGGTCGGCCTCGCCCCTCGAGAAAGCACTGTAAAGATGGACTTCCTCGTGGTCCGCCTGCCCTCGACGTACAATGCCATCCTCGGACAATCAGGGCTCAACGCTATCCGAGCCATGGTCTCGACTCGCCACCTACTTATGCGATTCCCCACTGACCAAGGAGTGGGCGAAGTTCGTAGGGACCAAGTGATAGCAAAGCGATGCTATATGGCGATCCACAAAGCCAAGCGACCGGCCGAGGCGTCGACTCCAACAACAGATCGAGCGCTCTCCATCAAAACTCTGGAAGCAAGGGACATCCCACGAAAGGAGCGGGTAGAGCCTGGTGAGCTTCTTACTCAGGTTCTTTTACAGGAAGATTTTTTCGAGCTAACCGTGCAGGTCGGCTCCGGACTGGATGCCCGTGAAAGAGGGCGCCTGATCGAGTTCCTGCGGGCCAACATGGACGTCTTCGCCTGGTCACCTGCCGAGATGTCGGGGATAGATCCGGAGGTCATGGTTCACCGACTTCAGGTGAAACCAACCAGCAAGCCCGTGCGGCAAAAGAAGCGGGGCTCCGCTCCAGAATGACAGCAAGCAGCGGCCGAGAATGTAGACAAGCTCCTCAAAGCCAGCTTCATTCGGGAGATATCCTACCCGGACTGGCTCGCCAATGTAGTCCTCGTCAAGAAGGCCAACGGAAAATGGCGGATGTGTGTGGACTACACCGACCTGAACAAAGCCTGCCCAAAGGATAGCTTTTCGCTCCCCAGCATCGACCAGCTCGTGGACTCCTCCTCGGGACATCAGTTGCTGACATTTATGGACGCCTTCTTCAGGTACAATCAAATCCGGATGGCGCCCGAAGATGAGGAGAAGACAACTTTCATTACTGACGGGGGAACTTATTGCTACAAGGTGATGCCCTTCGGCCTAAAAAATGCTGAAGCAACTTATCAAAGGCTGGTCAGCCAAATTTTGAAAAGCCAAATAGGCCGAAACATGGAGGTCTATGTGGACGACATGCTGGTGAAAAGTCAACTGGCAGAAGACCACGTGGCCGACCTCAACGAAACATTCTCCATGCTGAGGAAGTATCGGATGAAGCTCAACCCTACTAAATGTGCATTCGATGTCACATCGAAAAAATTCCTTGGCTTTATAGTCACCCAGCGTAGAATTGAAGCGAACCCTGAGAAGATCCGATCACTGCAAGAGATGGCGCCGCCGAAGACAGTCAAGGAGGTGCAGCGGCTCACTGGCCGAGTTGCAGCCCTGGAAAGATTTGTTTCTAGGTACGCAGAGAGATGCCTCCCATTCTTCTCAGTCCTCAAGCGGCCGAAGAACTTCCTCTGAATGAAGGAATGTCAGCAGGCCTTCGAAGACCTCAGGCGTCTCCTCGCCTCTCCTCCACTTCTTACAAAACCCCGGCAGGGTGAGCTCCTCTACTTATATCTGGCGGTCTCCCCAGTCGCGGTGAGCTCCGTCCTGGTCCGAGAAGAAGACAAGCTCCAAAAATCAGTGTACTACACCAGCCGAGTCCTGAGGGGTGCTGAAACCCGATACTCAAAACTGGAGAAAACGATCTTTGCCCTAGTCATTTCAGCTCGAAGACTCCGGCCCTATTTCGAAGCCCACACAGTCGCCATACTGACCGACCAGCCAATGAAGCAGATCCTTCAGCGGTCAGACCGGGCGGGGAGAATCAAGAAGTAGGCGGTCGAGCTCGGAGAATTTGACCTCGAGTACCGACCGAGGCCGGCAATTAAAGCCCAGGCACTCGCCAACTTCATTGTCGAGTGCACTGTACCGGACGAGCCCGTTTTCGAGCCCGCACCAACGGAGCAGACCCCGAGGCTGACGTGGACTCTGCACGTCGATGGCTCCTCGAACTCGGGGGGTAGTGGAGCAGGCCTCATCCTCACTAGCCCAGATGGAGTGGTTGCGAAGCAAGCTTTGCGCCTCGAGTTCCCCACCTCTAACAATGTGGCGGAATACGAGGCACTCATCGTCGGACTCAAGTTGGCAAAGGAGCTGGAGGTGAAGGACCTAAGGGTCTTTAGTGACTTCCAACTGGTCGTGAGCCAGATCTTGGGGACTTTGAAGCCCAAGAGTCCCCAATGCAGAAGTATCTCCAGAAGGTGCGAGATCTCA
>JAOXJJ010000725.1:17879614-17891833 GCA_025769935.1 Phoenix roebelenii | reverse complement strand
GAGGTTCGCGAGCTCGACCAGTCGATAGCCATGTCGGCGTTGAAGACTGGGGCTCGGTCCTACAGGTTTCTCTTCTCGATCGAGAAGAGCTTCCCCGCCGACTTCACAGAGATGCTCATCCGAGCTTGGAAGTACGTGAAGGCCGAAGATGCCATTGCCTCAAGATGGGGTACGATCGAGTCGACCTCCAAGAAACAGAAGAGACGCCGTGAGGAGTGCGGTCGTCCCAGAAGCCAATCCCCTCGTCGGAACAAGAATCTGCCTCGGTTGAGGAGCCCACCTTGGCCTCGGGGGCAACCCCGACCGTGGTCCTCGCCTAGACCGAGATCGCCGGTGCGACCGCGACCACAGTCGGGGAGGTACGAGAACTACACTCCCCTCAATGCTCCCCGGGCAGAGATCCTAATGGAGATCCAGGGCCGAGACTATTTACGGCCCCCACCCCCGATGTGGGACCTTGGAGCTTGGCGCAATCCTAGGAAGTACTGCCGCTTCCACCGAGATCCGTCCTTGGTAGGGTGAGCTCCTCTACTTATATCTGGCGGTCTCCCCAGTTGCAGTGAGCTCCGTCCTGGTCCGAGAAGAAGACAAGCTCCAAAAATCAGTGTACTATACTAGCCGAGTCCTGAGGGGTGCTGAGACCCAATACTCAAAACTAGAAAAGACCATCTACGCCTTGGTCATTTCAGCTCGGAGACTCCGACCTTATTTCCAAGCCCACACAGCCAATGAAGCAGATCCTACAGCGGTCAGACCGAGCGGGAAGGATCACGAAGTGGGCGGTCGAGCTTGGAGAGTTTGACCTCGAGTACCGACCGAGGCTGGCAATTAAAGCCCAGGCACTCGCTGACTTCATCATCGATGCACCGTGCCGAACGAGCCCAAACTCGAGCCCGGACCAACGGAGTAGACCCCGGGGCTGACGTGGACTCTGCACGTCGATGGCTCCTCGAACTCGGGGGGTAGTGGAGCAGGCCTCATCCTCACCAGTCCAGATGGAGCAGTTGCGGAGCAAGCTTTGCGCCTCGAGTTCCCCGCCTCTAACAATATGGCAGAATACGAGGCACTCATCATTGGGCTCAAGTTGGCAAAAGAGCTGGAAGTGAAGGACCTAAGGGTCTTTAGCAACTCCCAACTGGTTGTGAGCCAGATCTTGGGAGACTTTGAAGTCCGAGAGCCCGCAATGCGGAAGTATCTCCGGAAGGTGCGAGATCTTACCTCCGCTCTGAGCTCCTTTAACATCCAACACTTTTCAAAATCAGAGAACCAAAGGGCGGACCGACTGTCAAAGCTGGCGACCTTCCGCATGAGCGAGCTTTCCAAAGCGACAATGCTCGAGTATCTCCAAACACCCAGCACAGAAGAACCCGAGCCAGCACTCTACCTTGAGGTGGAGCTAAGCTGGATGGACGAGCTCGTCAGTTATTTGAAAGACGAAGTCTTGCCCTATGACGAGCTGGAGTCTCACCGTAGATCCTTTACCTCTCCCCTCCTTAGATGTCTCCGTTCGTCAGAGGCAGATTATGCCATGCGAGAGGTCCACGAGGAGATCTGCGGAAACCATTTGGAAGGATGAGCGCTAGCCCACAAGATCCTTCGTCAGGGATTCTACTAGCCCACACTCCAGAAGGATGCAACGGACTTTGTCCGGAGATGCGACCGGTGTTAGCGGAATGCCAACATCCAGCGCCGACCTTCGGCCCCGCTGACTTCGATCGGCGCCCCTTGGCCATTTGCATAGTGGGAAATTGATATTCTAGGACCATTCCCCCTTGCCACCGGATAGAGAAAATTTTCGGTCGTCTCTATCGACTACTTCACTAAGTGGGTCGAGGCCGAGCCAGTAGCCCGGATCATCGAGCAAAAGATGCAGAATTTTATCTGGAAGTCAATAATCTGTAGATTTGGACTCCTCCGCATCCTCATATCTGACAAAGATCACCAGTTCGATAATATCCGATTCAGAAAATTCTGCTCCGAACTCGGCATCGATCACCGCTTCACCTCGGTTGCCCATCCACAGACGAACGGAGAAACTGAAGTAACAAACTGCATTATTTTGCAGGGACTTAAAGCCAGACTCGATCGGTCCAAGGGACAATGGGTTGATGACCTATACAACGTGCTATGGGCCTACTGAACTACGTTTCGGCTGCCCACGGGCGAGACCTCCTTCAACTTGGCCTACAGGACTGAGGCCGTCATCCCGCTGGAAATCAGACTTCCTTCCCCGAGGGTCGAGCACTACGATGCTGACTCCAACTCTTTCCAGCTCAGAAACAACTTGGACCTTGCCGAAGAGGCTAGAAAAGTCGCCCGAGTTCATATGGCGAGGTACCAGCGAAGAACAACCCGGTATTACAACTCCAAAGTCAAAGCAAAACTTTTCAAAGTAGGGGATCTCGTTCTCAGAAGAACTGAAGCTTCTTAGCCAACCGAGCAAGGAAAGCTAGCCCTAAATTGGGAAGGACCATACCGGATCGCACGAGTTCAGCGACCCGGAGCCTACAAGCTGGAGTCCCTTGAAGGGACCCCCATCGTGTGACGCTGGAACTTCGAAAATCTTCGGATGTACTATTAGTAAAGCCCTAAGGGGTTCTGGGTGATCGAGAACGCGAGTCCCGTCTTCTCCTTATGATAACTCATCTACAGTTTTTTCCTGATCATGTTATGTTTCTCCTAATGCTAAAATGTTCGTGATCTTCAGACTACCCGACTAAGCTCGGATGCCCGACCAAGCTCGGATGCCCCAGCCAAGCCTGGAACGCCCCGCCGCAAAGACATCGAGCCCGGTCTTGATCTCCCTCAAAGACCCCGACAAAGTTCGGGATGCCCCAAGTGCCGACAGTGCGTACCTAGATCCCTCAGCCTCGGAAAGCGTCGCAGGTCGACAGTGCGTTCCCAGACCCCTCGACCTTGCATACGATTTCTCGACTGAGGTCGAGATGCCCCGAGTGTTGACAGTGCGTGTCCAGATCCCTCGACCTCGGAAAGATGGGGTAGTACCTTCGCGGCCCTCCGTGGCGCTCGACCCTTGATACTTTGATCGAGGTCGGAAGTGCCGAGGCACTTACCACAAAATATTGATTCTACTTGTTGGCACCTCAGCCAAGTCCGAGATCAACTGCCGTAGAGGCTTCCACGGCAATGCGACTTGTCGGCTAATGTCCGAAAAGCTAAGCTCGAGAACTTAGCTAAAATTGCTCAGAAGACGAACTTAAAGGCCCGACGAAACCTCCTCAAAATTCGAGGTCCGGGCTCAATGCACATGCCGAGCCTAAGGACTTGGCAGGATTCAGATTCAAGCGCGAAAACTCAGAGCTTGGAGCTTCATTTAGCGAACATGACTTGAGTCAAGGCTTAGAAAATCGAGGTCCATACACTTAGCCGAGCCCGAAGACTTAAAGAAATTCGTCGACAAAAACTTGACTTGGCAAGTGCGGTGGAAACTTAAGCACATGAAGCTTAAGTTTACGAATCTGGCCGAGCTCAGGGACTTAGAAAGTTTTCCTACGGCTTGAGCCCAGCACCTAAAACGTTGCCCTAACAAATGTACTCCGCGCCCGAGCCTAAGTCTAAGAGCTTAGCCGAGCTCGAGCACTTAGAAAAATTCATCAAGAAAAGTTCGATTTGAAAAATTAAAGCAAAGGCTTGAAGAGAAGCGAACACAAATTTACGAAAGAACTATTTCATTAATAAAGGCCTGAAGGCCAAAGTACAAGATCGAGGTCGGCTGTACAACGAATTTAGAAGCCGACCTTGTTTACAATAAAAGAAAGGAAAAGAGCTACTCCTAAGGGGCTCCGGCCTCGTCAGCGCCGGGGTCATCCATGATGATCACCTGGGGAACCTCGGCAGGGATCGGCTCTGGACCTTCCTCGGCGGGAGCAGGAACAGCTCCATCCGCGACCTCGAAAATCCCCTCGACGGGGTCGCCTGAATCGCTTGTTCGGTCTCGGCGGCTTCTCCCCCGACTTCCGTCTCGGCGGCCTCGGCCTCGGCCTCCTCTTCCTCCTCTTCGAGTGGTGAGAGCACATCCGATTCGCTATCGTCGCCGAACCTCGATTTCGGCCGGATCTCCGAAAGATCAAACTGGAGGCAGAATCGAGCCATCTGCCGCCTGAAGGTTTTGAAGCCCCGGAGGAACCCGTCAACGGTCTCCTCCTCGAGCATGTCGTGGAACTCTTCCAACTCCTTGAAGAGCCCCACAGCATGTTGGGCTTGCTCGAGCGCCCTCTTCTCTCGGGCCTTGAGCTGCTCGATCTTTAGGCAGAGGACCCCGCCTTCGTATTTATATCTCGCGGCTTCGGAGCAGGCTTCCACGAGTCATGCCTCGACTGCGCGCAACTCGGACCTCGCCAAGGAGTGGGCGGCCCTCTCCTCCTCGAGCTCGCTGATGATCGCAAGCCGCCCGGCCTCGGTGGCCTCCCTCTGTGCACGGACCTCGGCCAGCTCAGTCTCGGATTCCGCAAGCATCTTCTCGGCTGACTCCGCCTATCTCTGGAATCGCCGAGACTCATTCTGGCATTCCGAGATGATGAATACCAGAGTGTCGACCTCGTGGATATGCTGGAAAGAGAAGTGATGATAAATAAAGATGAAGGAAACAAGAACGACTAAAAGTAAAGTCAAAAAGTCACTTATCCGAACAGTATTCCGATAGGTCTGATCGACAATCTCTTCGAGGCTGAGGGCCTCGAACACGGCTCGGTCGGCCGGGAGCATCGTGCAGCGAAAGACCGCGCACGCGACGTCGGCTTCCTCGATAGCCGAGCTGCCCTCGAGGAATGAGGGTTCCGAGCCAAAAGGACCCCTCCCTGAATGCCCCCTGTCACAGACAAGTTGGGACCAATAGAACTCGGGCCGACGACCCGAGGCACGCTCGGAACACCAGGGCCCCTGCTCGGCTCGGGCCTCGATCGCCGCAGGCGGATGGCAGACCGGCCTGCCCGCTGAGCAATGGGAGCGGGGCAGGCCGGAGGCGCCGAATCAGATGTCCCTCTGGAGGCCGAGCTTGCGTGCTCGGCTGATGGGACCTTATCTCGGGCCGCCAATGATGTGCCGGCCCTAGACTCCCCCGACCTGCGGGTAGGAGTCGGTCTCGCCCTCTTGCAGGGCTGGGGGAGAGCCCCGCCCGCCTCGGCAGACCTCTTTTTCAGTCGGAGAAACAGGAACGTGTTGCTAGTCGACATGTGGGGGATGTCTGAAACATAAAGAGAAACTC
The DNA here is from genome assembly GCA_025769935.1 of Phoenix roebelenii. NCBI lineage: Eukaryota > Viridiplantae > Streptophyta > Magnoliopsida > Arecales > Arecaceae > Phoenix > Phoenix roebelenii. Next base: position 17,886,609 of record JAOXJJ010000725.1, on the reverse strand, counting down.
TTAAGTAAAATGAGAAAGAAATAAGCAAAACAGTAAACAAAACTACGTAACCACTCTTACCCTCGGGGCGCGCCGAGCTCAGGCCGACGTTCACCAAGGCTTCCTCGCTCAGGAGGTTGGCCAAGTTGATATCCCTCCCGAGACCCCCTAGGAAGTCAAGAACCCTCTGCTCATCTGTCGTAGGCTCGAAGAGCCTGTTGAGGGTCTTCAGTCAGGGGTGCCCCCACCTCAGGTCAAACCCCCACGACACCTCCGACGCTAAAAAGAAAAATCTCCTTTTCCACTCATGGATTGAGGAAGGAGCACCTTGGAAGAGGGTCATACCGCCTCGAAAGGCGAAGTACAACGACTCTCCGTCTGCCTGGTTTATCTTTAAAAGAAAACACCAGCGGAAAATACTCACTAGAGCCGGGATCCCATGCGCAAGACATAGGGATAAGAACCCGATTATAGTCCTCCACGAGTTCGGAACGAGTTGCGCTGGGACGAGTTGGTACTCGGCCAACAAGTCGTTCACGAACTCATGGAGGGGGAACCGCAGGCCGGCCCAGAGCATCTCGATGTACACTCCGATCCGACCTAGGGGCGGTCGCGTCATCCGGTCCCCCGGCCCTACGGTTCAAGATGAAACCCTGGCCGGAAGAGGAATCGGGAGTGAACCAACTCCAGTTCCTCCTCCGGCATGCTAGATCCGACTTCGTTCGGACCACAACTCATTTTTAAGAAAGAAGAAAGTGGAGAACGAAGGAAAATAAAAGGAAAAGGAAAAAAGGATGATGACCTACGGTGGGGATTGCCGGAAATCGCCTTGAGGCGCCGCCGTAAAGCTCGGTTACAACTGAAAAAGATAACCAAAAACTAAAGGCAAAGAAGAAGAAGCAGCCAAGCGAGCTCTTTTTTAGGGCCAGGTCGAAGGGTTTATATAGACCCTTCCGACGGCCCGGATTGGCAGGACCGGATCCTGCCTCCTGTTCAGATTGCGCAGCGTATCGACTCCGAAAACCGAAGCGGCGTACTTGTTTCAATTTGGCACCTCGAACAAGCCATCGAGGTAGTGTCCCGTCGGATCTTGGGACCCCATTATGAGCCCGCCTCGCAAAGCGATCTCGGAGGACGAAAAGGCGATGCTTCATCTCCTTTCATTAAGAATACTCCGAAGTGCGTGGAGCGCCGGAACAATTTAAAGTCTTGGCCCCCACCACAGCAATAAAGACAATTACTTCCCACGTCCGAGCTCGCAAGCGGCTCGAACTCGAAAGTCGGGGGGTAGTGTTGGGGTAACACAAACCGCCCCAAGGCACGTGAGCACGTCGTGGAACATGTGATCAGGGGCACCCAACGTCCGACCTCAGATACGTCCGACCCCCTAGGCTCCTGACTCGGTGCCCAACTAGGTGCCCGACCCCGGAGCTCACCATCTCGGATTTCCGACCTTGCCATTCACCTACTACGGTCACATCTTTCCGTAGTCCGATCAGGGACCTTACCCTGCCATTGCCCCCAGCATTTAACGCGCGTGGCCCCTGAAGACCTCCGGCTCATTCCACTATTAATGCACGTTTCTGGCTTACTCAACCATCATCACGCATGGCTCCCGAAGACCTCCAGCTTACTCCACAATTAATGCGTGTCTCCAGCTTACTCCACAATTAATGCGCGTCTCCGGCTTACTCCACAATTAATGCACGTCTCCAGCTTACTCCACAATTAATGCGCGTCTCCAGCTTACTCAACAATTAATGCGCGTGGCACCTACTGTCTACGGATCTCCAGTTCTCCACGGCAAGTCAGCTCGGCCGCATCCAGTCGGCCGTGACAACTCCCTGACTCCGACCTCAAAGCATTAATTCGCCTGATCATGCGACATGTTCAGTTGTACTGCAGTTTCGCCTTGTCACATCACAGGTAACCCAGTACCTCTCTTTTAAGGGTAGGACTCCTCCATTTTAGAGGGAGCTGGCGGATAGAGACTCTGATACACACTGTTTTCTCCTCATACACACTTGCCCCCTTTGACTTAGACATCGGAGGGCCGGCGCCGGAAAACTCGGCCACCGGCTTCCTTGCAGGTCCAGCGGAGGACGCCGCCCGCCGACGGATCGCCGCCCGCCAGCGCCTCGCCGGAGCTCCACCTTCTCGGCCGACCGGTCGCCCCCGGATCCAGTTTCCAGCAACAGTTATTATTTTTTTATAATTATGAAAATAATATGATAATTATTATGTTATTATAGCAAATAAACATTTCAGTATTTCTAATCCAGTAGCTTACCAGAGCATTTGCACTGTTACTATACTTCTTTCGGCATGATGCAACCAAACAAAATTAGTCTCTACAACTGGAATTCTAATTACAGCATTTCCTATTACAGTCTATATTCGAATTGCCTTACATAGTTAACAATTTATGTTTAGTCCTCTACATACAGCTATAGACCACCAACTGGATATGAAAGGAGGGGCAAGCCTTAATTTTTCCCTTCAAAAATACTTCAACTTTCTTTTTCAGGTAGTACCTCAGTTAGTCAACGTATCATTCATTCCTAGATAAACTGATAAGCTGCAAACACCATAGGAACAGGTCATAACAGAACACCAATGTTACTATTATTTGTGTCTATCATTGCAAGAGTATAGATGGCAAACCATATATGAAGCTGTTCCCCTTCTGGACTGGCAATCAAACTCAATAATATGAAGCTAGAAACAGCTGTTGGCCCTAGGTGCATAACAAGCCATAATTCATTAATAATCTGGTTAACATTAAAGCAGATGAACACTCCACAGTGGTAACAAAAATCACAATTAAGGGTAAACTGAGGCTTAAACCATGGAGAAAGCAAGCCAGGCATGTATTAAGCATGTCGAAGTGAACTCTGGTCATGCAATCCAAATGCACCCCTCTTTTCAGCAAGAACCCTCAAGTGGTAAACATTTCTACAAAAAAGGACGGAAGAAAAAAAAAAGAAAGAAGGAAAACAGAAGATCAGCTAGCTTATCGGCATAACACAGCATCCTCTGCTAATAGTCATCTAAAGCATCGCAAACTTTAAAGAGGAGGATGCATAGATCAATCAGTCCATCTTAAACTAAGGATAAGGCAACTGCCTTACACAAGAATTCTGATCTCAGGTGGTTCCTTCACAAAATTCTACATGCAATGCAACTGAAAAAAAAGATGTAAGCCACGACCCAAAGATAATGCCATTTTGTGTTTTGAAGTGATTTATAGTAACAGTTGATTGTTTTCAGAATCTCTCATTTGATGGTCTCTGCACAGTAGACTGCGATCGCAGTCTGTTACCATATTGCCCCAAGCCTCATTTCCATATGAAACACTAACTTAAAGAGAGGCCCCATGGAAGATGGAGGAAAGAAACGACAGTCAATATCAAATTACCTACTATCCCATTCAAACACCACTAGTTATTTAAAAAAAAACTTTCACCTCCATTCCTCAATATTTTTTATTCCTCATTCACTCATTCTCAAGAGATTCCACAAACGTGAGTGCGCAACAAAGTAGGTATATCTAAAAAAATTCTTTTAGGCTAGAAGCATGGGAGAGTGCATGCACAATACCATGATTAAGGAGAGCAGGTTGTGCTGACCCCTCAAAAAGAGGCAATTCCTCAGCCACAAGTTCAGCCAGTATGGAAACATGTCTTATGTTACCAGTAAACACGCACCACTCTTGCGTTGATGAAAGAAAAGACATAAAGGCATACACTCCCCAAATTATTTGCTCCCACAGAATGATCTGATGAGAACATGAAGATCATCCCACTGCAAAATAGGTGTCCAATTTTCATTTCCTCCATCCATCAGCCCTCTTCATATGCCTGGGGTTAATCAGGTCCTGGATGCATTTAGCAACTCTTACTTCCTTCTCTGAACATTTTAGCCAAAAAGACTCTCTCCTTCCATTTCAGGCATTAGCACCCAGTGGTTGGCAAAATCCCTCTTTCAGAGGATTCAAAGAAGCTCTGCCTAAGTTGTCAAGTGGTGTCCTTTGCCCTTTCATTTCCATTCTTGTGGATCCAGGAACAATTATTAACCAATGTGTTCCTAAAAAAGTATTCAATTTTTGGGGACTAAAAAAGTATTGTTAACAAAAATACAAACAGAAACTTGATCTGAGTTTATATCATTCTGCAACCAAAAAGTATCAAGCATTCAATGAATAAGGAATGCTACTGATTATATAAAGCATGATTAACAAAACTATGCAAAGATAGAACTTATAAATGCAGTATAGCCACCAGATAGAAGTTCATAATATTTCAGAACTAGATACTTCCAAGTCTCCAGAGAATTAAAGCATACAAGTACCAGAAAGTTTTATAACATATTAGTTTACTTCAAGCCCAGACCATCATCCACTAACCTTCCCTAAAAACCATGTCCACACCCAACGCTGTAAATTTTAACAGATTCCTCACATATCGCTCCAGGTGCGCGGGCTGATGTCCCAATCCTCGTTCATGGGAGCAAAAGTATAGGATGAGGCCAATTGATGCATATCAAGCCCCATGTCTTCATCGGTCACGACAGATGATGGACCGTTGGAGATCTCTCCGCTGTCGCTATTGTACCAGTCAGGGGCCACCGTTGTTGGAGGCATTGCGGGCGCCGGTATCATATCGAACAGCGTGGATATGTCGTGATGCACAGGACTGATCTCGTTTGTCGCTTTGCTCCTCACCTCAATTCCTGGAAGAAGAATGACAGTGCGAGACCAATGGCATCACAGAACAAAAGGTCTCTTTTAGAGCATTGCTTCCGATATAACTGGGTCCTTATAGTAGATAACAATGATGCTGGTCCATGCACGTACAGTTCGAAGTAAAATAAGGAAAGATTGAGAATTATGAGAAGAAGGATGTTAGGCAGCAACCAGCAATGTAGAATTATAGTTGAGGCTCGAATGTGATTATTATAAACTTCTATTTTTTCCCCCCTTTCTCCATTGTTCTGGGTACATACTCCCGGAACAATCAAAAATTAGGCAGGCATTCAATGACTGCTGAACTGTGTCTTTGTTGGTGAGTTAAAAACAGGCAAACAAACATGAAGTAGACTTCAGAGGATAATAATGAAGTGTTAAAACTAGGGAAGTGGAGAGAGGACTGCGAAGTGAAGGTATCATTTAGAGAACTAAAATCAGTCATTGTTCTGAAATTCCTTCTTTGTCAGTACGGAGCCAAGACCATTAAATAGATGATTCCCAAGTGAATGGGAATAGAAGATGTGAAAACAGACACTCCAAAGAGAAAGCAAATTTCAGACTTCATGGTCTCACAACATTTCATATAAACGAAAAATACCGTATTAATAGAACTCATAGGAATTCATACAGGGGGAAGAACTTAGTGTGGATGATATAGCACGAATTAAATGATTAACAGTTTAGAATGCTTTAAAAGATGGATAGAGATGGATAAAGATTGAAACTTGATGCATCACCATCCTAATTCCATTAATTAACGGTCTACTCTTACTGCACTGAAGGATATAACATCATCTGATATAACGACAAAAGCCTGCACCGCAAGAAGCCAAACGGAGAGGTGAACTCACCATTAATGGAACAGTCGGAGCGGTCCAACACGCTGAGAGATTCCAGAACCGAGGCCTGAGCGGGCGAGAAATTGCTGCTGCCTTCGCCGACGTCGTTACCGCCAAGGTGGCCGTCCCATTTCCCGTCCTGTCCTCCGGCGAAGGGAACCAGCCCAGATAGCGGGTTGGCCCTCTGAACCTCGCCACCACGCTGCACATCTCGTATAATGTCATCCAGCAGCCCGGTGCTGCTCGACCGGAACAGCCCGAAGTCAGCACTGCCGCAGCCGCCGCCCGTCTCCCCCAGCATTTGGCTTGAAGGGAGCTCGCCAACGAAGGGCATCTGCATGAAGCAAGAAGATGGACTGACATCGAAGCTCCCCAAGTTGTACTGCAATGACTGGGGAAGCTGCGGCCGAACTAGAGGGCTCTGCGGAGTCGGCGAAACAGGGCAGGAAAGAGGAAGCTGCTGCAGCGGGGTCGGCGAAACGGGGCAGGAAAGGGAGAACTGCTGGGGAGGAGCCGGCGAGGGAGGCGAGACAGGGGAAGAGAGCGGGAATTGAAAAGAGACGCCGTTCGAGAAATGGTTCCGGGGAAGGAGAGGGATGGACGCGGTTGCAGGAGAGGGGGCCCACGAGAACGCCGCCGTCGGAGAAGGAGAGGACGGGAAGGCGGTCGGCTCCAGCAACGAGGGCGGCGGAGGGCAGAGCAGCGCTCGGGGAACGGAAGCGGGCGGCGGGGTACCAGGAACAGGGGACGAAGGAGGAAGAGGGGGAGGAGAGGCAGAAGAGGTGGCGGCGGGAGGACGGATGTGGTAGCCATGCCGGAGCAAAAACTCGTGCTGCATCTCCGGCGGGTAGAAAGGAAGCCCCGCCCGCTGCCGCCTCTTCATCCGCGTGTTCCAGTAGTTCTTGATCTCATTATCAGTCCTCCCCGGTAACTAAAAAAAAAAATTCAAGAACACAAGATACATTCATGTATGCATGATCCAAGAAAGAAGCGCAAAGATGAAGAAGGGGAAGAAGAAGAAGAAGAAGCAGCAGTACATAGGTGGCCATGCGAGCCCACTTGTTGCCGAGCTGATAGTGGAGGTGGAGGATCAAGAGCTCCTCCTCGGGGGTGAAGGCTCCCTTCTTGAGGTTGGGGCGGAGGTGGTTGGCCCAGCGGAGGCGGCAGCTCTTGCCGCAGCGGTTGAGGCCGCATTTCTTCTGGGCCGCGTTCCAGTTACCCTCCCCGTACTTCTTCACGTACTCTAACAGGATCCCGTCCTCCGCAGCCGTCCACGGCCCCTTCTTCAGCCCTGCCGCCGTCGGCGACTCTTCCTCGGCCGCCGCAGCATCCCCCCATGACTCCTCCGCCCCTCCTCCGCTCTTCATCTCCTCAACTCACCACCCCCTCCTCTCCCCCGCACCCCCCCCCCCCCCCCCCCCCCCCCCCTC
>JAOXJJ010000725.1:17861286-17874115 GCA_025769935.1 Phoenix roebelenii | reverse complement strand
ATTACCATGAATTAGTGTAAAAATATAACCAATTCTGTTTCAAAACACAAATCCATTAAAATCTATATCTTTTAAATCTTCGAATTCATAAAAACAGTAAGAAATCGTATAATAAACTAGACAACCCAGTAAGTAATGAATACTCTAACTATATAATTTATATAATAACATAAGATACAATAGTAAAACACAAATTACCATGAATTAGTGTAAAAATATAACCAATTCTGTTTCAAAACACAAATCCATTAAAATCTATATCTTTTAAATATTCGTATACGTAATCATAAATCCGATTTATAACAAATCACATTCAATTGGAATGTCTCATTTGTACCCTGTGGAGTAGGCTAAAATACTATATTTATACCTTGTGGCATGGCCGAAAGCAGAATTGATGAGCTCAATAATAATTAAAGTGTCAATATATAACCTTCAATTGGTAGGATGTAGAATATAATCAGACTGAGAGTTCAAATCTGATGCATATCAAAGTTCTTTTACCATAATCTAATCAAAATATGCATACATAATGTAAGATCATCAGTAAACAATATAACAATAGCCCGAAAATTATTATTCTTGATTACATATCTATTATTTATTTAAAACATCAACTTATAAAATTCATAAATAATATATAAATTATTTAATAATTTATTCCATATAAAAATGATATTATATAAATAAATAAATCTAGAAAAGACAAATCATTGCTTATCTTGCAAGCGAAATCAAATAATAGGTTCAAATAATTTCGACAATACTTTTTATAACCTAAAACTCCGGCGAGCGCTGAACTGAAATCTTTGGTAGGCACCATGAGTTATGACCGTTCGGAGTCAAGAGGAGAAAGAGAAGGAACCAACGATAGTCAAACGGTAGTGCTCGGCAAAACCTATTGGTGGTGAGGTGAAAGAGGTGTGAGGTTTTTAAATAGCTGTTGGAGGCTAGATTTTCTAACTTCCCTAAAAAATCGAGATGAAGGAAAAGTCTGTCTCCTACTCTAAATCGAACAAGGCTCTATCATTTTTGTTATTCTCTTACTCTAACTCTTACATTTGGATTGTTCAATTGGACTAGGCCTAGTTTCTTATTAGCTGAACTGAGTATTTCATTTGTAGCTGGAGCCTAGCCCGTGCTTGCTTATGTGTTTGGACCTAATCTGACATTAAGGAACATGACATAGCCTAGCCACCTGTGGATTTGGTAATTACCTTCTTCTGCACGTAATTTTGCCTAAAGTTATTTAGCTTGAAATAGATTTGCCGTTGAAACCCGTGAGAGGGGTTCGGTAGACTTGGATCAATGGTGGTTGTTAAATTGAAACGACCTGAACATGACCTAAGCTATCCAGATCAGGTCAACATGCAGTCTTGGAGAAATTACATCCTCTCCAAGGTGCACCACATGACGGTGCACCACACCAATTTCAGACGCTTTGGGTTGCACCTAGGGGCACAAATTTGGAGCAGCTCTTTCAACATTATAACATCTTATTAAGAACTATTAACATTTAGATCAAAGCATCCTGCATGTTTATATGCTGAAAACGGTCAGCGTTCGTTCTAAATCGCTGCAAGATATCTGCATTAATTCAAAGCAAACGAATAACATTAGTAATCACCACAAATATTTTTGAAATCATGATTTGGTCTGCCAACAAGTGAGCCTGAGTTGTTGAAGAGGTCTGTTGGGGGGCGGATGGGTCAGGGACCAAGATAGTTCCATGCTGCTTGAGAGCGGAAGAGGTCGTGCTTGTAAGGAGCTTGCTCCCTTCCCATAGTGAGGACCCTTTTGGTAGCAGAACTAGATCCTGCATCGAAGGGACAAAACCATGCGGGGCGTAGTACCTACGCGGATCCTCCAGAGCAGACAATACCTCACGACAGGGGGCCAACCTTCGTTTTCCGTGACCTCAACAGTTGGTGCTTTCGTTGAGAGCCCTGCCGAAACTTTTCTGCACGACCCTTCCTGCTGGGGGTACTGTTGGGGGGCAGATGGGGCAGGGACTAAAATAGTCCCATACTGCTTGAGAGCGGAAAGGGGTCATGCTTATAAGGGGCTTGTTCCCTTCCCATAGTGATGACCCTTTAAGTAGCGGGACTAGATCCCGCATCGAAGGGATAAAACTGTACAAGGGCGTAGTATCTACGCGGACCCCTCAAAGTGGACAATACCTCTTGACGGGGGCCGACCTTCGTTTTCCATGACCTCAATAAGGTGGTCAATGTCGCCTTCAAATGGACCTTCTGACTTTGGTGCAAAGCCTTAGAACCGAAGCAAGCACAACAACCTTGAAGTCCAACACGCTAAACGCTATTACCCGAAGTAGGTAACAAGCCATGGAAGGATTCATGTCACCTCCCACTTGATTCCTACTGACCCATATGCTTTGCTGTATGACACCACCCTAAACAAATATCATTTTGTCTCGAAGTCATCCGTGTATAGGAGGCCATCAAGCTCGTTAGGTACAGCAGTGACCAAAGAGACTTTGGAATATAGCAACAAGAGTCGCAACATCACCAAAGTCTCCACCGTCCTACAGGCTACAGGATCCCAAGCACACAGGGACAAGCAGAATCAGGACCGGTTCAGAGTCACAAATCCAAGTCATCAATGGCAAGGTTGCTATCGGTCATCTGGTAAAGATAATGAAGAATATTCAACAAATCCTCCTCTAGATCGTTTCATCATATGCTGATGCAGCCACGCAATCTTAATCGACAAGGACATCACCATCACTTTGAAAAAAACCTTTCCATGTCGGTAGTCGTAAAGCTACAAGAAACACTGTAACTTTACACTCCGTTATGAAAATTCGTTTTCTAAGAGAGAAAGAACTACGTATGAATTGAGCCCTTGTTCCTCATCTATTTCTTTTTTTTTCTTTTAGGTACATCGGTAGCTCACACTAGTCTCGCATGAGCACTACCATCCGATTCAAAAGACAAAATACTCAACAGAGATAAAAGAAGAGATACAAAGCAGGCTCATAGAATATCTTCAAAATGATGAGCAGCAAAATGAGCAATCCAATCAGCAGCTCTGTTTGTCTTTCGGAACACATGCACAATTTAGAAGACATCATACTCCCTCAGTAGCTGCTGAATGTCCATTTCAACTTTAAAATTTTAAAAAATGTATTAAATAATTACAATTTTTTATATATTTTTATGAAAAATAGAGAAATTGTAACCCCATATTTTATAAAAACTGTGCAAGTTGAACAATAGCATAGTAGTGTACATCTATTTATAATTTTTTAAATTTTATGTAGAAAATTAGTAAATTGCACAAACACCTAAGATTATTGTGAAAATCCTAGAGCCTATTTGATACTGCTCTTGTTTCCATTTTTGTTTTGAAAAATCCAAAAAATAAATTAAACAAAAAGATATGCATGATAAAATCTTTTTATTTTTTTTTTAACTACTTGTAAAACATTCAGAGATTTTTGGAAGCAAAGATTTAGTACTTTTAAAGAAAAAAAAATTGAGAAGGAAAACAAAAGAAACAGAAATTTTGTAAAAATCTCGTTAGTTTTTGTATAGTAATGGAAATACAAAAACAACAATAAAAAATAATCCAGCAACAAAAGAAGGTCAGATTCCAAAGGCTGATGGTTAAGCATGAAGGGGAAAAGATCTGGGGGAAGGTTGGCGCCGACCGCCAACTCAGCGGAAAAAACGCTGCCGGGTGGATCCCGCAACCTATAAATATCAGCTCCGTCCGGTGTATCCGCGCATCAAAGGGGATCCGCCGCCGGGCTGCCTTCCGCCGCCGGGCTGCCTGCCGCCGCCGGGCTGCCTTCCGCCGCCTTTGTTCGCTTCTTCGTTCTCCCCCCCTTCCCCACTTCGCATTTACCGCGTCGCTAAACCCTTCCTCTCTGCCCCACTTTTTCCCACCCAAAACCAAAAACCGCCTCCTTTTTTTATCTCCTTTTATTCTCGCCTCTTCCGCTGAAAACTACGTGCTGCCAGCGATCCGCCCGCCTACCTCCGCCCACCATCCCTTCAACACCAGCCAAAACCCTTGGAAAGATCTCTCCTTGATATCGTTTCCTTTCTTATTCTTGGCTTCTTGATCCGCATGACGCATCCTTGGCCGGTCTGAGGGGGGTGCAGACTGGGAGCGGGGGAGAGCGATGGCTGTGAAGGCGATGGGGACGTGGGTTGGGGGGTTCTGCCGGACAGGGCGGGGAGATCTTGGAAGTAGGAGGTCTGATGCCGTTGCGGCAGCGGGTCCGAATTGGAGGTTGGAGGTGTCGAGAGCCGAAGGGAGGTCGGAATGCGCGGGAGTCTGCGCGAAGCCTGTGGAGGATGTGAAGCCTGTCGAAGATGAGGACTTGTCATCTGCGCCTCCTTCATCGGAGGTCAATGAAGGGGCGGGGAATAGGGGTGCAGAGCAGCAGCCCAGGAAGTTGAACAGGGATCTCCCAAGTGGGTTCCTGGTTTGGAATTTAGAACTTCCCTTTTTCTTTTCTTATTCTATGTCTTGTGATTGTTTTTTGGTATTCATGACTAGCCTGGAGTTTTTCTTATTTATTAGATACTCTCTGATTGTGAATTTTGCTTGGATGTTTTAACCAAGTATCGATTTTAATTCTTGGAATTTATCCGTAGAATGCAGTTCAATATGTACAAAGTAATGAAGCTCTGCATGTTCTTTGACAGGCCAACTCATGATCTATTTAGGGGAAAAGGTTTTTAGACATTAATTTTTTTGTTGTGAAATTCAACTTATCCTCAGAAACGAGGAAAAGTTGCAACTTCATATAAAGTTTCAAATTATGATGTTCATAGTCTTTTCTCTTCCCATACTTCCCTCTGGCAACCAAAAGTATCCAGGAATATCTCTGTTTGGTCACAGTAAAAAGACAAGTCTTCATTAACTCCAGCAATTAATACGAATTCGGAAGTGTAAAACATTAAAGAACACCGTTGGTGTTGATATTGTAATCATCCTGTAGGCATGATCAATTTCCTGATAGGCAACTTGATGATTGTGGGTGCCATAGTAGCAACTAGAAATATCCTAGCTGGAGAATTTTCAGATATTTACCAAACTGGCATGGCTATGGGCTCTCGATGCAGGGACCAGTGTTCCTATAAATGCTAGCTCTGGGCCACGGATTCTAAATGCGCTAATGAGTTGCTTACAATATCAGTTAGAATGACACAAAAAGGAAAGGAAGGAAACACTCAATGCTCTTTTGTATACATGCAATTGGATGCCTATATATTTTTCTTTTATGATATTAGCCAACACTTAGTTTCTTTGTGCTATAATAAATGGGACCCCTACTTCTTTCAAAATAAATGTCTGATTGCGCAAATAGAACCTTTATATCAATCATACCATCCACTAGATTCGAACATATATGACTTACTTACCGTTTCATTCAAGGTTTTAAATACATGGGCCTAAAGTTAGGTGACCGCAGATGCTTCACCAATGTTTCTTCAACAAACTAGAACTCAGTGTCCTTGCCTATGATTTAAAACATTCATCTTGGTTTTGTCGATAGGCAATCTGTTAAAAGAACTGCATATCAATGATGGCACATGCTGTTTTACTGAAGAATCACCATCTGTCCGTTTTGATTCTTTGAGATCTAATTTACATTTGAAGTGCTTTCCAGAAGTTCAATCATCCATTTCCTTTAACCTTAAAACTCCTGATATGCCAAATTATTCTTTCACTTGAAAAGTAGCAGTATTTCTAACTCTCCTAATCGTTCTTAAGGCCTGTTTTGATAATCCTGTGCAATCCGGCAGGATTCATGAGATTGGCAACCTCAGATCGGAGAGAAGGAGAGAGGGAGAGGGTGAGGCTTGGTGGGGGAGAGGCCCGAATAGTACAGGGAGGAAAAATTGCCTCTGCAGGTCTTTCCTTTTCCCCTACGGGAAACCCAGTTGACATGGGGGGCCAGGCCATGCCTCATGTTATCTAATAGTAGAAATTCTGTTTCCAATCCCAAGGATCCAGCAGGATTTTCCAAACAGGCCCTTACTATTTAACTTTTTCCTGAAATCTGCCTCTAAGAGCTTTGTTGTTTCCTGCGGAAGTTGTCCTCAGATAATTGCTTTAGTAAAAGTCAAAATTGTTTTATAGTATTATTGTAACTTTTTTTTTTTATTTCTATTTTCGTGCCATTGTGAACTTATCTGCCAACATTCTGGTCTGATATTTCTGCGCACTGGCCCATACTCAGCAATGCAAAAGTTGACCATATAAATGTGGTATTCATGTGCATACTCAACTTTAAATTAACACATACAAAACTCATGACATTTATGAATACATATCAATCTTCTTATCTTCCTTTGTCACTCTGAACTTGAATACCTGCTCTCTGTTTTAATACAAAGTTATTATTTTTCCCCATGTCCTTTAATGTTCAAAATGGTTGCTTTATGCATCTTAAATATGCTGCTAGAGTTATAAAAGATTATAATTTTTAATATTCACTAGTATTTGGCACATTGAATGGTCATTAGAGGAAGCATCATTGATTGTGCTCCTCCAAGAATCTTTTTAGGAGGTGACATGAAGCAGACTCCTATAAAGATATGCGCTCCATGCTTACTAGTCCTTCTTTTTTGTTACTGCAGGATTTCTTATATTGGTGATATAGGGTTCAGAGCTTCACTTAAAAAGGCCTCAGAGTCCAACGCATCCAGCCTCAGCGTGCCAGACTCTAAGGCTTTCATGTTACATGTTACAGATATTTTCAGAAAAAATTCATCTATTTAATATGTTTAATCCAAGCAAATGCCTGAACTAAAGACTATTCCTTAGCGATCATGTAGTTTCTAGGAACTTATTTCCAACAAAACTGGTAAACTATAGGCATGCTGAAAAAAGTTTGTTTAATGCTTGTTACTTCATACTTCCAGGTATACGTTTATTGGTGCTTTTCAAGCTTGTGAAACATAAACCTGCCTTTTTTTTAGATATCAATTAGGATTTACCAACTATTACAGAGAACAATAGGACTGCTAGAAATAGGAAGCAGTGCTGTCTTTGAAATTCATTGAGATTACTCCTTGAAAAGAAATAAATTATACATTAGCATGGATACTATAAAAAATATAGCCAAACTGTAAGCAGGACAAAAGGTCCTTTTCAATTAATTGGAAGGTTAGGCTGAACAAACAAGAGCATCTCATTCTAATGCAAGTAAGAGATAGTTTGAATAAGTCAAATACTTTTTACTTATTCCACTTAGGTTTCCTTACCCCACCACACGGTGTTTTACACTTCATGAGGGTCACTCTTTTCTAACATTGCAGTTGCGAGGAATTCTGTATAGGTGTACCAATTCTTAGTACGCTAGTGTAAAATCTAAAATCCTTCCATAGATCATTTTTTTATGCTAGGTTGAGCTCTGAAGAAATAATCTTGATGGGATAATTTAAAAAGGGTTTACTTGAGTGACAAATCACCAAAAATGAGGGATACATTATACTTAAATCAATCACAACTGCATGTGGTTTATGACCTCATTCGATATAGAAATTTTAGGCTATCCAGCATCATGATTAGGGAATATCAAGATTGGACATCTAGACTGCCATATAGATGTCTTGTAGAATAAACTGCACTCGTTTGTTTGTTTAAACTTACAGCTACTTAAATTCACTGTTGCCAATGTTATCGTTTGTTTTGGTACATTTCGCATAAATAAATTAAAGATTGTATAGCTTATGATACTGAACAAGTAGTGTTGTAATTTGAATTACTTTATGATAGTTTATTGAGTTGGTTTTAGTGTATTTTGCTATTTAAGTACAGTATTTAATATATTGCAACTTATTTGCTATTATCTTAAATAATATAGCATATGAATAAGTGTTTTCTGTTGTTTTCTCTTTTTTTGCAATTTTTACAGTTATGACTCATTTTTTTTAATCCTTTTAGCATTCTGATTATAGGTTTCCCACGGATATGCAATCATATCATGCATATCTAAATATTACATTTAGGGAGGTGAACTCGACAATATTGTGATTTAAACCTTTGGTAGGAATCTTAATATAAATACATACACATGGGCATGGCAAGCACATCCACCTCATAAAGTAAGTTAGGACATTTATTTTCAAGTAAGTAATCTGGAATCACCGTTTTGTCTAGACCTTGAGATATTGCTGTTAAAGCGGCATTTTTTTAATTCTTAAAAGTTAACCAATACATTCATGTTTAAACTCATTTAATGACAATTGATCTTTTTATGCTCCTATTTGGAAATGCTAAGGTTATTAGTTCATTTAATTTTTTGGCTACTATGATTTTTTCTTTCCTTCTTTGCCTGCTCAAAACTCATTGGATTCAATCTATGGATGTTTTAGCTGTGTACATCATGATTGATGGTGTGAATTCAATTTTTATGCCCTATCATGTGTTTTAGCACAATAAAACAATTAATGCCGTCTAATTGTGCACAAGTTTGATTTATAGTTAGGAGACAACTCAAATGTAAGATTTGTTAGTTTCTAGACATTTTCAGCAGGGTAGATTAAGATCAACAGTTTTCATTTCCAATTGTATGACCCATCATTGATTTTGAGTTGTTAAATCTGTTATTAAATACTTAGTTTTTAGTGTGTGCTAAAGTGGATGCTGAAATAAACATTTGCATAATTTTCAATTTATATAAAGCTTAGTTTGGTTGTAGTTTTATTGAAATATTTGGACAAAAGCAGTATTGTCAAAGGTGCTCCAGGCACTCGCCTAGGTGCTCAGGTGAGATCTGGAAGTCCCTGAGCGCCTCAATAGTTCCCAGGCAAGGCAAGTTTACTAAAACAATGCCTAGGCGAGTGCTTGGGACAAAGCAGGAGGCTTTGAGATAAGCACCTCTCCAATATCAGGTAGTATTCTTCCTTTCTTTTTTGCCCATTCTTTTAGACCTTTATTAGTTTTGAGGCTCATTTAGTCTGTAAGAATCTTTGTGAATAAAGAATTACTCTAGGATGTTTAATGATTTCCTTTTTTGTGCTATGTTTTATTTAGGAACATTAAACATGTTTTGGGAAGTGGTGTTTTGTCATCATGTTTGAATTTTGAAGCTACTAAAGGATGTCCAATGGTTTATGTTTGCTGACTTAGACTTACATTTAAAATATTATATGGGAAGTGGAATTTGGATATGATGTTTCTAAAGATGTGAAACATGATATCCAATGTACATGACAATTATGATTTTTGATATTGAAACTGGAATAACCAATCTTATAATGCTTGTATTGTTTGAGATAAATATAATATATATATCTAACACATTTTTGAACCCTTTTTTAAATCAGTGCCTTGCTTTCTTTAGGTGAGTGCCTTTTTAGCGCCTAGTCTCTTAGGCAATGTAAGGATCATGTCGCCATAAGGGCACCTACTGATTTTGACAATCTTGGACAAAAGTTGAAAATAGATATAGGTGTTTGGGCTAATTCTTGAAATTTCCATTTGATTTTATCTTGGAATCAAGATTCTTCAAGTTTTACCACCTTTGCTTATATTAATAGTTACTCTCTTAAAATTGCAGAACCATTATCTTTAACTGATCTAACTGTTTCTAGCCATGGATCTAATGTGCGTGTAGCATATCAGGTATAACTCTTAGTTGCCTGATCATGTTCTATGTTTTTGTATTTGGGTAGCATCTTCAGCAAATCATGCACAATACTCTTATTATGGTTTATAATTTAATTCAGGGTTCTCCGGGTGCATTCAGTGAGGCAGCTGCCCTCAAAGCATACCCACAGTGTGTAGCTGTGCCCTGTGAACAGTTTGAAGTTGCATTCAAGGTTCAAAACAAACATTTTTCAGATCATTTAAATTTATCAATCTTCGAACTACACCCATGTTAAGCTGATTTTGTAACTGGCAGGCTGTTGAACTTTGGCTAGTTGATAAAGCAGTTCTTCCAATTGAGAATTCTGTAGGCGGAAGTATTCATAGGAACTATGACTTGCTTCTCTGCCACAGGCTGCACATTGTGGGTGAGGTGCAAATGGCTGTTAATCACTGCCTTATGGCTCTGCCAGGCGTGAAAAAGGAGGAGCTAAAACGTGTTTTAAGCCACCCACAGGTTGATTTTTTACTCAACTTATTGTCAAAATGCCTCAGTCTTTAGAATTCAATCAACTCCTTATCACTTGCAGGCGCTTGCTCAGTGTGAGATTGCATTGGGCAAGTTAGGTGTTATTCGAGAAAGCATTGATGATACTGCTCTCGCTGCTCAGGTAGTTCCTTACAACCAATCAATACAACCTTGTAGAGTAGATTTCGCTAAAACTGGACCAGTTTCTTGAAAACTTGCTTTGGATATGGAACTTTTTGAGTATTTAGAGATGTCCCCGTTATTCCCAATAAGATTGCCCGATAACAGATTGCTTCGTCCAAAGCATGCCCTGCTCATTCCACTCACATTAATTTTTTTTATGCATTTATTTTAGTCAATGGTAACCACAAATATTCCCTCTTTTTTTTTAAAAAAAAACTTATAGAGTTCTTTTTCAGCTTGTAGCCTCAAATGGTCTAAAGGATGCTGGAGCAATTGCAAGTGCCCGAGCTGCAGAAATATATGGGCTTAGGATAGTTGAAGAAACGATTCAGGCAGTGAATCTTCTTTTTACTAATTACCATTTTACCGCATGCACATTTATTTTTCTTAGTTCTCTTTAAGAAGATGACACTATAATTATCATGATAGCATTGTGTTCATATGATTTTAGCTTGCATTTAAACTCAATAATGTTCAACTCAAAACATGAAAATATTGGACCATATAGCATTCATGTACTCTAGATTGATACTTAGATGTTTTTACTCTGCTCTTCTTTTAAGCTTTAGTTAAATTGTGTCAGTTCATTCTTTCAATCATAGATTGGAGCTACTACTAAGTTTTATTTCTGCATTTTTTTCTCAGTTAGTCATTTCTTTTTTGTTTCCTTCAGGAGCCCTTTCAGTCCTTTTTCGTTCCAGTGCTATCCTATTTTACCTGGATCCTTTGTTTAGCTTAAGCATGTGCACCCAAGTAGAGATGGTACCTGTATGACACTTTAGTATGGTTCCACGATAAGGAATTTTTAAGTTGCTAGAAGAATTTAACACTTACATACCCACAAAGGCACCCAATACAGTTATGCAAGGCCATGTAACATAGGTGCTACTGTTTCTGGTATGATTGTCTATTTTGATTTGTTGTGTTGATGATGGCAGGATATCTCCGACAACATTACTCGTTTTCTTATTTTGGCCAGGGAGCCTATAATTCCAAGAACAGATAGGCCCTTTAAGGTATATGCCATTTTGTTCAAACACAATGTTATGGAAGGAATGAAGAGACAATTTTTACTAATCTTTTCAGACAAGTGTTGTCTTCACACTTGAAGAAGGTCCTGGAGTATTATTTAAAGCCTTGGCGGTCTTTGCACTAAGGAGTATTAATCTGACAAAGGTATCTGACATAGAATTTGACATTGTCACGTTCAGTATGATTAAGTTTTTTTTTATTGAAATCATGACAATTTTGTTAGTGCAACCACAGATTGAAAGCAGGCCCCAAAGAAAGCGACCTTTAAGGGTGGTTGACGATTCAAATTATGGTACTGCAAAGTAAGTATTGCTATTTTATTGTGCTGCTTGTAATTCTATGGTACTTACCTTTGGCGATATCATTTGCATGTGACATTTTGCTATCTATTTTTATCCTGTAAGAAACTTCTGTTATTAGAAGAACTACTGTAGCTCATCCTTTGTAGTTACATTTCTCCATGCAACCCAAGTGACAATTTTTGTTCTTAGGTACTTTGATTATCTTTTCTTCATTGATTTTGAAGCATCAATGGCCGAGCCCCGTGCACAAAACGCCTTGTCTCACCTGCAGGTTGGAAGTCTTTTATCTTTGACCATTTATCTTTTATTATGTTTTTTGATGTATAAATTATACTGAATGCTTAAATATGCAAAAATACCTTCTTCTTCTTGATAACATTTTAATACCTTGCTGAAAATGCTCGATATCTTTATGAGCAAGGAGTTCGTCAACTTATATAACAATTGCTATATTAAAAGAAGATATGCTTGCAGTGATGGAACATATACTTCTTGCTACAGTCCTACTAGGTTCTATTCAATAAGTTTATCTAGGAATAGCGAGCAGCATGGAATGCCAAACCGGGCTGAACCGGGTGGTTTGGTCCGTATCGTGCCGACCCGGTTTCCCTTGGCATTTGGATTCGGTTCTAGCCCCGAACTGGTCGAAACCGGCCTCGAACCGACCGGAACCGACTAGTTCTGTTCGAACTCAGTGCGAACCGGCTCGAGTCGACCCGATTCTGAACCGGCCTCCTCTCTTTTGGTTTGTGTGGTGTTATAATATTGTTGGGAAGGCCCAAGGAGGCCTTTCAACAACATTTATAAGCGGCCGTTTGGCCTTTCCGCCTTTCCTCCTCACTAGGTCAAAAATCATACCAATTCAGCATTTCAAA
This sequence comes from Phoenix roebelenii, assembly GCA_025769935.1. Lineage (NCBI taxonomy): Eukaryota > Viridiplantae > Streptophyta > Magnoliopsida > Arecales > Arecaceae > Phoenix > Phoenix roebelenii. Next base: position 17,861,618 of record JAOXJJ010000725.1, on the reverse strand, counting down.
AGAAAGATCCAAGCCTAAGGCCGTGTTTGGGGGAGCTGTTGGCAGTAGAGCTGTTGGAAGTAGAGCTGTTAGAAGTAGAGCTATTGAAAGTAGAGCTTTTATAAAAAGCTGTTTGCTGTTTGGTAACTACATTTCTAAAATACTGTGGCGCTTTAACACTTGTTTAGTAAACAAACTGAAAAAATACTTTTGTATGACAAAATGACCATAAAGGACATTATTAGTATTATACAATAGTGCATAATAAAATATAACATATATTAATACATAAATATATGATATAGTATAATATTAATATAATGTAATATAATATTATTATAATATAGTACTAT
>JAOXJJ010000725.1:17834822-17861186 GCA_025769935.1 Phoenix roebelenii | reverse complement strand
CCATGGCGGCGCCTTCCCTTTTTTTTGCTGTGGTGGGGCGCAGCGGCCGGGGCGACAGGCCGCAGTGGCGGCTGGGGAGCGCGGCCACGGGTGGCCGGCGTGGTGGCTGCCATCGTGGGCAACCACGGGCGGCCTACCCCCAAAAAAAGGAGGGCCGGCAGCATTGAGGAGGAGATAGAGAGGGAGAGAGAGGGGGCATGGAGAGAGAGAGGCGGTGGGATTGAGATTTTTGGGAGGAATTTTTTTTTTAAATGGGGGTATTTTGGTCAAAAATATAGATTTCTGACAAAGCTGAAAACAACATTTTCGGAAAGCTCCAAAATGGAGCTTCTGCCAAAAAGTTATTTTCAGCTTTCCGAAAAAGCTGAAACAGCTTTTCCAAAATTTTACCAAACACCATTTTTTACCTAAAAGTACTTTTGGAGGGCCAGAAAGTGCTTTTTGGCCCTCCAAAAGCTCCTCCAAACAGGGCCTAAGTTGTGCTTCCTCTTTTCTATCTTATTTTTTTATTTTTTGGGGGGCTTGAAAAAATAGCTCGAAAATTGCAAAATAAAGAGAGACCATGCCAAAACTTTTTGTTTGGGCTTAATTTTATTCTATGATATAGATCTATGGACGATCTATACGATAACATAAAAATTTTTAATTTTCGGATTATATATAATTTTTAAAAAATTAAAAATATATTTTTGGATTAAAAAAATAAAAATAAAAATATTAAAAAATTGTAAAATCAGAATTCTATTTAGGAAAATATAAGCTACTCTCCAGCAAAATTTGGTTTTCATTTATTCAAGTTTTGATGCGATCATACGCACAGTGGTCTAGGCTTAAATTTAGAAAAAAATTGAGAAATAAGTAGCTTTCGATGCATGCCCAAAGACCTAAATATATATATATAGCATCCATTGTTAGGTTCTACATAGATCTGAGCTGAAATTATTTTTTAAAAATATTTATATTTAAAAATTATTTTTAAATTTAAAAAATAATTAAAAATATATAAATAATACCAAAAATTATAAAAAAACTAGTAATATGTATTACATAATTAAGAAGTAATTTTTGAAGTAGAAAACATATTTTTATGAATTTATGATTTTTAAACATATCTTTAAATTTAAAATTTATTAAAAATATATAAATAAATAAATAGTATTATTTATTATATAAATCAGATATATTTTTTGATGAAAAAAATTATCTCTATCGTAATAAAATTTTGCTATTTTAAAATAATTGATAAATTGACGTAGTTGGCAAACCTGCAGGAATGGAGTCATCAAAGAAAAAAAGCCATAGCGTGACATTGGTTGAAATCATTGGTAAATGCTCTTAGGTCAGTACCATTGGAAGTGCAATTGGTGCAACATAGAGTTCAAAGAAGGAGGGGTAACCAAATTGAAACAACACTTAGCTGGTGGTTACCTCGTTGTATCTATGTGCCAGAAATGTCCACAGAAGATTCGACAGTTGATGAAGAAGCACTTCGCTGATTTTAAAGTAGCGAAAAAGAGAATTTCCAAGAAGAAGGCGGAGATGGATCGTCGAGCGACAATGCCACCTTTCTATCACTCTAAAGAGTTAGAGGAGGCGTCCGCTCCAGATGACCAGAGTTTAGGAGGACGTCCTCATCTAGAAAGGCTGTTAGCAGAGGCGGTGGCCATATTACATCTATGCTGAAGGCTTTTGGTAGCAAAAAAAGTCATCCAAAGGGATTCCACCAGAAATAGAAATTCATGATTTAGATCCACATCTTTCTTAGCAGAGATTTGAAACAGCAGAGGGTTGACTCAATGCTGAAGAAGAATATGTGGTGAGCTATTGGATCCTGATTCCACTTCAATCACATCCCAGTAAATATGGCAGATAATACGTATTATAAGTGTGTCATTTTTGTCATAGAGGCTGCCGGTCCTGATATAGATTCTTTAGGCTTGAAGGACATGTACGGTAAGCTTCTTGACAGTAATAAGAAGCTACAGAAATGAATTGCCTCATACAAAAACAAGTAGCCCACATATGACTGATAGTGATGTGCGATGGATCAGTTCTACTAAGCGAAGCATTACCAACTTTCTGATATATTATAATATGAAGACTTTCTTCCATAAGTTGGTTGATGCTTCTGATCAGGTGCACGATGCTACGTACATCCTCAAACTAATGGTGGAGGTGATTGATCAGGTAAGAGAAAAGAATGTCGTGTATGTCATCACTGATAATGGGCCACAATATAAGACCGTCGAAGAGATTTTGAAGGAGTGGCGACTACATATTTTCTGAACCCCATGTGCTGCATATTGTATCGACCTCATGTTGATAGGTATTGCAAAAATTTGTAGGCTACAACAGACAGTGGAGACAACTCAAACCATTACCAGATATATTTATAGCCATATGTGGGTACTTTCACTCATAAGGAGGTATACAAGGTGAGAGATCTTGAGACCAGGAGTCACATAGTTTGCTACCAACTATGTTGTACTTGATAGCCTTCTTAAGAAGAAAGCAGCCCTACATCAGATGTTTGTTAGTCTCGAGTGGCAGAAAAGTAGGTATGCGAGGGCTAGCACTAAAGAAAGCATTGTCGAGGACTTGGTAACGAAGCAGACATTCTGGCAGCAGGCCACTGCTTTAGTGAAAGCTATCAGACCATTGTATGAGTGCTTCGAGCTGTGGATAATGAAGAGATACCCCGCGATGGGCTTTCTGTATCACATGGAGGGAGCAAAAACTTAGATCATCGAGGCAAATCCGATGCATGGAGTACAGCGACATCATTGAGTGGCGGTGGGACTACCAAATGAGTAGGAACTTGCATCTAGCAGGTAAGCAAGAACACTGAAAATTAGACTGCTCCTGTACTTGTACAATTTTATTAAGATAATAATGGACTCTATTTGCAAAATACTATCTAAGCTTGAGGTTTCAGTACATCATAGCTGGAATCGATATAGATAACGAATTTTTGGTTGCTCTGCATAATATGATTTATAAGATGGAGTTTAATCCAGAAGTCACGACCCTATGTCTAAAAGAGGTAAGTTAACTTAAGTAACATGTGTAAGTTAACTGATATCTTCTATTAGTAACATAATACATGGAAGGAAGTTGATCCTATGATCGGATGGCTTGTATACAGATCAAGTATATAGGAGGAAGTTGAGCTTAAGTATACAGATTCGATCCATAGTGCTTTTGTTGATGATGAGGATGATCCTATAATCGGATGGCTTGTGGGCTAGCAGTAGGAGCCATAGCTTGATGAGCCAGAATCGCCTCTATGACCGGTCAATTTCGTAACTAGTGAGGCTAGAGTCGATGCAGGGCAATGGGTAGAAAGAAATATTCCATGCATCCTTCCAGCTGATCAGTCACAGCTATAGAGTAGCTAATCACCGCATGACTCCTTGTTCGAGACATCCTCTTAGAGAAATAATCGAGAGATGCTTAGACGAGGCCACTATGTTATCCGGTCGACTCGATCAAGAGGATGATATACATCCTTCGAACATAGGCAAGCAGAGGGGCACAAAGGGTAAGAAGGCTGCCCAGCGCGCGCAAAAAAAAGGCACCTGTAGCCCCAATAGAAAGTGTCGAGGAGTCAAATCACTCAGATTCAGAGACCAGGAGCAACAGTTTTGATAGTCATGGATTTGTTGGCCGGAAAGGGAGCGGAGGATAGGAGACCACCATTTATGAGACACAGCCGCAGGGTAATCTTCGATTTATCGATGAATCATAGTTTACTCATGCTACATAGAATATAAACCATGATGCACGATCTAGTGGAGCCTGACAGGGCTCCTTGAGGTCATTCAGCAAGACACGATGCAATTGCAGATGATCTCGCACATAAAGTAGAATTTATAAACGTATCAAGTTCCGAGTCGTATATTAGATCCTATTATCCGTAGCCACATGCAACCTATGACCCATACAGATACGTATATGGATATGGTGCGTTTGAGGCATCTTCCGGTAGCTACTACCCTACGCAACTTGAAGCATCCTAGGGGTCGAATTTTGCTGCCAATTTATTTGGATGGGCCCATTCATAGTCATTTCATCAGCCAGTTTATCAACCAGAGGATATCTCTCAGAGCCAGAGTTTTAGCGAGAGATCCGAGAGTGCTTATAACCTAGAGTGCGTTCCTTATGGGATGAACATACCAGACTAAAACGCCACTTGGTTAGAAGGTGGGCTAACGTGCCTTCTGACTATGCTGATGATTCGGATATCTACGAGAGGCATCGCCACTCGATTCGATTTTAGATATCGGTATGTAGTCTTTAAATGTATGTGATTGGTTGTATTAATTTATAATTTTTACCTCACTACTTGATTTGAGGATATTTAATGTTGCTCCTTGTAGCATGCAACATCTCACTAATCATTTTATAATTTGTATCATTTTAAAACAATAAGATGTATCATTTAGGTTAAACCGAAATCATAAAAATATCAAAAAATATCAAAAAGCATTATATTAGACCTAAAATCATTAAAAAAGTTTAAAAAGAGTAATTACCAATTAAATCAACTTGAAATACTCCAAAAAAATGGGCGTGCTGGTACAGAACCGTCACGCCCTACCGTACCGACACGATATGGTACTGAAGTAGTACCAAACCATACCGGCCGCCGACCGGTATGGATCCCAGTCTCGGTTCGGCTGACTTTAGTGAGCAGTACCACCGTACTCATTTTTTTTTTATTTTCCTCGAACCAATCTCCTCCCTTGGTAGATAGTGTATCAAATTGAATCACAATGCAATTCCATCATTTCTTGTATCATATCTGGACCATTCATCATTATTTATAGTACCATGTGTTTCATGTGCATCACATGTGATAGATTCACAACCATCCATAAAATCATGTGCCATGTTGTTCACTTAAATAAATGATGGCAAATTATGTGACAGAGACTGTCCATCAGATAAATCTATCAGTCAGATACATGGCATACCAGTCATATGCATTGAAATGCCAAAAGATAATTTTAGTTATGAGAGCTGTTCTGTTATCTTTTATTTATTTCACACCCCCATGGTGTTATGATTTCATAAAAAAAATTTGCTAGCACTGCCCTAGTAGAAAATACTGATTTTGCCTCCGTTTTTGCTCTTTTAAATTTCAGTTAGTTTGAGATGTGGATCATCTAGATTATTGATTGTAGTTACAGCAAGCATTCATGACTTGTCTAAAATAAACAAGATAGGGTGCTTTTGATGCCAAACGGAAGGCAAAATGACACTTTGCTACAACATAGGTGATCCTCTAAAATAATCAACGGCTAAGGTCCGGTAAGTCAACCTAATAGGCTAGTTCAGCAGACCAAATTTCCCACCACCTCAGCCTCCATAGGCCAAGCAGCTGATGGGTTATTGACCTTAAAGAAGTCTACATACCACCTGGTTCGCTCCACCACTAATACACAAAGGATCCTACTTAGGCCTCTAGTCCCTCCAAATAGTCCAGCAAGCATATTGGACAAATGTGCAAATATCAAATTCCCCTTCACCACCTCAAACAATTGTTTGGCACCTCCACCTTAGGATTCAAGCTTCCTTCAGTGCAATACCAACTTGAGGACAAAGTTTACCATCAAAGGCTGGATGATATATAACTTTTTTGGTTGGAGGCTTCCAAAGTGTTGTGAAGTACCTGCTGCCCACTAGTAAAAACTATGCTGCATTCACCATGTGATCCTTGCAAATAGAGCAGGCTACACCTAATGCCTCAAGCACAATTCATTTTGCTCTTAGGGGCTTTTATGCAGGGTCACAACTTGTGATGGCAAGTTGGTAACTCACTGGTCCTTTCCCTGTAAGGCTTACTGCTAAGCCTGATGTTAAGAGATGCTCAACTATATCTGAAGAAGGGAAAAACTCTGCAAACAAAAAGGGAATCCATCACAACCCTTAAAAGTGATCACTCTTTAGTCAGTAACAGAAAGGCTATCAAAAAGAAGTATTTTATTTGTTACTGGCAGGGGGCCCATCTGACCATGCTATACAAGCACCAAGCTAGATCACTCTGTCCAAAGACCCTCTGACATTATTGACGGACCTTGACGTTATCTACTTTCCAGCTATCAGACAACACAAAAACACGTGCATGCGCGCACGCACACACAGAGTGACCCATTTGTATTGTGGGTGCTTGGGATTTTGGTAGATTCTTTGTTCTAAGATATATGAATACATTTACCACATATTTTTTTACATTTACCGAAATCCATATTTGATATCTCCAGTTGACTCTTAAATATCTCTTGCTTCTAATAATTTCTCATCACTAATTCAGTTAGTTCATTCGTGCTGTAAGGCTACTCTTCTGTAAGTAGACTGTCTTTAGCGAAACAGTTCTCTAGGAAGAAGGAAGTACTTCACAATTATTGGCATCTAAGGATAATGACCCATGCAAATGTTGATTACTTGGCAACTTGTTGGAGTTTCCATGTAACTTGGAGGAGTGATCGCAGTCCTCTGTTGGCAGAATAAAGATATAGCACAAATATAGGGCACATGGAGTATGTGAAGTTCTTATATTTGAGAATTACGTCATAGATTTCTAGTTCGCTATTCTGAGTGTATCATCTATGATAATAAGGCAACAACTGATAGTACTCAGAGAATAGTTCAAAGGAGCATATGGAAGTAAATTCTTTTCCCTTGTTTTCATCATTTCAATTGAGAATTAATTAAATGATGTTTCAGTATATTTAAAACTAGATCGGAAGTATGTGCTGTCCATAAGTAACTTTAATTCTGAGTGTGCATGGATTGTATCTGATGACGAATTTTTACATTGGTTCTATACAAGCACCCTTTGATTTGTTGTCATGCTTCAGTTTGCATTTGCATTTCTACTCTAGATACTTAAAAGCAACATTGCTCTTAAAGTCTTGTATCCAACTAATGCGTTTATCAATAGCCTTCAATCTCAAATAGTGAAATTCTTGCATGTTATGATGAAGAATGATGCAAACTTGCTACTGGAAATGTTTGTTTGGTATAATGACTTGAAACTTGTATCTAGGCAATTTCTATGTGCATCCATCTCGTCTTTATAGCATTCTCCATTACCTTTTCTTAATTAGTTTGTAGTATTGTGTGGACAGCAATCATGAAGAATCTTTTAATTTGTTTCAATTTAGTATATTTAGTTAATTATGTGGTTCATTCAATATTCAGAATGTCCATGAAACAGTAGTTAGTTATGAGAATCTCTATGCTTGTTTACCTACATTTTCATGTCATTGTACTTCTAACGCTGTTTTGGTTGGTAATTCATTGTTTCTTCCATCTCCACTTGAAACATGATTGTGCTTATGTAGGAATTTGCAACATTCCTTCGAGTTCTTGGCTGTTATCCGATGGACACATCTCTGTAAACATCTGGAGACTACTTTGTGGACATATGCCCTCTCTATATCGCTGTGTTGGGCCCAGACAAAGTCAATCCGTACCCAAATTCTTTACTGCGAGGCTTTACCCTAGAGGTTGAGCAAGGGGACTCTAGTAGCAGCTATGAACTGCGCAAGAGCATCCGACTGCAACATCTTTCCTCTTTCTGAGTTCAGCTCGAGATTTTGTGAGCGGATCATTCAGCTTCATCAACACTTGTATAATTATTTTTGAAACTTACTATACCTCCTTGATGCCATTGAGATTTTGGAATGCAGCAATCCCCCTCGGGAAGACTAAGTAGCTGATTGGCCAATCATTGGCTTGAACCTGTTCACAGGACTGCTGAGATACTTCTCAAATTTATCATCTTTTTCGCTTTCCATTCATTTACCTTCAATCATAGGTATTATGAAAACTTAAAGAGACACTTATAAATGTGCTATGACACGAGTTTCATTAATTTATTATTCTTGAACCTGCATATTGAAATTCTATGGCGTGCTGTTGTTACTTATGTTGATGCACATCATGCATGCCTCTGGTTGGTGCATTTTGTTACTCTGATATATATTAACTAGAAGTTCTTAGTTTGTCGGAGTTCATGTCCCACTTGCTGACATGTTCAAGCTGAGAGAGGAATGGAAGGTATCATGAGCTTGGAGGCTCATGTTGTTATTACTGCGACTGAACAATAGGAACAGGACGACTGTTTTGCAGTTTGTCATGATAGGGAAGCGATTGTTATAGTTGATTGCTCTAATTTGAAATAATATATAGACCCCAATACCATGGCATATATTAATACTGATAGTGGTGAAGGGAATGCTATAGTTGATTGGCTTGCAAATTCTGCTGGAGATAACAGTATTACCCGTGGCATGATGCCTTCCAGAGAGCTGGTGATTCTTGTATATTTGGAAATGGTTTGTGGCATATATAGCTAAAAAAATGTAATTAAGCGTATGAATATTTTAAAGATGTGTTTGCTTGAGGATTCTGCAGCACCTCCCAATGTATCATAATAAGTAGCGGCTATCTTATCAGCAGTTTGTCAGGTGCAGCATGTTAAGTTGTCAGACATTTTCAGGTTGGGTGTAATGTGTATGCTTCCATCCGTGCTTTCCGCGAGTTAGCAATTATCATCAGCGTGTTCATGGAGAATCTGTAAAGCATGCGACAAGTAGTGCTGTCTCTCCCCACAAATTATTGGATAGCTTGGATTACGAGTAGATTAATTTAACATGTCCTTTTCTATCATTGCTCATCATTATTATCCCATCCATGAGTAGCACAACAACTTCATGGAGATGCTGTTTCCCTGCAAGATGTTCGAGTTGTTTACGGTTTATTCCTGTCCTGTATTGCACTTGAATAAGATAGTCAAACTATTCCACCTCAAAAGGGAGATATGGGAAGCATGGTGTCTTGTTTAGTTTATTGGTATGGATGGCTGGAAGATTGAAGCTTGGTCCAGCAGAAATTAGGCATTTAATGCATGAGCTGGTGTCCTCAGGATCCAGGTGATATATATGGTCGTATCTTTGAAGATGGTGTAGCGTGAATGTTAATGCGACAGTTTCGAAGCAGGGAGACGCGAACACCCTTGGCATCACACAAGTCGGCAGCGAGAGAGTAAATCGTCTAGCGTCTCGACATTGCCGGTGAGGATCTTTCAGTTATGATTATTATTGTGTGATGGCCAACGGTGGACAAATTGTGTAAGCCTGCAAGATTGCCTGCTGTAGTAAATGAAACTACGACTTGTTTGGTTTGTGGGAAGACAGACAGGATAAAGTGTGGTCAACGGAATGCCTTATATTTGGTTGGACCTCACATCATCCAACTTGAGGGAGCAACCTGGTGGGACCAAATGACAAGCATCCGCTGTTGCAGGACATCCGCCGGATGGTGATAGGTTGTGCCGCTTCTGGATCAACCATATATATTAGGAGGCGAACAGGACGGCTGACTAGGTCGTCTCTTATGTGGCTCAGCATTCTAGTAGTTGTTTGTGGGATAGACTTAAGGCTACTCATTTTTATTTTCATATTAATGTATCCTTTGACTTTCCTGGAGGCACTCATTTATATTATCCAAAAAAAATAAAGATGAAAAAGTAGCTTTTTCATGCAAGTGAAATTTCTACATTTTATGGAAAAAAAATTATATGAGACATGGAAAAGTTTAATTCCTGATGGTTGGAAATTAGAGTAATTTTTTTTAAAAAAATACCCTTAAGCTTTTGGATAGAGTAGAGTGAGATCTTTTTCTTTATTTAGGTATAATATGTATTTCATATATATATTTTACAAAAGAAGATGCTCAATCAAGCACAAGCCACTCTGGATTGTGCTACTTTTTCATGGTCAACTAACATGCAAAAACTATTTTTTAAGGTATTATATATCCAGACATTAGCTTTCTTGGAAAGACATTTTAGCAAGGTAAAATTCTTCCGGCGAATCAAACGAGACCCTAGAAGGGTAATTTTTTTTTTTAAAGGAAACAAAGGGATAAAAATAATACTAGTTAAAATTGTGATTTAAATATTTATACTATACTAGAAGTGGCAATGAGTCTGTTTAGCCACTTATGATATCCGCATAACTAACTTTCCCGCATTAAATTTTCATTTCTTAGGTGTAAGCTAAGTAGAATTATCTTGGTCTTATTTCAGTCCAACCGAAGACTACATGCAACAAGAGAAGCTTAAAATTTAATACTCTTATTTCAGCTTTTCTTTTATAATGGAACTCGCTTTGAATTACGGATGCTCATGGAAGTCTGCCGAAAGATTTAACCAATAATCTAGAGAATTATGGACCCTGAAATTGTCTAATATTAATCAAAACTCCCATAGCCATTCATGATATTTAACATCTAAACAACAATAGAACGAATCCACTACTCCTTGGTATACCTCTTTTTTGTTCAATTGTGATGCAAAATTTCCCCTCATTAATGCTCCATCTGTGGCCTTTGATGATGCCAGTGCTGCTTTGTAAGAGGCAATGAAACATTGTTCCCTTCTCTTTGTATTTATTCTCTCCCCCTCACATTTCTGTCGTCCTCTTTTCTTTTGTTGTTTTCCCATTTCTTCCGTATATTCTTCCGTTTTCATTATCTCTATGAGAGTGATTAGGCCCTGTCTAAACTCCTCTCTCGAAGGGAAAAAATTAAGGTAAAGAGGTGATTACTGATAAACATGTGCATGAAGCCATTTATATAGCCAAGGAGATTTAAATGGGAAAATTTGCAAGGGAAAGGAAGTATGTTTATGGCCCTTACACTAAGAAGGTTGTGACGTTGCCATAAACACTGGTACCTAATGAGACAGCTTTAAATTCTGATGGTGCTGCAGCAAGTATGAGGGACTTCATTTGGTGGGAGCAGGATGAACACAAAGGATCCAAGTGAAAACGCAGCATGACCACGAGAGATGGTTATTACTCCACCATGATTCCATTAGAAAAATGACTAGTTTATCTTCTAAGAGAGAAAGTGAGCGAGTGAGAGAGAGAGAGAAAGAGAGAGAGGAAGGGAGAGGGAGTACTTGAAAGCATGGTTGGCCGAACCGGTACCGAGACCTGTATCGGTACAGGTCGGTACTGGTTTGAACCAAGTCGAATTAGACAAAACCGTCCGATTCCATTCAATTCTGGCCGGTTCTAGCCGATTCTGGCCAGAGCCAATCAGGTTCCGACCTCGTAGAGGCGAGAACCATTTTCTACTGTCGAACCGAGCTGAACCGAGTATTTTCTACTGCCGAACTGACCTGAGTCGACTCGATTCGTTTCTTACTTGATGGTGGGGATGTGGAGACGGTGTAAGTGGGCATTGCCTAACTCATGTACCAGTCCATTTTGAGGAGAGAGAGAACCACTAGCAAATTGAATTTTGAACATCAAGCTGAAAGTGTCACATGGTAATTTAGAAAGGACCTTTGGGTCTCAAAAGAATATGCTCGGAGAGAAATCTCATTTGCCATGACCACTCATCTGATAAACAAAAAGTGTCCTTCCAAATGCCTTGCCAGGTTGGTTAGCATTTTTTGCTTGGAGAGAGAGCCATTTTCTTTTCCTCTCAGGCTGCATAGATTTTCCCAATCATTTAAGTAAAAGGCCTTTGCCCGAACCTGTCAGAAATTTCCTGGCCTTTATGTTGACTGTTCTTGTCAAGTTTAATTCCTAAAACTGCAGTTAGGATGATTAGAAATTAACTGGCCTTATATTGGCCTGCAAAAGAGTGACATCCAACAAAGTGGAGTTTTTCCCATCCAAATAACTATTTTGATTCTTCTGAAAAGTCCCAGATGATTTAGCTATAGAAGAAATTTTCACCAGACATCATTATGCCATGATTCCCCGAAATCTATCAGTGTAGGAATCTACTTTCCCTGAACGAACATGCATGAAGAGAGGGACACTCCATTTTATCAGAAGTATGCGAGCTAAAAAACACATTATTAGCAAAAATAAAACCTTTTCCTTCCTCTAGTTCAGCCGGCAGCCAGTGTTTTGTCATTCAGTTGCAGCTACAGATCAACAGCTGAGCATGATAAGATACCTCGGTAATCTAGATGTCCTAGGAGTGCGAAAATATAAATAGGAAAAACTCATCTCGGAAATGGGAGAGGAATCAATACCTTAGATCGATGTGAGTGTTTCGTGTGAAGGAGATATTGACGCGGCTCAATCCAATTACATGGCTATTCGAGTATGTAACCATGTTTTCAGATTGAGGCGCGCCAATACCTCCAACTCAGTCGAACACTCCAATCACCATCTCTCCTTCTAAAGCTCCTCCAACGTCGGCCAGCGTGGCAGCCATCGATGCTCCCCGAGTATCTCTTTCCCATGTCGATGACTGCCATCGAGATGGGGCATGATGGGAGAGTTTGAGACAACAAGTTCAGTCCGAATAAGATTCGGACACACGAAATGAATTAAGGCTTGAGGAAGGAGGGAGGAAATAGAGGTCATGGAGTTAGGAAGGAGGGGTTATATATGTATATACTGCGAATAAAAGTAACGGGTTTCTCCTTCTGTGAAGAGCATCTTCCTTTGTACTAGCTTGCACCCTACAAACGCTTTCTTTCTTGTTCTCCAGCTTCCTCTTTTACATGGCTCCCAATTGCTGCCCGAAGGGAAGCAAAAAAGAGGAGAGTTTGGTTGGGGGGGGGAGTGAAAGAGAAGGTGAGGGGGCCACATAAAGATGTATGACTCCAAGGCAAACCACGTTTTATAATGGTCCTTGTCAAGAAAATTTCTTAATTGTCATCTTTTACATATTTGCCGCTTTTATTGTGTAGCCATTCATCCTCCTATAAAAGTTGTGATATTTGTGCATCATGCAGTAGAAAGTGCCCCTTTTCAATTTTGATCCGATAGACACGCAGGGGATGTTAACATGCCATTCAAAAGGCTTTTCTTAATTACATACAGGGACATTAGAAATCCTCATCTATTATTTGTCTCGAGTGCGTGACCATATAGATCATGGATAAGTCCATAGATTGCTCTTCTTGTCGCTAACTAAATAGAAGATCAAAACCTCCTCAATAATAAAAATTCATTACAGATTCTTTATTCTTTAATAAATAAGGGTGCCTTTTTGTTCTTCCTTTCTTAAACAAACCATCATGATTGTTATAGACGGTATAAATCATTCTTCTTCATTGAATTGATAGAAGCTCAAGAAATGTGCTCTGAAGTTTAATTAAAAAAAAAAAATGGCCCGGTGCACAAAGCTTCCGTTGTTACAGAATTTAGGAAAAGATGGATGTATGTTTCATTCAACTAAAGCTTCATTATTCAATTATCTACCAACAGAGCTTCGATACATTTCATTCAACCATTCAAACATATCGAGAATCAACTATGTCATTTAAATACAAAATTGTTCGAACAACAAAGGAGCATTCATCATTGTGCTATTGTCATCTACCTTTTTGATGTATAAGTTGCTATCATCTATCTAAATAAGAAATTATTTACTATAATATTTTGTTTTCATCATCAAATCCATTCCCTTATTTCTATTGCTTGAATTCTGTTTTCCTAGAATCATTACTTATAATTTTGGTTAACATTTCCCTATTGTCTAGGCTACTCAAATTAAAGATAGCATAAACTGCCCATCCCCTCCCCCATTATGAAACTCAATATTCATCTATTTAATAATCAGAGGTTATAAGCAAGAATATCGGTTATCTTCAAATATTTTTAGGTCTAGGTTATACTAAATAATCATGTATTTAGTAATCGAAGGTTCTCTCTCCTCTTCTCTCTCTTAAAAAAAAAAAAACCAAAAAAAAAGCATGATACTCAACACTAGGCAATTTTGGCTGCAACACTAAAACTTGAGGACATTCACCAGCTCAATTAAATGTGCAGGATAAGTGGATGGATTCTGAATTGGTAGACCAAAACACAGAGTCAAAGATGTGAAACGACGTGGTAGGTGGAGAGCAATAACTGCGTCGTTGGGACCAAGTCTCCATCTCAAGCAGACCAAAACCATATCGATTCCAAGAAGCGTTGAATGGCCGCAGGCGGCAGCGGGTACCGCGCCCCCCTGTGATGCCCTCAGCGATCCACTTGGGTGGGCTCGCCCGTGTCAGCCCCTAAAGCCCCTAATCACCTCCATATTATTCTCCTCCTGGCGAACCTTTAGCCTTCGTTTGCATGCAAGAGGCATATTCCATGTACATGAAGACATAAAGTGGGCATGACACCCTAAACTCTACAATAGACAAGCTATTTTTTTTTTCTAGGATCTTTAGTGTTAATTTTCTAAATTTAATCTGTTTCTGTCCTCTTGTCTTCATGGTACAGAATGATTTCTTCCATCTGGTTATAATTGAGAGGGAAGAGCATGATTTCTTCCATCTACTTCACCTGGCTCAACAACCCATAGTTTTAGTTCTTTGGATCCATTTAGTTTACATTTTAAAACTATTTCTAGTCGAGCCTCTATAGACAACGATTAGCCACCAGAATCCATAACTGACCTGGTCAAATGTCAAAAAGAATTGATATTGCAAGGCCGAATCGGGTTTTAGGCCAGCCAAAGATCCTGTTTGATGGGGTTGTACTTGTGAATACCTAATCGATAGAATCACGAGCAAATAGTGAACAGTCAATTTGCCACACAAGTTGAACTTCATGTGAAGCTTTTATCCGATCAAACCTAAAAATTGCAAAGCCTCTCACCTTTCTCTCAGGAGAGACGGAACTGAGGCTTACCTCGAGCGATTAGGTATCGCTCCTCTGCTCCGCAACTAGATATTATGGATCGATCTTTTGATGGAGTATTTTTCAAAATATAGACCTAGATAATTAAGTGCAGGTGGGCTTGCCTAACCTAAACTGGTCTAGTATTGGACTGAGATGCAATAACCAAACCTTGATATTAAAATAGGTGAATCGAGCAAAGACTTTTGGAGCCCATGAAGGGTGACGCCAGGGCCAGGCGTTCTCTCCTCAAGGACCGACTCGGCTCTCCTTGGCCTTATTGCCGTCATACCGATGCCATGCACCGCTGGTAGGGCGCTCGTGGATATTAAATTTTTTTCTCGGGTCGGGGATGCGTGGCTGTTTAATCTCCTCTCGTGGCCGTTAAAATCTTTTCTCGGGGTTGTTCATCGATCGCAATTGGTGGGCTGAGGTTAGGCTGAGTGCCGTATCATCCTCTCCCTTCCTTTGTCCTCATTCGTGCCTTGGTGCCGTTTCGATATGGGAAAATTAATGTGCCTCGCTCGGTTCGTGATACAACTGTTGCAAGTGATGGAATAACTTAATGAGCATATTTGGATCTTAGTGGAGGCTGGTGTGGCTTCCTCAAAAGCATTTCCGTCGAGATAAGAAACATCATATTGTTCCTATCTTTTTTTTCTTCCATTTTTTTCTCAATTTTTGAATGACTAATGCTGTGGGGCGCCGGCTACATGCATAAAAAAAGTTTTTCCTACCACATCATGTAAAAGGATTGATATCACTCCAAAATTTAAGGTGATATACAAAAAAAAATGGTCGAGTATAAAAGTGTCGAGCCACTTTACATAAAAAAATGGTCGAGTATTGGTTTGAAAACTATGTATCGATTTATCTAGAGGTATATAGTAACTTGCTAGATGATGGATATGTATCATCTGTTTATGTAGTGTGTACCGGTAAAAAAGTATATTCTGAAAATAATAAAAAAAAGAATGGCGCGCGCACACACATATAATCACGGGACCGAAGACTTCATTAGTAACATAAGTTTTTGACTTTTGGGCTTATGCTTTAAAATAGACACTAGAAAAATATGGCAAAATAGGAAGCTCATCCATATTTCTTTCTTTGGTGCCTACCCTAAGATTTTTGTTCCTGGAGCTGTAAGGGCTGGTAGAAGGTAAATAAAAAATGATTGTTTACAAAGTTACCAAGCCAAATAAATTTTACCACTGCATTATTTGATAATATAACTTGGAATAAGTTTTATGCTTGTCAAACAGCATTCATAAAGGAAGCAAAATCAAGAAATGGTTATACCCATAGGAGAGGAACCATCATAAGTTGATTCCTTGGAACGAGGACACCTTTTCTTATACCTACTTTTTCTTTCTTTTTGATGAAAATAACTATTTTTCAAAAGTTATTCCAAAGAGATGACTTCTGCCGTTCAAAAACTAAATCAAATGAAAATTGGCCTAACTCACAGAATAACTATTTCTGCAGGCATAATTTTATTATTTCTATTTGTTTCTTATTCTCAAAACAAATGCAGCATGCATACGTACAAAACCGACGTGACAAAGCATTCTTATTTTTCAGATAGGTAATAGAGCTATAAGGGCTAACAGAAGGTAACTCAAGCCTTGCACGAAGATAAGATTCTATAATCCTCGACCCCCAGTTTGGTAAAGCTTGAAGGCCTGGTAAAAAGAATGAACATAAGATTCTACAACTCTTGACCACCAGCACGAATCCAAATTCAACTCGATGAGCATCAATGACATGTCATGTCACACATGCCTCACCAAGCCTCTTGCATGCACAAGTTGAAATTGTAGTACATCCTGATGGGACTTCTGAGATATGACTTCAGCAAAGCAAGGCATCTATCAGTTGGAAAAAGTTATATCCCCAGCATGCAACCACAGCTCCATGACTGCCTCCTACCTGTCCCTGTAAATAAGAACAATGACATTTGTGTAATGTGCTAATAAGTAAGCCTCGTTATATGGACGCCACCTTCAAGAATCCAAGACGCATGCAGAGAGCAGCACATGCAAGTGCTCTCTATTTTCGTAGATGCAGCAGTTTTCCTGGCAGCACATGATATCTTGTCCAAGCCTACCTTGCACGATACCCTGTCAACCTCATCCTGCCTTGGCTCGGTGGCCAACAAAGAGGCACTGTTCATTTGATTTTTTTTCTTCTTTTTGGTGGCAATAAACAGGCATTATTCAAGGTGGGGGGAGTGTACCGACAAGTTTGCATGCATTATGTAATAAATATGCATGAATCTGTAAAACTATAACAGGAAGGCTTCACATGTCAACCGCAAAAGGAGGCTACAAATGTCATCTACTGGATGCCTCTATCCTCATGCATCTAATAAAATCTCTTTATTTTTAAGAAATACACTCTACTAAGTTCCATTCTCACTCTTAAGAAGAAGCAACAACAGAAATAAACCATCCGATAGCGTAAAAATACATGTATCAAGTGACAGAAAAGATCTTTAACCAGTCGGGCAATCGTAGTCATCACCTATGCAACCACACAAATGCAGTACAAATGCCTGCCGCTAGCTTGTAATGATGCAACATTTGAGTATTATCACTTTACATGAAGAAAATGTTCTGGCATTGGTCTATTCTAAAACCTCTATATGCCCTCCTTTCCAGAATATTATCAACAAAAACAGATCACTCGGTGGGGGTAGGGTACAGAGTTAATCATGGAAAGGAGCTAACGATGAGGACAACAGTAATAGTACATTCACTCCATACTAACAGGTTACCAGGCAATCTTTTCAAAAGAAAACTAAATTTATTGCTACATTATAATCAAAATTACATTTGAGTATTATACTGACTTAGCTTTTTGTCCCTTTACTTTTCTATTATGTGGTCTTAATTTCTTATTATTTTTTAACTTAAAATTCTCTATAACATCCAATACATATCCTGTCAGTTGTCACCTCCAAATTTTAGCACTAATCACAACCCTGGCAGCCCCAACTCTGCAAGCACTTGTTGGGGGCTGAAACATCGACTCTGAAAGAAACTTGTCTGCATTAGAAAAAAAAAATGATATCCATTAAAACATTATAGACCAAGTGCACAAGTACCAAAGAAAGGTAGTGCAAGTATTGTAAACAATCTGCATAGAGAGAAAAAAAAATGGTAAAACTAGTTGACAAATTGAACAAGGATATGACATGCAATCACCAACGCCAAAAAAATCCTTCAGAATCTTCCCACATGCCAATGATTGTTTGAGCTCAAGTAGGCTGTAATCAATCCAAAAAAATGAATCATAGTCGAGCCTGCCCTCCATATCTTCTAGTAAGAATCTTCTTTTTCTTTTCTTGGAGAGAACCAATAAGTTGATTGTTAAGATTCATTCTGAAATTCTCTTATGATCGTGACCTAAGCAGCATGATTTGGAAAGGAACATAGGACCATAACCTTTAAATTGTCCAGCTGTTTGAGAATAATTGGGTGACAATCATAATCCTGCTTAGAAGAGAACTCATGGGTTGTGAGGCAAGGATGTGACTAAACAATGAGAACAGAAAGAAACTCTCAGCCACTGAAACTAAATGCAGAAAATTCAGCACTGCTTGCCTATCTGCTTAAAAATATCAAGGAGGCTCCCATGAATGATTGTCAAATGAGAACTTTAATCAAGTTCAGAATACATTTTCTGCCACCAATAACAATTATTTAATATTAAATTCAAACTTGAGTTTCCCAAGCCTCATCCTTATCAATATCCTCGATTGATGGACATCTGATCAAATCACGAAGGACCAAAATAGTTATCAAAAGTAGAATCTAGCAAAATGGTATTTAGTGCTACCTAAGAGTTACCAACAAAACAATATAACAGTTCTTCAGCGTTAGAAATTGATGTTCCACTCCAATTTTATACTTGAATTGAAAATGCTCTAAGTGGATAACTTAAAATACAATGAACCATGGTAATTTATTATAAAACTTCGTAAACTTGACAATCCAAGATAAGCTTGACTTTTACAAACTTCTTTTCTATAATACCAAGAAAGAGAAAAAAAATATATAATGTTGTGGTTCAAATTTGGCCCGAAGGTGACCACGCCAGGGGAGTCGAGGGAGCGGAGAAAGGAGAGCCACTTTCCGTGCGACGGCGTACTTGCACAAAGCCTCACCGGTGGTTCCGATGATGGCCCTCCGGCGCTCAAATTAGAGTAGATCTTAGTTGGTCCAGCCAAAAGTCCTTTAAGCGTTATCTGATGGGAATATTTATAGTCTCTGTAGAGGTGCCCAGGTGGCGGAGGTATGAGCCGTCCTCATCATAGAAGGAGATGGCTTTTAGCCAGATGGCGCGCAGCTAGAGCTTACTAGAGGTGCACGACGTAGGCCGTTCTTGTGAACGGTAAGGCGTTGATGGATATGGTAGGGTATAGCTGGAGAAGGGGCAGCATAGCGTCGTCCTTGGTTGTCGTTGGCCAGCAAGCAAAACATAGTGCGGTGAAGTTGTAATGTACGGCCATGTATGCAGGCGTGGGCGCGCACGTGGATGCGGACATGGACGAGGTCGAGCTCGATGAGAGATCACATCATATACTCGGCGAGGTCAGCCCAGTGGGCGTTGAGGTCGGGCTCGCTCGGGGGCGGCGACGTATGTTTAGTGAGGTCGGCTTGGCGGGTGCTGAGATCGGCCTAGCCTCCCTGATTCTAAGGTCTGCTCGATAGGGTGCCCGAGCTCAGGTTGGAGCGCGTCGGCGAATATAAGGGCGCTCCAAGCTCGGCCGGAGCGCGTCGGCGAATATAAGGGCACCACGAGCTCGGCCGGGGTGCATCTGCGTATAATCCTGCGGTCGAAGAAGCTTTTTGGCTCGCAGTCGACGCAACAGGGCACCCCAAGCTCGAGCTCGAGGACATCATTATAAGCATCAGAAGAGGTTGCTGTAGATCGTAGCAGCGGAGAGATCCGGCCGAGGTCGGTTGAGCCTTCGGCGAAATCCAAGATCGACTGGCTCTTAGCAGAATCGAGGTCTGGTCTAGTCGGTGCTGAAGCCTGCCCGACTGGAGTGGGATGATCCCTTATCCTGAGCAGGACGATCCATTTTGCCCCCCATCATTTGTCCTCCGACTTTCGAGGTCAAGTCGCTCTTTGGCTCGGGCGAAGAAAGTAGTTGAATTATTGGTCGTCCTGCATCGTGGCCAAATGCTCATGAAGATGTGCGCACCGAGCAGGGTACATTTGGTGTATTATTAGGGCTGATGGCTTCAAGCCGGGCTTCCTGAGCTGAGCTTGGGTGGTTTAATTTGCCACGTTACTCCAAGTAGAAATAGCCATGGGAGCTCTTTAATGTGTTGCGTGCACACTTCTTTTCGAGACATCACTGGATGGAATGCAATGGGGTCAATCGTTAATGCCCCGTCTTCCAAAGCGCATTGCCTGATGGAACGCGAGGGGCCAGTCGTTAATGCCCCATTCTCTGAAGCATCCTTCATGATGATCGGCTTTTAGTACCGCGATCCAGAAAGATTTGTTGAGGGAGCTTCGGGCCTGCCACGTGGCGAGATCCGGCTGCTTGATTGCTTAAGTTAGCCGATCAGAGCCATTGGAGTAGGCTATATAAGGCCTTGGAGGGACCCTAGGGTCCTTATTTGATCTCTCCTACCTTCACTCTTCTTCTTCCCGGCTGCCATTGTTGCTGTGTTCGAGCTTCTCCTTGAGTGTTTCTGGAGCTACCCGGCGACCTTCGCGATGAACTTTGCTCTCGATTTTCAGCGGTCCTCCTTTTCTCAGTTATCTTCTTCGGCGAACCCTTGAGTAGGTACTTTATCCCTTTTCGGTCGCTCGGAGAACTACCTGTCTTTTTTCTCTTTTTTGATTCTGTGAGCAAGGCAATGGTGTCGCCCACAAGAGCCCTTGTACTTGGCACAGGTTCATCCCGAGCTCGGGCTTCTTCAAGTGTGGAGGAGGTCGAGCTCGAGGTGGATCATGGTCCCAGCAGGATCAGCTCGAGCATAAGTGAAGAGGAGCTGGGCCTGGTTCGGACTCAGCTCTTCTTCCCCTGTAAGTTCATCCTTGAACCGAGGCCCGGGGCTCAGATCACCGATCCCCCAAAAGGTTGGATCGGAGTGTACATAGATACATTCCGCGCTGGGCTAAGGTTGCCCCTTCACGGGTTTGTGAGCGAGCTTTAGGCGATTTATCGCCTAGTCCCTGCGCAGCTTGCTCCGAACTCGTGGAGAATGATTATTGGTTTCCTCGCCCTGTGTCTTGCCCACAGACTCCCCACCTCGGTGAATGTCTTTCGGAACTGCTTCGTATTGAAAGCTTGCTCCGCAGATATAGGGTAGTGGTACTCTCCTCGGAGAGACCGTGTACTCTTCTGAGGCATTCCTTCCTCCATTCATGGATGGAAGGAGAAGTTTTTCTTTCTTTTCTCCGGGCAATTATGGGGTTTCGACCCGACCTGGGGCTCGCCGCGGGCCTCGGTAAATATAAGGTCCCCAAGCTGTCGCGGTCCAAGCAGGAGACTTTAGACAAGCTGCTCGATCTTGGAGAGACTTTGAAGCTTCCTGATCTACTCAGCAAGGAAGCTTTGTTGAGTGTGGGCCTGAGCTTGGCTCATCCTGAGGGTAAGGGTGGTGCCGTTTTTCTTTTCTTTTCCCTTCTTTTTCATGCTGGATTTTGACTAAGTCTCCTGTTGTCAGAAATTGCAGGGATGATTTTCGATGCCGAGACCCTGATGGCCAAATACCATAAGAGGTCGGCCGCGTCGGAGGGAGCTCGGCCAAAAGGGAAGTTGAAGAAGCCGAGGATTGCCACCAGTTCTAGCGCCAAGCGGGGCGAGCTCGTCGAAGTTGTGGTCAGGTCGAGCAGGCCCTTCCGACCGAGGCCGACTTGCCCCCATCGACCGTAGAAGGGGGTACAAATGTTCAGGCGATTGCAGCGCCTGTTGGTAGAGCTCAGAAGCCCCACAAAGTCGTCCGACGGCGCCGGTCGGGCCCGAAGCCGGGGAGCGAGCCTGGGGTCCCATCCTCTTCTGAGGTCTTGACCTCTTCGGGGGCCCATCCTGCTCCCTCCGAACCGAGGAGGAGGTCATTCCTGCCCGGGTGCCGGGTATTCGAGGATG
Organism: Phoenix roebelenii; assembly: GCA_025769935.1. Lineage (NCBI taxonomy): Eukaryota > Viridiplantae > Streptophyta > Magnoliopsida > Arecales > Arecaceae > Phoenix > Phoenix roebelenii. The sequence continues at coordinate 17,839,412 of JAOXJJ010000725.1, read as the reverse complement.
ATATGGACCTTGAGTCTGCCGAGGTCGCTCGCAAGCTCGTCCGCAGTATTATGCTTCCGGGCGATCGAGATCGATTGGAGCAGCTGGGATTCGAAGGGGCTGTTGATGAAGCCTACTCCACCGGCATTATGGTGAGAGATGCTACTCCTGCTCATTCATTTCATCATTTCCTTCCACGTGCTTGGCCTCTGCTAATCTTTTATTTCTTGTGCCAGTTCCTCCAACTAATCGACATGTTGGCGAACGCCACGTCCAACTTTCAGAACTGGGTAAGGGCACTTCGGTCGAAGGTGGAGGCCACAGAGCAGCGGTGGGGGGAGGAAGCCAAGGTCCGAGCTGCGGTTGCGGAGCAGCGGCAGCAAAAGGCCGAGCAAAAAGTGACGGCTGCCGAGCAGCGGTGGCACGAGGCCGAGGAAAAGAGAAAGGCGGCCGAGGGTCTGGTCGAAGCCGGGCTCGCCCAAATTCAGAAGATGAAGGTTGAGCTGCTCGAGCACACTCGAGCTCGTTCGGCTGCTAAGGGCCGCATCTCCAAGCTTGAGGCTGTGGTGACCGGCCAGAAGTATGAGGCCGAACTTTTGAAGTTGAAGGCCGAGCAGCTTGGGAGATGGTCCGAGGAGCAAACTCGGGAGGCAATCAAGAACTTTCGCTAATTCGAGGAATATTTTGAGGAGATAGCGGAGGAGGCTACTGACGCCATGATCCAGGGCTTTGAAAACTGTCGTGATCAAGCCCAACGGCTCTATCCCAGGGTCGACCTCAGCGGCCTCCGCTCGGATCTGTGTGGAGCTGACGAAGTGGCGACCGCGGCCGAGATGGGGAGCTTGCTGAAGCACGTGAGCTCATCACCGACCTGGTGGGCGAAGATACTTCTGAGGCCGCTGTTGGGGTCGGGTTGGAAATCGTCCCTGAGGTCGCTGCCGGAACCGAGGTCGTACCTAAGGTCGAGCCTGAGACCATCCTTGAGGTCGCCGCCGGAACCGAGGTCGTTCCCGAGGTCAGGCCCGAGACCGCCGAGGCCACCTGAGTTTTGCTTGTACTAATTTTCTTCTTTTTTATTCTTGTAAGGTCGGCCGCTTAGGTTTTTTGATATTCAATCCAACCTTAAGGTCGGCTCTTTTTGAACTTGGCCTTTGGCCTTTCAATATCAATAAAGTATATCTTTTCGGCATTTTGTACCTTTGAGATTTGGCCAAGTATTTGAGCTCATTTTGTTTTGTCTTTGAGGTCTGATTAGAAATTTGAGCTCATCCTGCTTTATGTCCAGCTAGCGAGATCCGAACTGCGTAGCTTAGGTCATGGCCTACCTTTCACATAACAGGATCTATGTTGGATTTTTGCCAAAGTCCTTGTGCTTGGCATTCACCTCCTAGTCTTAGAAAATCGATGGAGTCTACTACTCCTGAGCTCGTCTGTCGGCACCCTTCAGGCGCCCAGATCGGGCATTAGGTCGGCTTCAAGCCCTTGTATAAAAACTGAGTTCGAGGCCCCGCTTTAGCTTTCGTACTGTAGCTTGCTAGGGCATCTTTTAGATAGAAGGCCGTTGTGAGTTTTGACGCTTTTGGGCCTTGTAGATTTCTGTAGGCCTTACTTAAGCGCTCGAACCAAGGTCGGGTCGCCCTCAAACGTTTCTTGAGGTCGAGGGAGTCTCATTGGCTCATGGTCGACTCCTTAGTGTGCTTCGAGCTTGGCCGGGGCGTCCTTTCTTGCGAACGGTCGACAGGTCCTCTTCGGCTCTTAGTCGACTCTGCAGGGGGAGGGGCGTTCAGATTAGGAGCGTCCTTACAGGTTGCTGTGGTCGTGGGGGCTTTTCAACGTCTCCCAATTGATGCCGCAAGGTGCCCCCCACTCAGATCAGGGGCATGCTCGTAGATTACTACGGTTGAGAGAGCTCTTTAGCGACTCCACATTGATGCTGCAGTGCGCCCCCCACTCAGATTAGGGGCGTGTTTGTACCTGCGGTCGACAGGGCCTCTTCAGCTCTTGGCCGATCCTGCAAAGCGCCCCGAGATCGAGCCCGGAACGTCACTATAGATTGTTGCGGTCGTGGGTGCTCTTCAACGGCTCCTAGTTAATGCCGCATGGCGCCCCCACTCAGATCAGGGGTGTGCTTGTAGATTACTATGGTCGGGGGAGCTCTTCAGCGGCTCTCCGTTGACGCCGCAGGGCGCCCCCCACTCAGATCAAGGGCGTGCTTATACCTACGGTCGACGAGGCCTCTGCAGCTCTTGGTCGATCCTGCAGAGCGCCCCGAGGTTGAGCCCAGGATGTCATTATAGACCGTTGCGTTGTGGATGCTCTTCAACAGCTCCCACTTAACGTCGTAGGGAGCCCCCCACTCAAATCAGGGGCGTGCTTGTAGATTACTGCGGTCGGGGGAGCTCTTCAGCGGCTCTCCATTGATGCCGCAAGGTGCCCCCCACTCAGATCAGGAGAGTGCTTATAGATTGCTGCAGTCGGAGAAGCTCTTTAACGGCTCCCCGTTAACGCCGCAGGATGCCTCCCACTCAGATCAGGAGCGTTCTTGTACCTGAGGTCGATGGGGCCTCTTTAGCTCTTAGTCGATCCTGTAGGGCGCCCTGAGGTTGGGCCCGGGACGTCCTTATATTGTAGTTGTGGACTCATGCCATGAAGGTGGCCAAAGAATGCCGAACCAGTGGAGGCATTTCAAAGATATTTCGCAGGAGTTCTTGGAAGCTGTTTTCATTGATAATCTATTCTGAGATTTTCAGAATTTCAGCTTCGAAGAACTAAATTACTGTCCAGAGATTCTATCTTGTAAGCTTCCGGGCGCTGGATTTGAACGACTTGGTATGGTCCTTCCCAGTTCGGGGCGAGTTTTTCCTGCTCCAGAGGTCAGGAGGCTTCAGCCCTCCTTAAGACGAGGTTGCCGACCTTGAATGATTTAACTTTGACTCTGGAGTTGTAGTATTGTGACGCTTTTTGCTAGCATCTCGCCATTCGAATCTGAGCTGCCTCCCTTGTTTCTTCAAGTAGGTCCATGTTACTTCGGAGCCGTGTTGAGTTGGTTGTAGAATCAAAGCTTTCAACCCAGGATGAGGGTAACCCGACCTTAAGGGGGATGACCGCCTCTATGCCACAGGAGTGGTTGAAGGGGGTCTCTCCGGTGGAAACTCGGAAGGTCGTCCGATATACCCAGAGAACATTGTAGAGATCGTCAGCTCATTGCTCCTTTGCTCGGTCCAGTCTGGCTTTGAGCCCCTGTAAGATGGTTCGGTTGGTCACTTTTGCTTCCCCATTGGTTTGGGGGTGAGCCGCCGATGTGAAGCGATAGTCGATGCCGAGCTCGAAGCAGAACTTCTTGAACCGAGCATTGTCAAATTGGCAACCGTTGTCGGATATGATGACTCGGAGAAGCCCGAATCGGAAGATTATCATTCTACAGATGAAGTTCTGGACTTTTGGTTCAGTGATTTGGGCTACAGGTTCTGCCTCGGCCCACTTCGTGAAGTAGTTGACGGCGACAATAAGGAATTTTCATTGTCCTGTAGCTGGAGGAAAAGGCCTCAATATATCGATTCTCCATTGGGCAAAAGGGCAGAGGGCACTGATTGGCGTCAATAGCGCCGAAGGTCTACGTTGGACATTGGCGTGGCATTGGCATTGATCGCACCTTCGGACGAACGAACTCCACCATGTCCTTTAGCATTGTGGGGCAGTAGTATTCTTGCCGCAAAACTTGTACAACAAGGATCGGCCTCCCTGATGACTTCCGCAGGTTCCCTCATGTACCTCCCGCATTGCATAGTCTACCTTTAAGGGGCCAAGACATCTTAGAAGTGGCGATGTGAATGACCGGCGGTACAGCTTGCCCTCGTACATGATGTAACGAGTCGCATGGCACTCAAGTCGTCGGGCTTCAAGCTTGTCCACAGGGAGGACTCCGTTCTGTAAAAGTCTGTCAGAAGGTCCATCCAGCTCGGCTCGGTTTCTATACACAGTACCGGATCAGGGCCTTCTATGCTTGGTGCCTTCAGGTGCTCGAGGAAGGTGCTCTTTGGGAGCTTGGTCGAGCTGGACGTCGCTAGCTTCGACAGCAGGTCAACTCTTGCATTCTCCGATCTGAGGATATGCTGAATGTCGAAGTTGCTTAGAGTTTAAATGATGTCCCATACATTTTGGAGGTATTTTATTGTTGATGGCTTCCGAGCTTCGAAATCTCTCAGAACTTGGCTCACTACAAGCTGGGAGTCGCTGAAGACTTTCAGGCCGGGGATGTTGAGTTCCTTGGCCAATTTCAGCCCGACGATCAGAGCTTCGTATTCCGCCTCGTTGTTAGAAGTGGGAAACTCAAAGCACAAGGCTTGCTCCGCTACCACTCCATCCGGGCTGGCAAAGATGAGGCCTCAAGTTTCAAGTCAGAATCATCATAGACAAGCCACTGGTCCTTAGTATTTCTCAAATACTTAAGAATAATTTTTACAACCTTCTAGTGGTTGCTACCTGGATCAGAGTGGTATCTGCTCACTACTCCTAGCGAGTATGCCATATCTGATCTAGTACATGTCATGGCATACATTATAGATCCCACTGCCGAAGCATATGGAACTCTATCCATACTATCTCTTTCTT
>JAOXJJ010000725.1:17823313-17834722 GCA_025769935.1 Phoenix roebelenii | reverse complement strand
TGATGAATAATACCAAATAACACTTTATTAATTTGTCAATTCATTTACAAAATTCAATCATCAATATGCTGACAATTGATATTTAGGATACAATTCCCAACACAGTTTCCTCTAACTTGGAATATCTGGTCTCCGTATCCCGCAAAATTTGACTGGTGTAGAATATGGGCTTCTGATATTTATCTTCTTCTTGGACTTAGTATCGAGCTCACTACGGTTGGGGAGACCGCAAGATATAGGTAGAGAACTTTCCCACACCGGGGTTTTGTAAGCAGAGAAGGAGGGCGAGGTAGCGTCCAAGCTCTTCAAAGGCCTGCTGGCACTCCTCGGACCATACAAAGTCCTTTGGCTTCTTGAGGACCTTGAAAAATGGGAGGCACCATTCAGCTAATCGGGCAACGAATCTTCCAAGAGCAGTTACCCGACCAACAAGCCGTCGCACCTTTTTGACTGTCTTTGGCGGTGTCATTTCTTGTAGTGCCCGGATCTTCTTGGGGTTCGCTTTAATTCTCCGTTGCGTCACCACGAAGCCAAGGAATTTTCTGAAGTGACTCTGAAGGCGTACTTCGTGAGGTTGAGCTTCATTTGAGACCTCCGGAGGATGGAGAATGCCTTATCCAGGTCGGCGATATGGTGATCGGCCGCCTGGCTTTTCACTAGCATGTCGTCAACGTAGACCTTCATATTCCGCCCGATCTGATCCTTGAAGATCTTGCTGACAAGCCGCTGATAGGTTGCTCCGGCATTTTGCAGTCCAAAAGGCATAACCTTATAGCAATGAAGGCCCTTGTCAGTGATGAAGGCAATTTTCTTCTCGTCTTCTGGTGCCATCCGGATCTAATTGTATCCGAAAAAGGCATCCATGAAGGTTAAAAGTTGATGTCCGGAGGTGGCGTCGATGAGCTAGTCAATCCTCGAAAGAGAAAAGCTGTCCTTTGGGCAAGCTTTGTTTAGGTTGGTGTAGTCCATGCACATACGCCACTTTCCATTGGCTTTCTTTACAAGAACAACGTTGGCGAGCCAATCGGGATAAGTGACCTCCCTGATGAAGCCAACCTTGAGGAGATTGTTGACCTATTCGGCCACCGCCTGCTACCGGTCTGTTGCGAGATTCCGCTTCTTCTGCCTGACCAGCTTGTGGGTTCGGTGTACCTTGAGCTGGTAGACCACCACCTCAGGGTCTATCCCAGGCATGTCAGCAAGCGACCAGGCGAACATGTCCGCATTGGCCCGAAGAAACTCGATCATACGAGCTCGCATCTCTGGGCCCAGGCCAGACCCGATCTGCACAGTCCGCTTGGGTTGGTCGTCCCTTAAGGAAATGTGGAGGAGGTATTCATCGGGCTCACCTCGTTGCTATCTTAGTTCATCCCGCACTTCTAACCCTTCAATGGGCAGTGCTTGAGCCGGAAGCTCGGCCAGCTACTTGTCTTTGAGTGCAGTCATATAGCACTGCTTGGCTGCTGCTTGATCTCCTCGGACTTCGCCAATTCCTCGACTTATGGAGAATCGCAGGAGCAGGTGGTAGGTAAACACCACAGCTCAGAGGGCGTTCAGCCCTAGTCGGCCGAGGATGGTATTGTAGGCCGAGGTGACCCCGACCACGAAAAAGTTTAGCTTCACAGTGCTTTCGCGGGGCACGCTCCCGGCCATGACTGGTAGGTTGATGACCCCTTCGATGGGTACGGAATCTCCTATGAACCCGACCAAGGAAGTGCTCATTTTTTCAAGTTGCTCTATAGTCATTTCTATTCTTTGGAAGGCATCATAAAACAAGACGTCTGCAGAACTTCCATTATCCACCAAAACTTTTTTTACATCAAAGTTTGCAATGGTGAGAGAAATAACTACAGCGTCATCATGGGGGGTCTCAACACCCTTTAGATCTTCATCAGAGAAAGAGATGACTTCCGCAGTGTGCAGAAGTTTTGAAGAGGCTCCTTCTCTCCGGCTCAACACCTCAAGTGTCTCTAGTTGCCCTCCTCCGATGGTATGGATAATGCTTGCAACAGGTCGGTTGTTGTTTTGCTCCTCGGGCGGCTCAAGATCCTATTCCTCGGGCGCCCTCCTTTCAGATCGGCCTCGAATAAACTGACTCAACCGACCCCGATGGATGAGTGCCTCAATCTCATCACGGAGCTGATAGCAATCCTCCGTATCATGGTCGTGGTCTTTGTGGAAGCGACAGTATTTGTTCGAGCACTTCCGCAGCATGGACGGTTGCATCCTTGGCGGGGGCTGGAGGTAGCCCCGACCCTCGATCTCCATGAGAATCTCAGCTCGGTTGGATGTGAGGAGAGTGTACTTTCCAAACTTCTAAAGGAGAGTATATTTACCAAGCTTTTGGAGAGGAGACCTCGGGCGAACCGGGCTTTTGGGCCGAGAAGGATTTTTTCTCGCGTCTGGGGGATATGCTCCTTGGTCAGGAGCAATCCTCGTGGTGCTTCTTCTGCATCTTAGCAGGCCGCTCGACCATCTTGCGCCGAGAGGCCATGGCTTTCTCAACCTTAGCGTACTTCCGAGCTCGGGCCAATATTTCTGCAAAATCGGCGGGAAAGCACTTTTCGATAAAGAAGAAAAACTTGTAGGACCGAGCTCCAGTCTTCAACGCCGACATGGCGATAGACTAGTCGAGATCGCGAACCTCCCATGTAGCCGAGGTAAAGCGATCGATGTAGTCTTTCAGAGATTCTCCCTCCTTCTGCTTGATGGCAAAGAGGGAGTCTGAGGTCCGGCGCCGACACCGGTTAACAGCAAAATGGGTGGCAAGTTGCCTGCCCAGCTACTCAAAGGAAAGGATCGAGCTAGGCTTTAACCCGGAGAATTACCGAAAAGGCCCTGCAAAGTAGGACGTCTGTAGCCCCTTGGAGTGTCATGAGGGCCTTATAGCTCTTCAGATGATCCAGAGGATCGGACAAGCCATCATATGGCTCTATTTGCGGCATTTTGAACCTTTGGGGGATCGGCTCATCAGCAACCCACCAAGAAAATGGAGACTCAGTTGTGAAGTCGAGGTCGGCGTCGCGCTTCGGAGCTTGGTCTCGAAGCGTTTGGATCTGTCGCTCCAACTTCTCGATTTTTCTGTCGAGCTTAGGCGGGGGTGTCGTTGCCTGTGGTCGACGGAGCTTCTCCGGCTCTTGGTTGATGCTACAGGCAGCCCGGCACGGGGCGGATCCCGCCTCCGATGGTTGCTCCCGTGATCGGGGCATCGGGATTCGGCGCAGGCTCTCAGGGCGATAGTTGTGCGATAAGCCCTCTTGGCTTGGGGATCGAGCTCGATGGAAGCTTCGATAGTGGCGAGGTTCCCTTTCGTCGTCCATCGTGCGCTATCTGGCAGGAGAACGACGTCGTTGGTGACGTCTGATGGACTCACGTCCGTGAAGAGGGGGTGCAGATTGGACTCCGCCCTGCTGCAGGCCTTGGATGGCCGCAGTAAGTGTTTGGACCTGCTGAAAAAGCAGATCAAGCTGCTCTGGCTAGACCTGAGGAATGTGGTCCGCCGATGCAAGTGCTGCAGGGGGTGGACTTTGAAGCGAGTTGCCGGGTGTTGGTACTCGGCTGCTCAATGCATTTGGTGCTCCGTGACTCCTCAACCTCATGATCCCAACTCAGGCCCTTCCTCTAGCGGTAGATGTTGTGGTTCAAATTTGGCCCAAGCATGACCATGCCGAGGGAGTTAAGAGAGCTGCCAATCGGAGCAGAGAAAAGAAAGCCACCTCTCGTGCGACGGCGTACCTGCACAAAGCCTCGCCGATAGTTCCGGTGAGGGCCCTCCGACGTTCAACTTAGAGTGGATCTTAGTTGGTCCAGCCAAAAGTCCTTTAGGTGTTACCTGATGGGACTATTTATAGTCTCCATAGAGGTGCCCAAGTGGCGGAGGTATGGCCCGTCCTCATCATGGAAAGAGATGGCTTTTAGCCAAATGGCGCGCAACTAGAGCTTGCTTGAGGTGCACGACGTAGACCGTTCTTGTGAACGGTAAGGCGTTGGTAGATGTGGCAGGGTATGACTGAGGCTGGGGCTGGGGCTGGGGCGGCATGGCATTTCCTTGGTTGTCGTTGGCCAGCAAGCAAAGCATGATGCAGTGAAATTGTAATGTACGGCCATGTATGTGAGCATGGGCGCGCACATAGATGCGAATGTGGGCGAAGTCGAGCTCGATGAGAGGTCATATCATATACTCGGCGAGGTCAGCCCAGTAGGCGTTGAGGTCAGCCTCGCTCGGAGGCCGCAATGTATGTTTAGTGAGGTCGGCTTGGCGGGTGCTGAGGTCGGCTTAGCCTCCCCGATTCTGAGGTCTGCTCGATAGGATGCCCCGAGCTTGGTTGGGGCGTATCGGCGAATATAAAGGCGTCCCAAGCTTGGCCGGGGCACGTCGGTGAATATAAAGGCGCCCCGAGCTCGGCCGGGGCGCGTCGGTGAATATAAGGATGCCCCAAGCTCGGCCGGGGCGCGCCGGCGAATATAAAGGCACCCCGAGCTCGGTCAGGGCGCGTCGGCGAATATAAGGGCGCCTCGAGCTCGGCCAGGGCGCATCGGCGTATAGTTCTGTGGTCGAAGGAGCTCTTTGGCTCACAGTCGACGCATCAGGACGCCCCAAGCTCGAGCTCGGGACGTCATTATAAGCATCAGAAGAGGTCGCTGTAGGTCGTAGCAACGGAGAGATCCGGCCGAGGTCGGCTGAGCCTCGGCTAAGTCCGAGATCGAACTGGCTCGTAGCAGAATCGAGGTCTGGCCTGGTCGGTGCTGAAGCCTGCCCGGCTGGAGTGGGATGATCCTTTGTCCTGAGAAGGAGGATCCATTTTGCCCCCCATCATATAATGAATTAGATGAGTCATTTGTATCCTTCTAGAAGAATATGTAGATCATTTTTCTTCCATAACCACAGATGACAATATTCAGATAGAAAAATGACTACGGTAACGGCATGATATACTACCACTGCTGCTATGCTGAGTATTTTACCCAACATTAACTGGACATATCAGTTTTTGCATTTCTGGAGTATGTCGTGTCATTGGCGCAAAACCTTAAAACTTTTTAGTGTTTTAGTCCACGAAATTGACATCTGGGCCCATCAAGCTTTAATGTGTCAGAAATGTTCGTTATTGTAAAACCTTAAAGTCTTAAAATAAATGTTTTTATCATGTAAGCTCCAATAACTGAAGAAACTAGATAAATTCCTTAGTGGTCACACCACTCTGCTTAGTAGCCAGAGGTTCTGAATTCAATTCTTGGGTGGTGCATCCCAAAAAACTTTGGACCTCAGGAATTGCAGTGCAGGTGGTTCTCCCTCCCATTCTTCCACTTAGAAAAAAACCAAGATCTACTTCATGTTCCCATCCTTTACATCCTGCACATGCACAAGCAGATAGCTCTCCACAATATGGCATTTATAAACAATGCAAAAATCTGATTTCCAAAGTGCAAATTGTTAAGGCAAAATCCAAAAAGCTAATTTCTGAAACCTGTTTCATCTACAAAGAGAGACACTCAGGATCAAATTTCAGACCTTTCTCTTCATTGTCAAAAGAACAAGATCATGAACAATGATGGAAAACCTAATCAAATATTTATTTATTTACTTTCTTTATGTTTTTAAAATTTTCCAGATAGCACTGCTACATTATTCAAATAGGCTAGGCCAAGCATGTGACTCAACCAGGGGCCAGCTCGATACAGTCATGCATCCAAAACTGACGACAATGTTTTTAAGGCTCAACCCATGTCTTTTAGTGCCCAAAAGATTATCCAAAGATCTATTCAACCCACCATTCATGGGCATGAATACGATTTGGCAAACATTGCAGGCCAAATACCACAATTTGCCATTTTTAACTTGCTTAATTTTTTCATGTTAACGCATGCTCCATGAAGGTGTCTTTTTTCCATCATTAAGTTATGGGGTCCATATAAAGCCAAAGATTTTAAAAAGAAAAAAGAATCAGAGTGTTTTTTTATTATCATAAAATAGAATTTGTCTCATATTACCCCTCACTGATCCATTTAATTATTTTCTTCAATGGAAGTACCTTTCATGTACATACATATATGTAGTTTCATTCGAATTGTACAAACCACACAAATTTTAGCATCAACACCACAATAAACTGATGGAAATAATAGATATTTTTTAATATTATGACTGTTATTATATTATGCAATGACCAATTTAATTTCATGATTGATCACTTTAAGTGTGATTACACTATCAATTTTGAGAAATTACATAACTCAAATTTGAAATTGTGTTAACTATCATAAAACATAGTATAAACTAAGCAGAAGCAATAGTTTACATGCATGGAGCCACCATGATCAGATGAGTGTATGCTGAAATATATGAATCACATTCCAGTCCTTTAGTTTTTCTTCTGAAAAGAAGCAATAAATCTACAATTTTTGCATTCCATAGCATATCTGATAAAGAACGATTTTAACATCAAAATTCAGAGAACAAATACATAAAACTAGCAGCAATCAGATGCAAGTATGCTCAAAGTTGTAAAAACTCAAACCTTCATTGTGAATCGGGCAATACCACAATGGTCACACCCAAGGTACGCGGTACCGAGCGTACCGACATACCAGTCGGCTCCGGTAACGATACGGTACCGGTGCCGAACCGAGCCGAACCGATACCGTACCGATGGGACTGGTTCGGCTAGGTTTCGACCTCATCGTCGTTTTTTTTTTTTGTGGAGTTCTCTCACTTTTGGATATTTTTTTGATGTTTCAATGTTTAGGTTTAAGGTTAAAACTAGATGATGCAACTTATTACTTCCAAATGATTCAAATAATGAGATGAAGAACATAAAATATCTTCAAATTAAGATACAATCAATTACATACATTTAAAGCACTCTCGGATATCTAAAATCGGATCGAGTGGCGATGCTTCTCGTCGATATCTGGATCATCAGCATAATATGGAGGCAGATCAACCCATCCCTCTACCAAGCGACGTTGTAGTCTTTTATGCTCAATCCCTGAGGAATGCGCGTCGGGTTATAAAAACTCTCGGATTTCTTGCTGAAGCTCTGGCTCTAAGAGGTGTCATGATAATATGGTTGTCAAGGAGCTCATCCGAATATGCCGGCACCAAAATCCGACCCGTAAGACCCTCCGGGCTGCACAGGATAGTAGCCACCGGAAGATGACTCCGATGCACCATATCCATAGGCTAGCTAAGGCCGCGGATAATAGAAAACTTCGAAACTTGATACATCAACGGATCCGACTCCACATGGAAGGTCATTTGCAGCTGCATCCTGGCCTCCTGAATGACCTCAAGGAGCCCGTCTTTGATATGCAATGGTATCCGACCGGCCTATATCAGATGGCCTACCGTGGTCTGTATCTTGTGTAGCATGCGTAAACTGGAACTTACCGGTGTATCGAAAACTTTCCTCCGGCTGTGTCTCATAAGTAGTACCATATTGTCATCCACTTTCTCCATGGCTAGTAGATCCATCACTACCACAACCTTCATCGCTGCTGGTCCAAGTCTCCTCGACACTCTCCATTGGGGCCCTTTCCTTTCCTTTTCTCGTTTGCTGGGATTGACGCCCTCTTGATCGAGTCGACTAGGTACTAGAGCGTCCTCATCCTCGCATGAGAGGATCATCTCTCTGAACGAGAGCGTCGTACTGTAGGCTCATGTGTGGCGCATCCAAAGGAAAACCAGCTCAAAATTCTGTTTCTGCAAGGCTGGGGTCGACTCATGGAAAGCTGGGGTCGACCCCCCAGTGAAAGAAGGGTCGACCCCAAGAAGTCATAGGGAGACGACATAGAGCACTTCTCTGTCGGTCTCAGGTGGGGTCGACCCCTAACAGTCAGGGGTCGACCCCAGTGCAGGAAGGGTCGACCCCTAACAGTCAGGGGTCGACCCTAGGAAGTCACAGGGAGATGACAGAGAGCTGTTTTCTGTTGTCTCAGGAAGGACTGAAGGAGGGGTCGACCCCTGCTTGTGAGGGGTTGACCCCTGAAGTATTGGGGTTGACCCCTGATCTGCAGGGGTCGACTCTAACGTCGTGCCAGGCGTGTCATTCAGTCAATGACGGAAATTTTTGATCTTTGACTGGCTTAGGAACTTCATGATTTATGTTCCTAAGGGTCTAAGTCATTCTTGGGCTAGGTTTAGACTTAAGGGGAGAGAGCATGTAAGTCATGGACTTGAGTTGAGTGCTTTCTAATGTGACTTAGGGGGAGATTGAGTTGGCTTGGGATTAGACTAAAATTGAGAGCCTATATAAAGGCTTGATGTAATCAATTTTAGGGTTATCACTTGTATTATTTCCTAGAGAAAGAAGAGCCGCCAAAAAACTTTCTCCCACGTTCTCTCTTCTCTTCCTCTTCTTCTTCACGAAAACCCTAGTTTGTGATTGTGATTCTCTATCTCTTCTTCCTTCTTTCCCCCCACGGCCTGACGCCCTAGGTTAGCGGATATGACTCCCTAGGTTAGCGGATATTAGGGATCCACACGCTTCCACACAGCCCCAACAATTGGTATCAGAGCAAGGTTTTGGCGTAGGAAAGAAGAAACGAAGGAAAGACATCAAGAGGAAAGCAGTCCGCTCATCTCCCTTCAAGGTAATTTCTCAAATCAAATTTGTGTTTATTTGTGATTGTGGTCTGGCCAACCATGAACAATAACATGAAGGTGGAGTTTGAGAAGTTTAATGGAAAGAAAAGTTTCTCTATGTGGAAGGTTCGGGTGGAGGATCTCTTGGTGCAGAACTATCTGGATTCGGCCTTGGAGGACAGGCCGGAGGGTATGATAGATAAGGAATGATTTTCTTTGGAGAAAAGGGCTTGCACTGCCATCAGAGGATGCTTGGCGGATTCAGCCTTGTACAGCATCCTAGAGGAGAAGACATCCAAGGGATTATGGACAAAGTTGCATACCATGTATATGGGGAAGAATATGTGCAACAAGTTGATGTTGAAGAAACAATTGTACAGCATTCGGATGCATGAAGGTGAAGATATTGTTCTTCATATTCAGAGGTTTGACCAGGTTTGCAATGACTTGCGAACCCTTGGGGTGAAGATGGAAGAGGAGGATAGATCTCTACTCTTGCTTTGCTCGCTGCCAGGTTCTTATGATCCTTTGGTTACTACTTTGCTGTATGGGAAGGAGACGCTGAATTATGAAGACATAATTTCTGTGCTAAGGTCCAATGAGCAAAGAGAAAGATTGACAAAGGATGGAGTTCCTCAGGAAGGTCTTATTATCGGAGAGAAGCCCGGGAGAGGAAAGGAACGAAGCAAGCAAAGGGGACGATCAAAGTCCAAGAAAGGCAAGAAAGAGTTCAGATGCTACAAGTGCAATGAAGCAGGACACTTGAAGCGGAATTGTCCGCTTTGGAAGAAGCTTCAGGGAGAGAAGAAAGGCAAGGATTCAGTCAGTGCTGTGGCTGATCTCAAGGTGGAGGATGACCTTTTGGTAGTTTTGGATGATCACAGAAACAACACGGATATCTGGACAATGGATTCAGCCTGCTCTCATCACTACACACCAAATCGGTCTTGGTTTGCTACATACACCAAAATCGATGAGAGGAGTGTGACATTAGGTGATGATCATCCTTGCAAGGTGGCCGGCATTGGGATCATCAAGGTGGGCCAATACCTCCTCATAGGTCATGGTGAGGAGGTATTGGCCCACCATAGAGTGATCTCTGCAGCAAACAGACCTTTCCTTCTGACCCTGGCTCACCAAACCCTTTTGGCTGATCCATGTAAATCTTCTCCTCCAAATTTTCATGAAGGAAGGCTGTTTTAACATCCATTTGCATCCAATGGGCTTCTTTCCACTTGGCAATTGCATCAACCGCCAAGTCTGATTTTTTTGGAGAGACTGCATCTCCTTTGCCATAGCTTGGACCCACCTATCGCTATCTTGGTGGGCCAATACCTCCTCATAGGTCTCCGGGTCTCCATTCACAGCAACGAATGCATAAGACATGGTTTTGCCAAAACCATACCTCTCTGGTTGCCTCACAATCCGCTTAGGCTTGTGTAGTGCAACTCCGATGCTTCTGCTGGAATCTTGTTCCTCCCTTTGCACACCTCGTCTTCGAGTCAGCATCTCGCTCCTCTCCACATGTGGAGGCACCTCTAACTGGTGCTCCACCTGAATTTCATGTCCTTCTGGTGCACCTGCAGAAGGTAAAACTGAATAAGAAGTTAGCTGTCCAACCTTGTCCGGTTGGTTCTCCCCCTGCTCTTCTTCCACCCTTTGCATCTTTAGAACTGAATTCTCATCAAAGACTACATCCCTACTGATAGTAGTCTTCTTCTCCAAGGGATCCCACAGCCGATAACCCTTGACTCCACATGGATATCCTATGAACACCATCTTTCGTGACTTGGTATCCAACTTGCTCCGCTCACTGGGATCAATGTGCACAAATGTCGTGCACCCAAATAATCTAAGATGGCCAACCTCCACCTTCTTTCCAGACCATAGCTCCTTTGGAGTCCTCCCATCTAGCTTTGTATGAGGAGATCAATTCATCAAGTAGCAGGTTGAGTCTACTGTATCCACCCAAAACACCTTGGGAAGCCCTGCCTGCAATCTCATACATCTAGCTTTCTCCATGAGAGTCCTGTTCATCCTTTCGGCCATCCCATTCTGTTGAGGAGTCTTTCTCACTGAAAATTGCCTCTTGATCCCACAATCTTCGCAAAATTTCAGAAACTCCTAACTTGTGAATTCACCACCATTGTCGGACCGCACACACTTCACGCAGCATTCCTTCTCTTTCTCTACCTCTACTCTCCAGGCTTTGAACTTAGAGAAGACCTCTGACTTTTTCCTCAAGAAATACACCCAAACTTTTCTTGAAAAGTCATCAATAAGGGTTAGAAAATATCTTTCCACATTCCTGGCTGTGACCGACGCCGGTCCCCAAACATCAGTGTGCACTAGCTCTAGGGGACCACCGCTACGTGTAGTACTGGTAGAAAACTTCACCCTGTGTTGCTTCCCTAACTGGCAAGGCTCACACACCTCTGAAACTCCTCCATCCATATCAGATATCAGTCCATCTTTGCTCAGCATCTTCATACCACGATCTCCCAGTGGCCCAAGTGGTAATGCCACAAACGATATGCTTCCTGCTGGCCCTGTGCCACTGCTGCTGTTTCGGATCCCCTACACACCACGGACCCTTCCATCGTGTACAAATTATTCTCCAACCTCCTCTCCATCACAACTATGGCTCCTGTGGATATATTTAAAATACCACTCCTGGAACGGCAACTAAAGTTGTAACCGTTCTTCTCCAAGTAGCCAAGTGACACTAGATTCTTTTTTAGATCTGGGACGTGCTTTACATTGGTAAGAGTCCGCACCATCCCATCAAACATCCTCACCTTGATGGTCCCAATGCCGGCCACCTT
>JAOXJJ010000725.1:17807817-17823213 GCA_025769935.1 Phoenix roebelenii | reverse complement strand
GGTGGGCACTCCGAGCATGCAGATATCTCACGAGAATTACCGGCTAAGTGTTGCTTTAATCTGGTTACCCCTCCTCCCTTGAAGCACTTGTGGCAATAATTGCACTGAAACTAGTGTCGTTCACTGAGCATCTTCCCATGCTCCTAGCTAATATTACGCTCTTGGGGTTGCTCTCTCCTTAATGGCTCCATTCAAACGACCACATTATTTTTTTTTAAATTTTATTTTTTAATTAAAAATTAATTTTTAAATTTTTTAATTAAATTATAAATTATATAAATTCTGTAAAAATAAATGTTAATGTCACCATTAACATTGTCCATATATCGACAACATATAAAAAATTCAAGATGAAATGGAATCATCTAATCAATTCCTATTTTTTGGCAATTTTTGACTTAATTTTTTTAAGCAATTTAAACGAAATATTAAAAAAACAACGTAGGGGAGAGAAATTTTTGAAGAAAAACGACGCTCTCTGACCCTACTAATTTTTTTCACGCATGTCTTTTCCTTTCTCTTCTTTTCCTCCTTTCTCTCTGCCTTTTCTTTCACCTTATTTCTAGCTTTGGCTGATGAATTGCTCGGCTTTTATAGCCGAACAAATGCTAAAACAACCACGCTACGGATGAAGTAAATGGCCAGCGCTATGGCACTTTCAAATGCCGCCATTTACTCTTTGCTGCGGCACTTTTGAAGGTGCCACAGCGCAGGGCAGGGTGGAAATCATTCGAAAAAACCATCCGTTGAGGCACTGTGGCACTTTCAAAAGTGCCACATTTTGGCACTGTAGCACTTTCAAAATTGCCACAGTGTGGCACTTTTGAAAGTGCCTCTGGCCAGCACTGTGGCACTTTGAAAGTGCCATAGCGCTGGCACTTAGCGCGTGGCTACGGCCAGTACGAGGCAAAAACCGACCAGTTCCGATTCAAATTGGGTCGGAACCGATTTCCACCCCTGTATCGGACCGGTGCCAGTCGGGACCGGTCCGGTACGGGCTGAACCAACCGGTACAGGTTGGTTCAGCAGACACTGGTCACACCCCTCCTTCAAGGAGGTTTTGGGTTCAAATCTCAGGCAGTGCACCCACAAATATTCACGTCTGGGTAATTTATGTTGGATGGGTCTTCCCTCCCTTTCTCTTGGAAAATAGGAAAACTTAAAACATTATATAACATTCAGAAATTGCATTAAATAGCATATATATGAGAGCCTACACAAAATATATGAATGTATAACATGTACTATGCAATACATCAACAATATATAACAGAAATTCTAACCCTCACTTGCATATTTAACTTCCCTGTAATTCTCATTTTCCCTCTATTCTCTTAACTTCTCCATTTCTTTCTCACTAAATATGTAAAAATGTCATGTAATGACCTTTCAAGACCAAACCTTGTATGGGATAAACACCCCTCAATGATCCAAGACTAGAAGTTGAACAATCAGTTGATTGGTCTTAGACTGGAATAATTGGTTCCTCTTATTAGATGACCCTATACCAGAACATATGTCAAAAAAAAACAACATTAGTCAGGGCTACTTCTGGTATGTGATGGCTAGGGGAAGGCTTTAGCTCATTGCCACCACTCTCATTGGGTTCGAGCTCCTCAAGGGCATAGTCATTGAGGTCAAGCTCTTGATGTCGATCTCAACTAGATCATGGGTTCAGTTCTACATTACCTTGTATTAAGGCCAGTCTCCAAAGCTCAAGGGAGAGGACTTATGCTATGACCTTAACCACTAACCAAAAGTAACTAAGTGTTAGAGATACACTAGGCTTGGATTTTAACCACATACACAATAGTCATTAGACCAACATGCTCCACAGACACTGTCCTCAACTTCCCACTCTTGTGGCAGTTCTCACTTTGATCTAGGTAGCCCTTTTCATGCGACTACTTCCACACTAGGACAATCACGCAGCCTTTATATATGGCAGCTGCACTTTGGTCAGTAGAGAGCCCTTTCCACAGACAGCTCTCACTCTAATCATTTTTTATTTTTTTAAAAACACAGCCACATGGAGCCTGCTATGACACCAAATGTTATGACCCTACCCACTAAATCTAAAACCCCTAGGAGTTAAAGATGGGTGAGACATGGGTCTTAACCAGGGATACAATGAGCTATTTCGGATTTTCTCGGATAAAGAAGATATTAATTAGCAAATAAAAAGGGATCTTTACGTCTAATTAATTTTAAAAGGGTCGTGTTATATGTTAAAAACCCCAAACATTTTATTTGAACATCATGTATATCTCTCTTGTCCTTGCGGTTTACACAAGGTTCTGATTATCCATGATCTCTTACAATTTGTAATTATTGGTTTGCTTTAATTTGTACAGTGCATAGACTATAACATAGCTTAAGCACAACTCTTAATAACCTGTATAGGATATTAGTACACAACTTTACCCAAAAGGATTGAAATTTAACATGAAATCGTAACAAATAAATAGAAGAGAAAAGAAGATAACGTTTCCTTCAATGCCAACACAAGTTTTTACCTACTATTTAATCACGATGCTATTAAAATTTGCTTTTAATGGCACTGTTGAGAATCAAAAGTACACCATAGGTCCAATGTTGCACAGATGTGCATAGATTGCAATAAACTAATGAAAGAGAAATCATATTATGAGATCAAATTTCTTTATGAGCCACTCCACAGGGGGGGGGGGAGGTCATTATAAGCAAAGAATTGACGTTGCATGGGAAAAGAGAAGGACAAAATAAAGGGGGAAGATACTCACATTAGCTTGAATTAGACGATGACCGCTGAAGTCTAACCTATCAACCTGCAATGGCCCAATCTGCGGCAACTTAAGAGTTCATAATGAAAATTTAAAACAAGTAGCTCCAGTTTAAGTTGGTAAATATTGCAATTAATAAACAGCTCAAAAGACAGATAATTACCTGAAGGTTAAACAAGTAAATAGAACTAAAGAATAGAAAGTTACCTTCTGAATTAGAAACAAGAAATAATGCATTCTTCAGCACTCAACATTTCTCTAAACCAAAATTATTGTAGCCAACATAGTTAATTATATATTTTTAGAGCTATGATAAACAAGGCTTTAAAATGACAAACAAGATTTATTACATGTATCAAAAGTAAGCCCGAAAGGTATAGTAAGAATACCGAATGCTGTGACATCTCTCAGCATTAACAACCATGTCAGCTATAACATCACAGCTTGCATTGATAACAGACATGCTTAGCACAATGTTAAAAAGAACGTATACCTGAACAGGTCACCTGGCTGAACAAGTGAAAATTCTAAGAAGAATACAAGATAAGGTTGTTGATGCTTCTCACTGAAATTTATTAGTTCACCAGATCAAATAACTTTTGACGATTGTGGTACTATATGTTACTTGGCAAACTTCATAGTAGTCTGGACTCAGGCATGTTATGCCTATTGTTGGAGCATGATATATATTGTTGACCCCTTCCCAAACAGCTTAAGCTTTTGAGTCCAGTCAATTTTTCTCTATATCACCCATTTATTATCTTTAATCTTTCTTCACCTGATTTGTTCATTGTTGTTATTTCAGTCATACTTGACTCACTATCTTGAGTCATTCTTGACTCGCTATCTTGAGTCATTCTTGACTCACTATCTTGAGTCATTCTTGACTTGTTTATGTGTTCACATGCATGGTCCTTTATTATCTTGAGTCTTTCTATGCTTAACTTGTTCCCTTGTTGTTATTTGAATCATGCTTGACTCATCATCTTGTGTAATTCCTAGTTGCATGCATGGCCCAAGCCACATGTGCGGAGGGTATTAAGGCATGATACACGTTGCTGACCCCTTCCCTAATAGCTTAAGGTTTTAGGGTCTAGTAGTAGGTTAACACTTATGAAAGATTGGGTTAGGCTCAAACCTAGCCTTCAACATCAAAAGCAAAGCATGAGATTCTATCTTGCCAATGTCATGCAAGAGCATATTCAGGTATAGGCAAGTTCTATTAGACCAGTATTGGGGCTTGTATCGGCTGGTGACTTGGTTCGGTATGGTATAGGTCTCAAACGTACTATACCGGAGCAAACCGAAACAGGTAGAGGGATGGGGAGAGGGAGAAGCAGGCACCTTTAAATAGTCAATGAAACAGAAAATAGTGTTTTGTTACAACTCGAAACAAGTTTATTCCTCAATAGATAGTGCAGAAAACTGCAAACCTAGAATGGGGAATCCAGAGATGAGTCAGAAGTAGTTTAAATATATACAAAGGAAAATGGAAAAATATTATGGATGAATCACAAATCATGTCTTTCTAAGACATTTGTGCATAATGTGGAAATTAAAACTGCTACAAGAATAAATAAAAAAGAATATGAAGGGAACAAATAACTTTCTGGATAAGAGATCAATCAACCTTAAGCTGCATGATATCTTTCTGATTCACTACCAGTAGACAAACATGAATTAAGAAAAAACTCAACAAGGAATAAAGGTCCCAATCTTGCAAAAACTTGGAGGAAGTAATAAAAGAACCACCAACAAGATGAAATCGGTCATGCTTTAGTAGAAGATTTATACACCTGAATTAATATCATTTAATCATTGATATACTACTTTTCATTGTCAGGCAGCTCATTTTGATAAATTGAACAAACTCTAAAAAAGAAAATTAACCTTCTGCGAGTCAAAGAATTGTTCGACATTTTTTGGGAGCTTATGTCAAGAATTTTAATGGCTCCATGAAAGCTAATGTAATTTGGGTTTGTGCTAAGGCAAACAAATCAATTCTATGCTTAACATAGTGTGAATTCCCTATTTCCAAGACAGCTCCGTAAAGTATATGCACAATAATATGAACTCAAATTCCAACACGATCCCTACTCCGTGACTATCAAGGAGCAACACTTATCTCTTTTCTCGTTTGTGAATTTTACCTCTAGCTTTTCTTTTTTTTTTCCCATTTTATATAAGGCCTGATACGGACACTCATTTTGTATGATCCCTCCCTCTCTCTCTCTCTTCACGAAAAAGCATGAAGAGAGAGAGAGAGAAAATGAGACATTTTTAAAGTGTATCTGATTAGAAAATGGAGTGCATCTGTAAACCCTAAGTCCCCTGATTTGGTATCTAATCTGAGTCAGTCACAAAAACAATATCAAAGCATCGCATGTGAATGTATATAAGTAATACTTTATAAATATAAAGTTCAATTCTAGCCCTTGATCCCCAGTGAACTTCAGGAGTAGGAGTTGGACTAAAATGATTCAAATGATAAGTTAAAAATATAACTGTTTGTGTCACAATATGTATGCAACCCTAAATGACTACCTTTCGCTCTGAAATTCTGTTCATCTAGAACATTTTTAATATTACTATCTACGGCTTAAATTACTCCTTAGTCTCATAAATGACTGCCTTTCGCTCTAAAATTTTGTTCACATGGAACATTCTTAATATTACTATCTACAGCTTATATTACTCCTTAGTCTCATCAACTAACATCAAAAGCCATGACAAAACTGTCCTACTAAACAATTCTATATTTGAATCATCTATTCAATTCTACCATATTTTGACCCTTTGATAAAAAGCTTTTTAATGAATCTCACAAATATATATCCTCATTATGAAACCATTTGTAACTTGTATGATGATCAGACATAGTCCAAAGAACTATTTACAAACTTTCACATTATAATTTTTCCTAATCCATCACAAATACCTGAAAAGTTGCGGAGCTTTAATCAACAAAGAGACCTCAAGAAAATAACATCAATGTTTATTTTCTAGTCTAGATCTAACATCTATATGCTGCTACTATGTACCAACCTATTGTTAATCCTTTCCTCCACTTTAAAAGGATTCTACAGTAGCATCTTCTTTAGCCAAAATATCATCATGACTAACGCCCCTTAAGCTTTGGTCGATGGAAGCAAGTGGTTGGTCCCCCATGGCATCACACCATTTATCATAATGATTTCCACATCATGCAACAAAACTTCAATGCTCATAGTGAAGAACATAGTACGAGAAAACAACAAAAAATTATATAATCTTCAAATGAAAAAGGGACCATGATCTAAGTCAATTATATGGCTAAAGAGGGTCAAGTATAAACCAAGAATAACATCTAAGTTAAAAAAATCATTTCATATATGACTCAAGTAGTAGGTTATTTTTTATTCATGACAATAAAATCTAATATCAACAGAGTATAATAGCTAAACAACAATATGGGCTTGGGAGAATGAAAGGAATAGAGAAAGAAGGATGAAGTGGAATAGCACTACCTGCATGATGCATGATGGTGTTATTTACAGTAGTCCTAAAATTCATAATAAGACCAGATTTTGTTCCATATAACTACAAGTATCATCTTATTGGGTGATAACCTGTCTGGGCACCCTTCTGTTCCAGCTGGATTTTCCTTCTTTTTTTTTTTGTTAGCTATAACTGCCTTTACGGTATATTTATGAATGAAAGAACTAAACCACCGCTGGCAGTTGATCTTCCAATGGTGATTGTCTCAGCCTTTTCATTACAATTGCTATTGACATGCTGGAATTCTTTCCATACATTCCCTCCTACACCCTTCTTAGCAAGGAAGGCAAACTTGTGATGTTATGACGGACATTTACAGCAGGATATCAATAATGTGCACTTCTTTAAGAGGCCACCCCTTATTTACAGAGCACTCTGTATTGCAGAGAGAAATCTTGTGAACTAGATCAAATGTTGAAAGATAACTTATCAAATTGATTTCCAAGAGAGAGAGGTGGCTTTCACAGTTTTAGATTAATCAAATTATAACTACTGCCCATTACAAAACTTTGCATATTAACTAGATTACCTGATGCTAAATCAATTTACAATGCAATCAGGCCATTGAAATAAAGAGAACATGAAAAAGGAGTATTTCAAGATTGCAGTGGTTATTCAATGTGGCCAAGTCCTTAAAAAACTTATTTTCTCCAAAAAAAAAATGAATGTCATATAACTATAACCACAACTAGTAAGCCTTGGCCGAAAAAATTCAGGTTGCAAATAATACACATCAGATTCCATGTCTGAAAGTACCACTTACAAGCATTTATGGTTTGACTGCTTGTAAAAGGCTAGCAAAGTTTTAAATCAATCAAATTATCCTCCATAGAGAGAGCCAATCTGCCTTTCGTATTTTTTCCTTGTGATGGAATTCTGATGCTGTACAACTCCTTCGACAAAACTCGGCAGAGAAGCTAAAGGTGGGAAAGACAGAGAGGGGAGGGAAAACCTAACATGCTTGCAACTTCATATCAAAGAGGAACGAAGATGTTGGTTGTCTTTGCTGTTGGAGTGGTAGGAATTGGTGGTTCCAGTGGTGGTGATACAAGTCGGAAGCAAATAATGGCATTGGCAGAAAGGTTGAGGATCTTGAAGAGAACTTGTCAGACATCTCTGAATAAAGGATCAGAATAGAAATCAGCACATCAACAATGCAGATGGTAATTGAAGGACAAATAAATTGGGGTTATTGGTTAAGATGTTTCCATCATTTGCAACAAAAAGCAGAAACAGCCCTGCTAAGGATGACTCTTAGGATTTGGTTCCTGGTTAACAGAAGAGGAAAGGGAAAACAGGTAAGCCTTTGATGAAGGTTGTAGCTTTTGACTTGAAAAAAAGACACTACATTATATGGACTCAGATATGAACAAATGAAGGTAGAGCCCAAAGTAATGGGATAGTGCTTGCCATTACAGTTATGAAGGTTTAATAAATCATGAAGAAATAAAGATACTGCATTGTATAACATGCTTGTATGCAAAAATTAGACTAGCAAAGAACTACTTTCATGGAATGATTTGCACGACTATATACAAACAATTGCATAAATGTGCATAAAATAATAAAATTGATGGATATAGTCTACAATTCCTGCAATTACACATACAAACAAACAAACATGACCAAGGTACAATGAAAATCATAAAGAAAACTATAAACAAGATGTCAAGATGTAGTGATATATTACTCAATCAAAACTTCAAGATAACATATTTGCAATTTCAGATTTCTATTTCCAGTTAAATAACAATCTTAACTCATTTAAGAATAAATTAGAGCCTTATTACAATGTACATATATAGACATTTGTGGTGCAAAATGGGCGCAGATATGCATATAGATTCGAAAAGCACAATTCAGTGACTAGATGCAATGTTTGATTCCTGCATTCCATCATCCAGAATTACAGCACCAACTTTTCATCTTTGGGACCAATTCCAAATTTGCAAGGTGATGGAAGTTTCTTGAACAATGCGACAAACAGAGAAGAAGCAGAAGCAATCCTGTTTGCACCTGAACCAGTCCTTGTAGAGGTCTACAAAAGGTGCCTATGAAGCATTTTGGCCTCATATACCCCGAATAAGCCTGTAAATGAGGTGTTCTGATCATATATGATGAAGATCTAAGAAGGCTACAGCAAGGTGAAGTACTTGGGTCTTCGTCCAGGGATTAAGGAAGGGGAGGGAAACACCTGACACATGGATGGAAGTATTGAAAAAGAAGATGGAAAATCTTGCAATAACATCAGGACCGGATACTTTGAACAAGCTTTGCTGGTTATGGTTAAAATTATCATGCATCAATTATGTCAAAATAGTCATTTATTATCATCAATATTCCAGATTTTAAGATCTTCCAAATTTTTTCTCATGTATTCGTGGGTTTCAACTCTTTAACAAAAAAAGATAACAATCTTTTTGCTTGCTCCCCATCTTTACATCCCACAAGGGAAAAAAAGTTGTCAAGAAAAAGGAATAGAAAATCTGAACAACAAACCAACAGATTGTTATTTCTTGTTTGTTCTACAGATATGTTCCCAATAATCACAGCAAGATTTAAAGCAGTGCACAATAGCATAAATAGTGGACATTAACAACACAATTACAGGGTAAAAAGAAGAGAGAATTCAAAGGAACTATCAAAAATAAAAAGGTGCAAATGAAAGCTTTATTTTTTCTCTAAAATTTCAGTCAAAACCTGACGTTGAGGAGTAAAACCAAACATACGTTCTTTTCTTTGTTTTCCTTCTTTCTTTCCAATATTTTCTCCCCTACACAACCTCCCTTCTCTCAGTTGTTGATGATTCCATCCATATCCAGGCGGGGGGGAGAGATGTAAGAAAAACTACCCTCTCAATTTCTTAAAAAATAGGTTCTTTTTACACCTATCTTCTTCCTAATATTCCTCATAGCAAATGTCCTTCCAAGAAAAGAGTTATTTTCAAGAAAACGACAATATTCACGATCTAACTCGCTCTGGTAAGAATAAGAGGTCGAATTCCGGTTTCATCCAAGAAACGCACGATGAATTCCACCATCGGGGTCTTTCCATGGCCTCCCCACGTCCGATTTCCGACGCTGATCACAGGCACTGGCAACCTGAAAACAAGACGAAAAGAGATAATTTCTTTTAAGTAGAGAGAGCGAGCGAGAGTAGGACTTGGCGGCTTTGGTGGAGGAGGCCGGAGAGGTAGAGGAGGCGGCGGAGAGAGAGGGAAAGGCGATACAGGGACGAGGCGTACGTAGGAGGGAGCAGTGGAGGAGGAAGGAGCATTGGGGGAGGAGGAGCTCCAAAAGATGGTAGTGAGGAATGAAATCCATCTCGGTTACTAACTTTGTATTTCCTTGAACCCCCCGTTGAAGTCGGCGTACGACGAAGTTCTTGCGCGTGCATGGCGCGTGCTAACATCGAGGACCATATCTGAACTAATATCGGCCACGAACGCCGACCTTAATTCAAAGTTCAAACATCAGATGATTCAGATCACTGCATTTTGCACGCAAACCCCTATAGGACATAAGTATCGCACAAATGTTTTCTGTTTTGCCTGGTATATGTCACCAAGGTCCTCAAGTAGAACTTATGATTACATGGAAGTTCCTAAACTAAGATCTCAGCAACAAGTCACTATTTTTTTTTTTTTTTTTGTATTCAACAGCAAGTTACACCGGACGAGCATGAGTATGCTCAAAAAAATTTTTTTAAAAAAAAATATCGATGAAGAAGAAAAGGAACAGCCTCGAAACTCTCTCAGAGAAACCTTTCCAAATGATACGCAACTGTTGCCGAAAGAACAAGAGTTAAATTATTTGCTAATTCATTCATTTAAAATTATTTGTAAGTCCCTATTTGAGTCTTAAATTACTTATAGATCTCTGACTTGCAAGCTCCACAAATGAACTCTGGCTGAACTGGTCAAAAATATTTTGAGGAAAAATTATCTGTAGGTCTGTAAATGGAATTTTTTTCAGTCATAAGTTTTATAATAAAAGAATGTAAGAAAAGGTTATGGGCATGTTCATGAATGTACTTGCATGATTATCGTCATCGAACAATAGTTGCAATATCATTTTGCCAGCCATGCCAAATTAAAAACATATTATAATTATAAAAATTCATGTTAATGAAACTTTAAGTTTCTAGAAATTTGGTGCACATATATATTTCAATTCAAAAATTTATTTGAAATGAAATTACCTGCATAACCCTCCAAAAACATGGCAATTTTTTAACTTGGTTCATCAAATAAAAGTTGAAAAGTTTTTTTAACATCACTACTAGACTTTCAAACTTCAAAGCAGGATTTCTACTTCTAAATCAAATCATTGAATATCAAACTCTATAAATCCCATAAAACCTTATTTCTCAAATCTATCTCATAAGCTATATACAGGTTGTATCTAAGTAGAAATTTTTCAACAACAGTTTGTTGGTTACAAACTTTAGATGCAGCCATCGATATTTTAGAGGATTATCCAATCAAGAGTGGCACGGTGTACAAAGGCTTCTGTTTTTGTGGTATTTAAAAAGGGTCAAATATATGCAGCGCTACTTCATGTGCGAAGAGGTTATTTCGAACCCGTGACAATCTAAGAGAATTATCCAATCAAGATACTCTAAAAAATTAAAATAAAGTAAGGAGAATGATCAATGCCCCTGCAAATTGGAAGGCTAGCTTCCATTTTGGCCCCTTTTCCATGCATGGCGTGCTTGGAATTCAGAAGTGTCGGTACACATAACAATTGAATGGACCATTTAACAAGTGACCATGCTCCCAAATGTCAAAATCCAATATGCATATTATGGCAGCCCAAAATGGAAACTTGGTTTCCATTTTATACTGGACCTAGTTCCTACTAAACTATAAAAGATTCAAGATGTTAATGAGATTGAACTTTGTAAGTTGAGGGGAAAAACAGATAGATATATAGCATCAGAAAACTATGCTATTGTAACACCTCCAGTGCAAAATATTATCAAATGCAAATGAATTAAGTGATGAAATGTGCAAACAAAAAATGTGTCTGCACTGACCTTTAATAGCATAAGCACTAGGGTTTAGTCAATTACTGCTGGGACTAACCTTGTCTACATGTCAATACCGTAGTTTAGCTCTATTAAAATGGGCCATGTGTTCAATTTCATGTCTGATTATGCATTGATTAGATTCTGGTTATTAGTATATGAATTAAAAAGCTCAAATAATATCTTTCAGCTAATTTTTTTGGGATAAGATCTTAAGTTGCAACAAATGGTATCGGAATAAACATAACCCATAATCTATATGGATCAGGAATACTATGGCATTGAATTATGTAGGTTGACTACGATTTGATTATAGTGTTTATAATTGGATTTATAATATTTGTGATTGGATTTGAATGAATTTAGATCTTTAGCTTGGTAAGGATGCCATAACTTAAAGAGGAGGAATATGTGAGGACTCATACGGGCATGTATTTAATTCTAAATTAGTTATGCACTAAATAAATCTTGGATATTTTTATATGAGCTAAAAAATTTAAATAATATCTTCCAGCTAATCTTTTAGATAAGGTCCTAGATTGTTATAGGGGTGTTGTTTTAAAGGATGGTCATTCTACCATTTGTCTCCTAGAATATCGCTCTTCCCTCCAGGTTTTCACCACCCTTCTCTAAACTTGGAGCTTTACTCTTCCCTCTTATTTTTGTCTATGGTATACTAATTTGCAAAAGTAGATTAGTTACAAAGCCACTATTTATGAACCAATGAAATGGAGAAGCTTCATTATTGTTCAACAGATCCTTCACTACTGCTAAGATACACGTGCCACTCTAGTGCAAGTACAACGAAGATCTGCCTTTTAATCATCTCTTCCAAAGTCCCTTGCGCACTTTGACTCAGCTGCCAACCCTGCAAGCCAATTAAAAGGCCTCCATGAACTATTCTCCTTATAAAAAAAGGTTATGTGCATGTTCATGAATGTGCTTGTGTGATTATTGTCATCGAATCAATAGTTGCAATATCATTTGGCAAACCATGCCAAATTAATATATTATAATTATAAAAAATCTTGTTAATGAAATTTTGAGTTTCTAGCAAATTGGTGCACATATATTCTTCAATTCAAAAATTTATTTGAAGTGAAATTAACTACATAACCCTCCTCCAAAAACATGGTGATTTTTTAACTTAGTTCATCAAATAAAAGTTGAAAAGTTTTTTATCATCACTACTAGACTCTCAAACTTCAAAGCATGCTTTCGAGTTCTAAATCAAATCATTGAATACCAAACTTCATAAATCACATAAAACCTTGTTTGTCGCATCCATCTCATAAGGTATATACAGGTTGTATCTAAGTAGAAATTTTTCTGCAAATCAAGAGTGGCACGGTGCACGAAACTTCTGTCTCTACAGGATTTAAGAAAAGTCAAATACATGTGGTACTACTTCATGTGCAAAGAGGTTATTTCGAAACCGTGACAATGTAAGAGAATTATCCAATTGAGATACTCTAAAAAAATTAAAATAAAGTAAGGAGAATGATCAATGCCCCTGCAAATTTGGTCCCTTTGCCATACACGGCGGGATTTGAAATTCAGAAGTGCTCGTACACAACAATTGAATGTACCATTTAACAAGTGACCATGCTCCCAAATGTCAAAATCCAATATGAATAGCATGGCAGCCCAAAATGGAAACTTGGTTTCCGTTTTATAATGGAAACCAAGTTTCCATTTATAATGTCAACATCCAATATGAATAGTATGGCAGCCCAAAATGGAAACTTGGTTTCCGTTTTATAATGGACTTAGGCCCTACTAAACTATAAAAGATTCAAGATGTTAGTGAGATTGAACTTTGTAAGTTGAGGGGAAAACAGATAGATATATAGAGCAGAAAACTATGCTATCGTAACACCTCCAATGCAAAATATTATCAAATGCAAATGAATTAAGTGATGAAATGTGCAACAAAAAAGAGTTTCAGCACTGATCTTTAATAGCATAAGCACTAGGTTTTGGCAAAGCTCTTTAGTCAATTATTGCCGGGACTAATTTTGTCTACATGTCAATACCGTAGCTTAGCTCTATTAAAATGGGAACAAATCTACTAGCTTTGCGTGCATTTCATCTTCCACCCGCTGCCCCGCAACTTTTCCTTTTCATTTTACACCTATGGGGTCATATGTTTAGTTATATATCGATTATATACTAGATATATGGATTAAGAAACTCAAATAATACCTTCCAGCTAATTTTTTGGGGTAAGATCTTAAGTTATGACAAATGGTATCGGGGTAAACATAGCCTATGATCTACATGGCCTAGAGAACACTATGACATGGAACTATTTAGGTTGACTACGAGTCAATCATAGTGTTTATAATTGGATTTATAGTACTTGTGATTAGATTTGAATAAATTTGAACCTTTAACTTGGCGAGGATGCCGTAACTTAAAAAGGAGGAATATGTGATGACCCATACGAGCATGCATTTAATCCTATATTGACTATGCGCTAGGTAAATCTTGGATATTTATGTATGAGCTAAGAGATTTAAATAAAATCTTCCTGCTAATATTTTTGTAGACAAGGTTCTGGATTGTTATAGGGGTGCTGTTTTCAAGGATGGTCATTTTACCGTTTGTCTCTCCAGGCTTTCACCACCCAACTCTAAACTTGGAGCTTTACTCTTCCCTCATATTTTATCCTATGGTATACTACTTTGCAAAAGTATCAGTATACATGAACCAATGAAATGGAGAAGCTTCATTATGGTTCAACAGATCCTTCATTACTGCTAAGATACACGTGTCACTCTAGTGCAAGTACAACGAAGGTCTGCCTTTTAATCAGCTCTTCCAAAGTCCCTTGTGCACTTTGCCTCAGCTGCCAACCGTGCAAGCCAATTAAACGGCCGATTTGCTTCATTCACGGGATAGTCTCTCCACGAACTACTTTCCTTGTATAAAGCACCAAAAAAAATCAAATGCAGCTTTGTAAATGCGGCATGTTTTCCTACAGTCATGAAGATAAGATCCCAATTTAAATTTCCCTGTAAAATCTCTCCATAATTTATCTAGTGGTAATAGAATAACCAATCCGCATGGATCTAATTCATGATTACATATACCATAGCCAATTTCTTACATGATTATGGTTTAGGTCACTTGTTTTTTTCGGGTTATTCCGATCGATGGTTTAGTTTACATTGTTTCGTGCCTAATCGCATCTATTAGGTCTAAATTCGAGTCAATTGGAGAATGAAATCTAGACATCGGACCAACTACAAGAGTGAAGGATTAGCCTAGGTGGGTCCAGAGTGGGTGAGATTTTGGTTGTACCTTAGTGAACCAGGCCCACTCCACCCAACTCCATTCCCATCCAAATCAAATGGTTGTTGGGGATTAATTTAATCAACAATTAAAAAAAAAACCCTCTTTATCCAATAAGAAACACCGACCAAAAAAAGGAATTTTTTCCCATGGCCGCAGGAACCAAAAAGGTCCATACTTAGAGAACCGAATCACTTCATAATTCGTGCCTTTAGCCGACAATTGACACACTTTCACCCCACCTGACAGCTAAGAACATCAAGTTTTACTGTGACCCACTCTTAAGCGGGACAACTTCGAAGGACCAACGGGAAAGCTAAAGCTAACCTCCTCATTATTAATGTGAGGCGAAGTACAGGACAAGGATTTTTGGACTCCATGGGCACGTGATGATGGGGTAAAGGATTGGAAAGATAGGAATCTTAGGACCCAAAAAATCTTGAGGCTGGGAATATATAGTCCAACTGGGGCCCTTTTATAAATGTGCCGTCCAATTAGGTGATGCGTGGAAATTTTTGGGAGAAGAACAGTTTGGTACCCGGAACCGAGTTGCGGGCAGCGTGGACGGGCATTTGCAATGCTTGCCACGAGTTGCAGGCCGATTCTATTATTTTGGAGGGTGATTCGGTCACAGTGATAGGTTGGATTCAAAGAGCCCAGATGGCTTAAGTGGGGACCACCCCTATTTCGGAATATTTGATCGATGGCCGAGGACGGGATGGCGTTCGAGGCCAAGCATGTGGCCAATCACTCTGGCGGCACATTGTGGACC
>JAOXJJ010000725.1:17763296-17777301 GCA_025769935.1 Phoenix roebelenii | reverse complement strand
GTACATGATTTGGAAAATCAAAAGAAAATCCTTCACAATACATATTGCGATTGGTTTGTAGGGCATCTACTCTTTCAGGGTTCCCACAATCATTTTCTGTTGGAGATGCTATGATTGTGAGGGACATCTGGGACTCCCGTTCAACTCTTGTAGCAACCCAAATGGTATTCCTTCGATGGGAGCCCCCACCTCCGAGCTTTTTTAAGGTTAATTTCGTCGGCTTCGTATTTGAGGACGACAACAGAGTTGGAGCCAGATTTGTGATTAGATGTCCAAACTCTAGATTGCTTGCAGCTAGGGGTAGCCGCATTTTTGATGTC
Organism: Phoenix roebelenii; assembly: GCA_025769935.1. Classification (NCBI taxonomy): domain Eukaryota; kingdom Viridiplantae; phylum Streptophyta; class Magnoliopsida; order Arecales; family Arecaceae; genus Phoenix; species Phoenix roebelenii. The sequence goes on along the minus strand of JAOXJJ010000725.1, from coordinate 17,776,981 downwards.
ACTATTTCTGGTGCGGAGTTAAGGGCATCCTGGAAGGGTCTTACTTATGCTAGGCTCACCCTGAGAGCAGATTGCATTCAAATTGAAGGTGATTCTGCTGTTGGTGATTAAGTGGATCAGGGTCGTTGTAGGACACTGTGTAGGCACCCACTGCTACAAGACATCCTCAGGCTGACTAGAGATTATAGTGCTTTTCAAACTTCCCATGTCTATAGGAAGATGAACAGAGCAGGAGATTAGGTTGCCTCTTTTGTTGCTCAGCATTCGGGTGTCACTCTTTGGCGCAACTATGAAACCATACCTCCTCCTTTAAATTCTTTTTTGCTTACTGATTTTAAGGGATGTATTTATACTAGACATGTATGATCTTTGCAATTTATCAAGAAAAACTAATTAATTCGTGCAGTGGTTGTCACTGTGTTGTCCACTTTGACAGAGAGCATGCTGATTTAAAATATATTTAGCGAACAATCTTTCAAAATAAAATCTGATTTAAGTGAAAAGTTATACCCGGGTTTAATTTATAATGGCATGTAGACATAAAATTTGTTTTTCTTATTTGAAAAAACATGGTGTCATAGGAAGCAATGATTGATTTTTTTTTCTTTTGTGTATTTGGATGCTGATGCGGGATAAACAAAAAAGTTTGCATGTTACATGGAGAACAGTGGAGGAAAAAAAAATCTTGTATTAAATTAAATAAGTTTGCCCTCCAGTTTCAGTTATTTTTTAATATTAAATATATTATAGAATGTACTAATATGATAACAATGCTATTTAATATATTATATATTAGAATATTATATGATGGTATTATATCATAATTATACTATAATGTTAAATAATATTTTTATATTATATAGTATATGAATATTATATCAGAAAAATACATCCATACCTCTCTGCAGACAATTAAGGATGAGAGACCAAAAGGAATATAAATTGATTCAAAGAAATCCAAATCCCTATTGGAGCCTTCATTTACTAACCAAACTATAGATTGGGTTCCTCTTAAAGGAGATGAGAAGCTTTAAAAACTATTAGAACGCTCTTTAATTGCCAAATATCTCTTAGCAGAGGGTGATTGAGGAGCATCCAACCATTCTTCAATCATTGATCCAGTGTATAATTGTCTGTGAGTCTCCTCCCATGATGATGATCTAATACAATACTATATTTGGCTACCTATCAAGATGCATAAAATTGCAAACCACAAAGTCCATTTTCTTGTGCATCACACATGATCATGCTTTTTCATAGATTTCAATGTATGATTAGAGGATGACATTGCATCAACTATTAACTGAGCACAAACCCAACCCTCCTCTTCAATGATCAAGTCGCATCGTTACGACTGAACTTCGGTTCGGATGTTATGAACCCTTGTTGCTTTGGCAAGGGGCCGTGATCAATTTCTAGGGTGTTGATCGTCACTGCGACTCTCAATTATGCTAAGCCCTGGCCCTGTGAACAATGCTATTCCATATCCTGTTCCATATAGTTGTTGGACAACATTTTTTAAGAATTTGGATATCCTCTATCCAGAAGCTGAGAAGACCAAGTTTGATCTATATCAACTTTAACAGCCACATGCAGTAACTGCTCTCTGAAGTTTAAACAAGTGGGGTACTTTGAATCTAACAATGATAAGTCTAGGATTCCTTTTCAACCATAAGTAAGCATTTGGAAATAGTTATCTAGTCTACTTAAACTGTGATCATGTATTGCTAATTAATTTGTATTTGCTTCGTTATATTAAAATATAAAAATGATTCTTTGTTGATCTCTATTATATAAAATGAAGATGCCATAACATGGTGGAAGCCCCTAAAGATATCATTGGTGTATTAACTCCATCATTTGATGCATTCCCCTTCTTTCTCTCTATTTCTAAAAGTGAGTAACAAGAGAAGCAAATCAACTGAAAGTGATTGCATGACCATCAATCCTCTCTTTCTTGTAGGATCAATGCATGAGCAAGAACTAGTTCTCTATTAACTTTGATTCCTCTAACAACCAATTTGCGGCTTGCTCTTACTTCTTATATATATTGATTTATTTCCGAGATCAATTTCTACAACCAAAATGCTTAAGAGTCACCACTAGTAAACCCAAGGCTGCAAAGCCGAGCCCAAAAACCACCATCGTCCTGCACCGGGTTTTTTTTTTTTTTTTTTGATGAAGAGGGAGGCAAAGCCATCCGACTTTTAAATAGAAAAAAAAAAGTTTACATAAACTATTTATAAAAAATTTATAAGCAAAAAATAAGAAAATAATAAAAAATTTTATAAAAGGTAGTGGTCAGTAAGTAGATCTATTAAACTATTCAACTTGCTGAACAATCTCATAAGTAATTTGAAGGATCTCTGTATCTTCAATGTACAGCTATATAATCTTTTCATCCTGATGTAAGTTAGTATTTTTTTTGAAAAAAATAGTTCATTGTCTCTCAACGTGCGGTATTAATACTGTCAGGTTATTTCAAAGTTTAAGATAATGGTCAAGCAGCTTCTCTGAACATAAATGCTTTCACCGAAAGAAAGTTGATAAGATTTTTTTATAAAATACAATAGATAGAACTTAATTTTTTTAAAAAAAATTCAAACATTTTGCTCTTTCTATATTTTCAACATGTAGTAATAATTAACTAATCTGCAGCTTTTTTTTCATTAATGGTTGGAAATTTCTGTTTCACCACCGTCCGCATCTAAGTAAGACGAACGGTCCAACCCCAAAGGCTCCACCGACTAATGCAACATTTCTTCCGAGACACTTCCACAGCAATTTCTATGCGACCCAGATCTCCCAAGCTTTCCTTCTCCAACATATCCAATATTAAAACCCATGGCCATGGTATCCTCTGATCCATAAATAAGTCAACGGCGGATCTAACGTACGCAGAGAAACTCCTATGCACGCTTTCTCCAAGCTACCACCTTTCCTTCCGTCCAACGCAAGGACCATCATTCCATTGGAAGCAAATGTCTCACCTTTCAAGAGATTCATGCATGCTCGCTCACTCCTGTAACGCTTCATTCATACATTCTCCTTCACACAGAAGACCAGAATTAATTATGGAGGAAAAGGTGGTAATGAGCGTATCGCTTCGGTTCCTTCGGGTTTCAAACCAGATAAAATGAGAGAGAGGACAAAGCCGAAGGGGGAGAAGGGGGAAAAGAAAAGCCTGGAATGGCCCCCACATCTCAACGCACCCCATGCTTCACTCCGTCTCTTTCCTCCCTTTCTTGGGATTCTGAAGAAGGTGACTGCAGCTCTGTCCCTCACGCTTACAATCCCCAGGCGCAGTTCAGTACAAAATCCAGTCCCTGTGGATAAGGCTTGCAGGCCATCCGTACCCAGTTGGTCCAATCCTAGCTCTGGGGGCGTTTGGGTGGCAAGTCCCACCTAAGGGATCAAAATGCGCGCTTTGGTCGCTACCCTTTCTGTGGGCTCGGTCCCTGTGCGGAAACCCATCTCAATTCACAATTTCACATCAGTGGGATGCCCTCCAGACGCTTCCGTCACCTTTCCCTGTCCATCGGTTCCCTCAGAGACACCTCTCCAGCCATCTACCAGTTTTCCCACAGTAGAACTTGGGCTGGTGGTATAAAAGAAAACAGGACAGACCCCTTTGGATCTTGGGTCCATCAAAAGAGAGCGCGGCTTATGCTGTGCCAGTTTGGATGTGAAAGACCAATAGGCTATTCCATCTAGCATAGGCTTTTGTTAGATTTAGCTATGGGAGATGAGGATTTTGAGGAAGAGGAGGTGTGGGCTGCTGTGAGGGAGAGGAAGGATGAGAGTCCAAAGACTAGAAGAACTAAGGATTTGACTGGTTGTTCTACTGGGAGGCGCCTTCCAACTCCCTCCAAAATGATCCCGAGGTCCAATGCCAATCCAGAGAGCAGAGGCGGAGCATTTAGACGGTCTGCCCCTGTTGCCATCCCCGACTGGTCCAAGATCTGCAACCACAAGGGCTCTTCTGAGAGCCATGGTTACAGATTCGATGGCGACGAAGCTGGCCGTCATCGCGGCAAAAATACAGTTGCCGACGACGACGACGACGACGACGAAGATGATGATGATGATAAGGTTCCTCCACATGAATGGCTGGCGAAGAAGATGGCCAGGAGCCAGATCCCATCCTTCTCTATGTGCGAAGGGGCTGGGAGGACCCTCAAAGGAAGAGACCTTAGCAAGGTGAGGAATGCTGTGCTCACAAGGACTGGGTTCTTGGAGTGAGGTGAAACAGGAGGTGGACTTCTTAAGTAGTCTTTTTGTGAGTCTCTGGTAATTAGTGTGGAATTCTGGATGATGCTCTTTGATGGCTATGGGAAGAGTCAGTCACTGCTGCTTTGAGCTCTGTTTGGTTCCTTTTCTTTTATTTTTACCCTTTTTTTTCTCCTTTCTAGGCCTGGCAGCACTGAGATTTTGTCTGCTGAGTTGTGTCGCTGGTTTTAAGAGATGATGGGTAGTGTCTTTTGTACTGTGGCTTTTGGATGTAACCATCTGCTCCTCCCTTGTTGGTGGCTGCTGCTGCTGCTGCAGCCGCTGCCAAGGGGGAGTGCAAGGTATGGGTTCTTTTTTTGCCATGAATCGATGGATTGCTTTCTGTTCTTTGTTTTACTTTGTTTTATGTTGCCTTGTGCATCCTAATTAGGTTATTTTGATCTCTAATTATACTCTCTAATAATATATAGTTGCATTCTTATCCAATATCCATCTCTCTCTCTCTCTCTCTCTCTCTCTCTCACTGTTGTGGGGTCAAATGTTGCAGTCGTAGTTGCATGAGTGTTTTCAGTAGTTAAACCAATCATAGGAGCAATGCTATAGATGACCAGAAAAGTGGCACAAGAAGGGGCCACCCACCAACTTAAAAACGAGAAAATTGAGCTGCCCCTTTGTGTGCTAGTGTCCTCAAGTAGGTTATTTAACTCTTTAATTATACCAGGTAGGTTCCATGAGGCCATCATTTTATTACTGCAACCACCACTGCCGGGCGACCCACCAATTAAGGCTCTGTCCAAAAGGGCTGGTACTGTCACTACCGTGGGATGAGCCTCATTGCCCTTTAAATCACATAATAAAGCAATCCTTCTCAAGCTCCTTTCTTACGGTTGGCCACCCAAAGTTTGGCAGGTTCTGCAGTATTCTACAGTGAGAAGGATGTGGGCTTGGTGCTCTCACAGACCTAACTCTCTCTCCAATCTCATTGACATTTCCACATGATCTGCAGCCTTTAAATTCCCTCCAACTAGCCCATGACAATCTAATTTGGTGGTTTGGAGATCTATGGATAAGAGAGGAGCAGCGTTTGTCACACACTCTAGAAATCTGTAATAAGATATGATGTCACTATGCAATGATGACTCATGTACATAAAAAAGTGAAAGCTCTTTCATTACAAAAATCTTGGCAAAAAAGAAAGGAGAGAAAACCAACTATAATATTCCTATAAACCATCTAATAACTAAGTATTATAGTGCAAAAGGCCAAGAGATAAAATCATGGTGGGAAGAAAATTGTCATTAATTAGAGATCATTGCAGCTACTATTATTTCAGTAAACGATAATCACAACAGGAAATGCGAGCCATGATAACAAGAAAATGATTTGGCAGGATGCAAGTAGGACAAAAAAAAAAAAAAAAACCACATTGAATCAAATTCGATTAAACTAATAAATCAGCACCTACGTTCCAGATCTGGGTCCCTGAGCTAGACTGATACCAACCAGAAGTTTTGAAATTATACCTCCACTCTCCATCTGAATCCCTCCAACCACGTCAGGTTAAATTGGGAGACTAAGATATCTACTAGTTGGTGCTCATCATTAGACTGCCACTGCCATGATTTCAGCATCAATTTTAAACTGCTCGTGTTTGGTTTTGTTACAGACAGAAAACAGTCTTCGATTGATTATGTCTATTTCACAAAATCAACTATATATTGAGTAACACACATTAGAGATTAAGATAAATCTATTTGTAACCATGAAACTGATAACATTAAATCTGAAATTATGCCAATTAGATTTATCGGTTGATAGGCTATGAAAACACAAGTATAATTAACTTAATTAACATGGCAGACTGGCAGTATATGCTGTAAACTATTTATCATTCGACGACACTTAGATCGTTAACCTTATCATTACTCTTCGTCAGCTCCACTAAGCGAATCTTCCATCTTGGGAGGTTACAGATTATGGACGGCAAGCGCTGAAACAGCTCAACGGCTTCAAAAGGTTGCTAGCTAGGAAGTTCTTGTTAACTATGATAGCCAGAAGTTTATAGGTATCCACTCCAACTGCAAATAGTACCATGATTATTTAGTCAAGTTCTCTAAAAATTAAATAACCTAGCAATGAAGCTTTGGTCCTCAATCAAGGTTTTGGTGAATGCTTTGGTGGGGGACATTCAAGTAGCTGGTAAGATCTAGAAGATGTTGTGTGCTTGCACTACACAAAATCACCAAATAGTAAAGTAGATCATTTGGAGTAGAGAATATGATTGTGTCCCATGCAACCTTGTTTGTTTAAACATCTTTTCAATTTCCTATGAGTCCCTTGGTTGTCTGACCATCCTTTCGTTCTGCTTATGAGTTCCTTGGTTGTTAAAGACATCCTTTCAGTTGATTTCATTGGTTGTTTAATCATCTTTTTATTTCCCTACGAGTCTTGAATGCATGTATTAGAAGTCTCAATAGAATCTATAAATACCTCTTCATCCCTTGTAATACAACATGCACAAGTTGAGTATAACCTACAAGCTGTGTTCAACGTCTTGTATCAAGGTAGTGCAAAGTTGTTTGCCTCTATTCATTTTGGAGGTCTATGTTTTATTTTGTGGCTTGTTTCTCTTCACAACATGGGTTTGGTGGTGTTGGGCTAGTGTGACTTCGCTTGCCCTATTGCAACTGTTCAACCACATTCTATCTATAGTTCCTTTGAAGACATCCTAATTAAATACCAGAACAGTCACAAATAAAAAGCTATATATATATATTCCTTTTTTGATTGTAAGGGAGGCAAGAGCCACCCAGAATAAAAAGCAATAATAGATCTTTTAATTTTTTATCTAGTTAAAATGAGTGTGAAACTTGGCTAACTTATCCAAAATTCTCAATCCGACTCATCATAAAGTGCAATATGATAGCATTGGATTATTACGCATCTGATCCTCCACTGCAACCTATGACCTTGCATGGTAATATAACTGCAGAAGCACATATCAAAGACCAGAAGATATAAACAACAAAATATCAGCATTCCACAGTCACAAATAAGATTCTGCTATATTGTATTTAGCACCTTCTATATTCCGATTTACAAATTAGACGCAGATAAATTTATGTTTATTTGCAAGACAGACCTTAGATTCAATAGATTCTCACAGATCAGGGAACGACCGTTGGAATCATTGTTTTATGGATCCATCTTCATGCATGGTTGCATGAGCTTGGTGAGACTCGTGGAGAAGAGGGCCGGCAAGTCTATACTTTAGGAAGTCCTCCTCTACCCTTCCTTCTTGGTCCCTATCCCAAATTTCTCCCTCCTTGCCTCTTTCTTCCCTGAAATTAAAGAGTATGAGGTGTAGAATTCAAGACTTGCCACAAAAACGGCTCATAAGCATGATCAAGTAATTGCACTTCTAAAACACCTATTATACAGAATCAGATCTAAGAGGTAAAATCACAACAAATACATATCCGCCATCTACCTCCCTGATGCTTAAACAAGCTTATTTGCTAGAGATCTTAATTGAAAGTTATCCATTCCACTTGATCATCTCTAGCTTTAAAGATCTATTTACATAGTCCAGTGTAATTCTATGCAATACTGATTAACTTCCCTCCCTAATTATCAGAACCTCATATAGGATTAGTAGTTGAACTTGATTACATTAAGCATATGCAAATCTGACTCTTAATGTCATACAGCAGCAAAAGTCAGGCACTCATCCTCTGCGCAAGGCATTAGCATTGTCATTGTAGCTCAAAACACACACACACACACTCTACTACAGTGAGTTTGTAAAGGCATCGCATGGACCATACTTGCACTACAAAGAAAGGATGATATACAGATATAAGTGTACAGTTCATTCACTTTAACTCTATTTCTTCAAAGTGTTCGCTCTCACTGCTCTCTTGTGGTGATTCCTCCTTTCTGCTGAAAGCATGCTGCATCATGATTGACGCCTCATCAACTCCATCAGTAGAATTCGTAAGTATTCTTGTTACAGAACTCCAGTTGGGTTCAACAACTGCTCGGAAATTGACTTTGGAAGGTGGCAATCTGGTGAATAGAGCTTCTTTTAGATTTGCTAAAATTCCTTTATCATAAGGATTAGGAGACTTCGCATATCGTTGTTTAAAATTCTCACGAGCAGTCTGTGAAATGAAATAAAAGCAGAGGGAAAATATATGTAAGAAAAATAGTAGAACTTGGTGTACCCAGGAATTGCAGAGCAAGATCATCATAAAGAGAAGTGACATGGAGCACACACACATATATATAATATAATATATATATAAACTTCAATTTTACTTTCTTTTCTCCTTTTTGATTCATCAAAGAGACTTCTTTAAACTGTGCTTCTTCCTGTAGTCCAATGAATTGCAACAGATATTAAGTTCTGACTACGATTTCAGTCATCTAAAGGTAGCCCCATTTACTTAAATTAATGCTTAACTTCCGCTTGGCAATGCCCGCTTATTGTTGTCCTTCCCGGCAAGAAGAGTATAGAATTGCACCGATTTGAGTCCCCAGTATTAAACACTAACAGAGGTGAGAAACTAAGAAGTGCACCTGGTTTAAAGTGATAAGATAGGCATGAAAGACAACAAGCCCTCCAAGAAACCAGATCGAAACGAAGCTAAACACTGCTAATGCAAATATTTCAGGTGCACTCTGAATCACTCCAAACACCCCTGAGCCAGTGTTGACCATTTTTCTCCTGATCCTCCATGAGGAGAAGGCGAATATATAGATAAAGAACACCAAAGCTGAGAATATGAACATCAAGTAATAGCGGTAATTCCGCTGCACGAGCAAACAAAATATATCATAGCGATTAGTAGGCATTAAAATACATCATTTGTGCCTAAAGAGAAATGCTGTTCGCATTCTTACCAATCCTATACACTGGCTGATCCATGGGCAGTGATGGTCAAATTTCTCAACACAGTTGTCACAAACAGTGCAGTGGCAACTCCTTGGCGGTCGGAATATATTGCAAATCCTACAATACTTGACCTTCACCTCAACACCACCAAGACCAATCCTCCTGCTTCTTGACGCAATACTGGTGCCAACTTCTTCCAATTGTGACTTGTCATTCCTTAGAACAACTCCTGGATCTCTGGTGCTAGCCAAGACCAAGTTAATAATAACCTGCTAGACTGGCCAAGTTAGATGGTATTGTCACAAAATGAAGATAATGTGTTTGTTCATCAAGTAATTACATGCCAAAATAATACTAACAATTACTGTCAGTATCATGGATAATGTAGCTATACGGGCAGAATCTTGTGGCTGAGTGTCACAGATGTATACACAGAAAATCCAATCTGAAAGAATAATGGAAACTGCTGTCAAGATGAAGCCTCGTGGATCGGGGCCACAGACCATACGCCCCCTGAAGAAGAAGACCTGCATTTGTAAAAGAAATTACTGTAATACTTGATGGATGAAAAAGATATCAAAATTTTCAGTAAGGAAATCAGATATTCTAATGTTCTCAAATATAGAATTCTCTATAATATAATATAATATAATTTCCAAATAATAAAGCAGGTCCATTTAACCACTATTGTTGCAGTCTGCTGTCCGTGCTCAAACATCATCAGCAATTAAAAGTCATCATTAATTCTGAAAAGAGTTAATTAAGCAACAAAAGTTCCATAAATAGTCTGTAAGGCAATAACTGTGATGATAAGTTGGCTATGCCTTTTCCTAGTTGTAAACCAACACAGACTAAAAAAATAAAATAAAATAAAAAAGCAACATCATATGAATAATCTCTCCTAGAAGCTTAAGTTCAGTTTTTTTTTTTAAAAAAAATATTTTTACTTTTATAATTATGATTCTCAGGAAATTACCATTAAATTTAGTATAATGATATAATTTAGCATGCACAAATTCCATCTTTTTGACCAATTCTTATTAAATAAATATAAAGTGCTTACTTACTATCAAGTAGGAGCACGGAAGGCTTACATTTTTTCCTGGCCAAACTTGGTATACTCTTGTATGATGACCATATGTGGGCAAATCAGAGAAAAGACCCCAACAATGGGGGATTCGAATTCTATTCCTCCACACTTTACTACAATCAACATCGTTGGCCTCTGCAACAGTCTCATTTACCTGAAGGGATGAACTCCCACTATCGGTACAAATTTCAGGCTCGGTTCTACACACTGCATGGATTCCACTTGTTGCATCATTTGTGGAACATCGCCCTGGCAGCGGAGACTGTTCATGGCCTTCACTGAAACCCTTTCGATCGGATTGCTGGTGATCGGGGGAGGAGCCCAACTCTCCAGTTTCTAAATCTATCATGTGTTGCTAGTTGTGATTGCGGGATAGAAGTCATCCATGGCTCTCACCGGGTTCCATATCTCGCTCTTAAACGGGGAACTTAAATTCGACCGTTGGGACCCAAATGCCATACCGAACTTTTTTAAAAACCGAATGGAAACTGCCATCTTTGTAACCGTTGGAACCAACCCATCGTTGCCGGCAGCTTTCGGTTCCTATTCAGCATACCATAACCATGGCCGGCTTCGGCTTCGATTACCCTTTCGGAACCCTTTGGATCCGAGAAGAAGGCCCCTCGCTTTCTCTTCAGTAATGGCTCTCCTCTTTCCTCACTCGTCCTTGCGTGCTTAAAGGGGTGGGCTTTTGGGAATGACCGTTAACAGTTTAGAAGGGGACAAAGAAGGACGGAGGGTGCGGCTCTGTCGTGGACTCAAATGTAAAATTAGAAGTCTAAAGGAATTACACTAAATAATCACTAATTCCCATTGGTATTTGGAATCCAGAAATAGTTCAGACATGATAAATCATTAAAGAAACCTGTATATTATGTTGATAAACGTAAATATATATTCAAATATTGTTACATAATTATGCAAATGTTTTTCAATATTATATAAGTACAAACTGATGCACTTAATATTATATAAATATTATTAAATGTGCTATTCCCAAAACCATAGTTGGGATAAAATTATGTAGATAAATCTTTTTATTTTTAGTCAAATACATAATTAAATGTCAAATACATAATTAAATTACATAATGAGAGTTCAGTCAAGAACTCTAGGATCACCTGCAGCCTTTGATCTTCTTATCGAGGGTGTCGACCACATATGAAACATGTTCGAGATCATTTTCCACTCCATGGTCTTGAAGATGATCAAAGGAATATAAATGAAAAAAAAGGTTGGAAATAAAACTAGAGAATCAAATTATTGATTAAGGGAGAATGCTTCCATACCCTAATGATTTAGTTAATAAATCAAATTGAATATATAACAACTCAAAACCTCATCCAAAATATCCTTAGTCCTGTATAAATATCCAAAATCTTCTTGGCGAATAACCGATGTCGGACTAAACACACACTCGTATTGGTCTCACATACTCTCTCCATTTAAACCCTGATATCCTCATTAGGCTAAGGTTTAAATCTATTTAAATCTAATCACAAGCATCACGATTGGCCCACGGTCAGCCTTAATGAGTCTATGCTACAATGTCCCTTAGTCCACATGGGCTATGGGCTAGATCCGCTCTGATACCATTTATAACAACCTAGGATCTCACCCAAAATAGCTAACCGAAAGATATTTTTTGGATTTCTTAGTCTTATATAAGTACCCAAAATCTTTCCGGCGAATAACTAATGTGAAACTAAATACACCCTTGCATGGGTTCTCACACACTTTCTCCGTAAAAGCTCCGACATCCTCATTAGGTGAAAGGTCTAAATCTATTCAAATGTAATCACAAATACCATGATCGGCCTATGGTGAGCCTCTATGAGCCCATGTTACCGTGTCCTCTAGTCCATATGGGTTATGGGTTGGATTCACTTTGATATCATTTGTAACAACCCAGGACCTCATCCAAAATAACTAACCAGAAGGTGCTTTTTGGGTTTATTAGTTCTGTATAAGTACCTAAGATCTCTCTGATAAATAACTGATGTGAGACTAAACATACATTTAAAAAATACCTTCCAGTTAGCCATTTTGGATGAGGTTTTAGGTTATTACAAATGGTATCAGAGCAGATCTAACCATTGGCCCATGTTGATTAGAGGACATTACGGCATGGGCTCATTGACGCTGACTATGGACCGATCATAGTGTTTGTGATTAAATTTGAATGGATTTAGACTCTTAGCTCGACGAGGATGCCGGAACTTAAACGGAAAAAAAGTATGTGAGGACCTATGCGAGCATGTGTTTAGTCCAATATTTGGGGATATCTTGGGTACTTATACAAGACTAAGGAATCCAAAAAATACCTTATAATTAGCTATTTTGGGTGAGGTCCTGTGTTCACTACAACAAATATGGGTTTTGCCGACTAACTTTTCCCGACGCTAGGGAAAAGCGTCGGTAAAGTTTGGCTCAGCGCCAACCTTTGCCGACGCTTTTTGCTGGCGTTGGAAAATCTCAAGAAACAACGACGCTTAGAAGCGTCGTTAAAACTTTTACAAAAGACGACGCTTATAAGCGTCGTTAGAAAACATAAAACCCCCCACCACTCGTTCGGCCCCCTCTCCTCATTTTCTATTGGTCGATGCCCTACCTGCGAGCGCGCCGACTTCTCACCTCCATCGCCGACTTCCCCGCTGCCGTCGACCTCGCCCTCGTCTGAGATAAGCCTCCTCCTCCTCCTCCTCAAACTAATCTCACCTCCATCCCTAGCCCCGATCGGCGATCGAAGATTCCGCTTCTCCGCCGCCGTCGACCTTGCCGTCGTCTAAGGTAAGTCTCCTACTCCTCATTCTCTTCCTCTTCCTCCTCTTCATTCTCCTCCTCCTCTTTGTTTTCTTCTTGTCTTTAACTCTCGCCCGGCACCGTCTCCTCATCCTCTGCCGGTCGATGCCCTAGCTGCGCGCCGACATCTCACCTCCATCCCGAGCGAGCCCTAGCTACTCCGCCCTCCCTCCCTCCTTGGGGATCGAGGGATTTCTTGGAGAAAATGATTTGATTTCGAGACATTTTGTGGTTGTTGGGTATATGATTCTTTCATGAAGCCTAGCTTGTATTTCCATGTAGAGATCTTTTGGCAAACAGTGCTTCTTGTTAATCTCTCTTAGGCTTCTTGGATATGCTCTAGAAATCTTAGCTCTCCGGATCCCCTGATATCTTGAACATCTGTTTTGTCTGATGGTAGATTTGCTGGAGCTGAGTTCTTGCTGCGGAAACCCTCGGAATTGAGACGTTTTGTGGAGGAAACGCTGTAGTTATTGAGGTACGACAAACCCTTGTTGGAGGTTATTGCTTGGTTGCTGTAGTTATTGAGGTTACCTCTGTCCTGTTTTAGGGAATGTAGAAAAAAATGGTGAAAGATGATGAAAATAATTACACCTTGAAAATTTCTTTCAGAAACGTATAAATTTTGCATAGAAATAATTACATCGCAGATAGGTAATTAACCCA
>JAOXJJ010000725.1:17745598-17758084 GCA_025769935.1 Phoenix roebelenii | reverse complement strand
CAGTTCAGTGTTCCCTCACTTCCTCCCTGCAAAAGTTAAAAGAAACAAAAACCAGAAAACAGAAGGTAAAAAAAAAAAAGCCAGCTACCGAGACACCAGAGGTATCAACAGTGTAATAGATCGAGAGAATCCTAACGGGCCGAGGTTCCTTTGGATTCTATGAGCCAATGCTTGTTGCTATCCTTCCATGCTTGAATCCTACTCCCCTCCACAAACACACACACACACAAAAAAACTCTTTTGCTTCCCTCCACACCCCCCTCTTCGGGTCCATTCGGGTCCGTTCGGTAAACCCAGACCCGATCTAGAAAATGATTCGGATCCAATTTTAGAACCCGACCCGGACCCACGGATCCTAAAATTCGGATCGGATTGGGTCTACATGGTCGGGTCAGGTCTCGGGTCGACCCGACCCATTTGCAGCCTTAGTTGTTCATGGGTTGGGCTTGGGCATTGCCCAAAAGTCAACCTAATTTGCTGAGACCCGGCTTAGTCAAGCCTAGCCTTTGCACCTTCCTTCTGGCCCAAGCCCAACCTTAGTTGGTTTCAAGCTTCAGGCTAGATCTCAGCTTCATAATTTTTTTTTAATTTCTTCAAATACTAAAAATTACTAAAAATATTTTAAAATACTAAATATAAATAGTTAAATATTGGCAACAATCTACAGTATATTTTTTATCCTATTACATTTACATATCAGCAATAAGTATCAATTAAATCTATAAATATATCAAATATAAATAGATAATATATATATATATATATAAAATCAAGCCGGCCTTAATCTCCTGGCCGCAGCCCGGCCTTACCCAGCTTGGTGCCTCAGATTTAAGACCTGCAAAACACAGGTCTGAATGAAGCTAAACATGCAAGGACCTGATGCAAAATAGGAGTCAAAGTAAAGTAGCTGATGTTAAGTTACCATTGATAGGCTTTCAATGCCATTCCACTGCAAGTATTACAAAGAAAGTTATGGTACGATGTTTTTATTTTTCTAGTTAATTTTATGTTTTCGAAAGGAACAAAATGGAACGAAAACTTAAGAAGGCTAGTTAGATGTTGAAGCCCGACGAAGGAAATAATCTGATGATGCAACACTCTCTTAGGGATATGGCCTGAATCGAAGAGCTTTAATGATGATGGATATGGCCCCATACCCTCACGGTGGAAAGGAATATGCGAGGTTGGAGCGGCATTTGACACAAATAATTGCAGCCGGAAGATCATCGGAGCTCGATACTACACTGCTGGGATCAGCGAGAGGAACCTCAAGAACGATTTCTTGTCCCCCCGGGATGCCAACGGCCATGGCACCTTCACGGCCTCCACGGCTGCCGGCTCCATCGTGGAGAACGTGAGCTTCCACGGGCTCGGCGCCGGTGTGGCAAGAGGCGGTGCGCCCCGTGCCCGGCTGGCCATCTACAAGGCAGTGTGGGGAACCGGGAGGGGCCGCGGAGCCGGTAACAGCGCAACGGTGCTCAAGGCCATAGATGACGCTATTCATGATGGGGTGGATATCCTATCCCTATCGCTTACGGTGGGCGAGGAGTCATTTGGTTCGTTGCATGCCGTGGCCAAAGGGATAACAGCGGTGTATTCGGCCGGAAACGAAGGCCCCATGCCTCAGACCCTGTCAAACACCGCCCCTTGGGTCATAACAGTGGCTGCCAGCACAATCGACCGGTCTTTTCCTACTGTTATTTCCCTTGGAGACCATCAGAGTTTTGTGGTATGAAAACCAACTCATTAATCGTTGCATACACCTATTATTCTGAGAAACTTTAAGCATTACATTTGGGAAATTTGCAATCTGCAAGTCAATGCTAAGCCATTAAGCCATGTCTCCTTGCTTACAGGGCCAATCCATCTTCTACAGCTCCACCAAAGACCACCCCAAGAGCAAATTCAAGCCACTAGCTTATGGTGATAGGTACAATAAATCTCAACCGGATTGTTAAGTTAAACGTAAACATCCATGCACTCTTGACCCTGCCTAACATTTCTGCAGCTGCACTGAGAATTCGCTGAATGGAACGAACCTAGCTGGAACAATTGTCCTGTGCGTGGCTGCTTTGGTCTCACCAACATCTCTATTCTCTGTAGCACTCTCCAATGTTCTGAAAGCTGGGGGTGAGGGACTGATTTTTGCACAATACACCACCAATTTCCTCGTAACGACCCAAGGTTGTGAAGGCATACCTTGTGTTCTAGTCGACTTTGAGACTGCAAATCAGATCATCAATTATATAGACAGTGCAAGGCAAGCTTTTATCTTCGATTTCATGAACATTGTCTAAGATTCATTAACGGTCGTCTTCTGCTCTAACATTTCATGGGGTCGAGCAGTGATCCAATGGTGAGTGTAGAGCTGACGCGCAATGTTGTAGGGAAAGAGGTCTTGTCTCCAAAGGTAGCAGCATTTTCTTCGAGAGGTCCAGCGATTCTGTTTCCCGGTTTGCTCAAGGTATAAAAATGAAATCAATTTGTTGCTCACCTAAAATAACATGTAAGTTGTAAACACAATGATCTTGTTTTAACACAACATAGGCATTGTACTTGTAGCCTTTCAAGGTCTTGGTTTTTTTAAAATTAATATTATCACAAATGAGAAACCTTTATTTTAGGAGCTTCCCATAGTCAATCAAACAGAGTAACGGTTAAATATTTTTGCAGCCTGATATTGCTGCACCTGGAGTCAGCATCTTGGCAGCGAGAAGGAACTCATATATGTTTGGTTCAGGAACCTCAGCAGCTTGTCCACATGTATCAGGAGTGGTAGCTCTGCTAAAATCCCTGCATCCTGAGTGGTCTCACGCTGCCATAAGATCAGCACTCGTGACCACAGGTGCGTATTTCAAACCTGTTTTTACTTCGAACTGTTTAATTTCAACTTTCAGACCATTATTCACTGGGCCATGCTCGACAATGTTGAAGCATCCATTACCAGTGGATTTGGCATGCCAATACAAGCAGAGGGACTCCCAAGGAAGATTGCCGATCCTTTCGACTATGGAGGAGGGCATATCGATCCAAACAAAGCCGCTGACCCTGGCCTTATTTATGATATCAATCCAAAAGACTACTACAAGTTCTTCAATTGCACTTTAGCACCATTTCAGATTTGTGGCTCAGAGCTAGAACCTCTGTATTACCTAAACCTCCCCTCCATCGCCATTCCAAATCTTAAAGATACAGTGACAATTTGGAGGACTGTTACTAATGTGGGTAAGGTTGATGCTATATATGAAGCGGTTCTCCAACCTCCACCAGGTGTTCACATGCTTGCAGAGCCTTCAACCCTTGAGTTCAATGCCGAAAACAAGATGCGAACCTTTAAAGTAACCTTCACATCCATTCACAAAGTGCAAGGCGACTACATGTTTGGGAGCTTAACTTGGTGGGATGGATTTCATTCAGTAAGGATTCCAATTGCTATTCGTGTGGTGATCGAGGACTTCTATGCCGATACTGCATAGAATTGATGTGAGGGGAGAGTAATAAATGAGTATCTCTGCTCTGTATCAAGATTAATGAGATATATATATTCTGTTGCTTCTGTTACCTGTGCGCATGGAAGTGAGCTAATGCTACTTGCCATCAGCCCTTTGTAGAAGATTCATGATCTTCTAAGACGCCAGTAATCTTGATAGATATGTATGAGAGCTTATAGTACATTAAAGATCCTATTAGAATCCAATGCACAAATATTAATGTTTTATTAAGGATCTCTAACAATGCGATTAAGATCCAGCTTCACATTCAGACCTCTTGGAGATGCCAAAAATTCGATCAGATAGTTGCAGCCTTATGCTGGGAAGCTCATCAGTTTATAGGATCTTCCTGAGGAAAAGCTCATCTGTTCCAAGAAAATGCAAGAGGGACACTCCATATTGGGGTATTCTCTTCCGGCTATTTTCCTTCTAAATATTTTGTTGTACATTATCTATTCTCCTGAATAAAAGGGGTGGCACCTTGCCTCCCTTTCCATTCAAAAAAAAAAAACCTCTTAACGTAGAAAGCCTAGTCCTGAAGATATATGCAATTTAACACATGCTCCAAAGTAACAATCACAAAATCATGGGCAGTTTTCGGAGGTTCAAAAACATGGTGGCTAACTCTATCTTGGTCATTCTCTGCCTACTCAGGTAAGCAACTACAATTCATTTAACTAATACTGTAGCTGGTTTTACATATTGAATAATGTGTAGAATGCAAAACCAACAAGCTGTTTTTGAGCATCATGATTAGCTAAACAACTGTCTCAACGGAGGAGAATGCCAATGGGTTGAGTTGGTAAAGTCAAGAGATGTTGAATATTAGCGGCCTAAATTTGATTTGGCTGTAGCTTTTACATTACGCAAGCTTTCATCTACTTCAATTCAAAAAGAAAGAATGCAAGAATAAAAAAAAGGATTTTTTTTCTTTTTAATTAGGAAAGGCGTGAAGCTTAAACAATAACGAGGTCATTGAAACCTGAAAATGGCTTCCATTAATCCATAAACTGCAGCCATGTGATTCAGTCCATGCCTCATCCAATGCCACTAGAGACATAAAAACGTCTCCGAGTACGGCTACCAATCCCAAGTCAATATTTTTTAGATGACCCGAAATTGAAGAGGAAAGGAAGAGTAAACAAGCGAAGATCAGCTGATAGCCAAGTCAATACTGGTGGCGTGGGTCAACGTCTCGTGAAAGTTTGGGCATCCAATTGGCCGAGCACCATGTAAGAGCATGGAATGGAGCTGACTACATCATGGTGTTCCATGGAATCGTCCTTTTAATGGCATTAGTTAAAAGGAACGCATACTGATGTTCATGGCAGCATGTGATTGGCACTGCATGACATTATTTATCCTCACCATGTAAGATTATAAAATCTAACTAAATCCTCTGCATCTCTCTTTGCAGGAATCTTACACTTAGAATACATGGCATATTTAATTAGCTTCAGACTTTGAGTGCTGTACGGTTCACGAATCACGATGGCGGTCTACTCAAATAAATCTAATTTAGATTTTATTAACATATAACAATAGTTCATTGGTTGCTAGAAGACCCGCTGTCGGCTGAGAGCTGATTCAGATGCGAAAAATATGGATGCATATTGTCCAGTTTTTAATAACTGTTACCGTAATAAAAGAAGGGATTTTCTCCCGAGCGATATACCGGAATAACCCTTCACATAGTTGCACTTCTGCTCCTTTTAAGGACAAAGCCAAGTGATTCTAAAGGACACAAAATTAAGCTTCTTCTGCAAACACTACCACAATAACACCAAAGATGGCTTCCCGGGCCCCTTCCTTTCTGATTATTATTACTTTCCTGGCTTTGTCCTGCTTTCAAGTGATGCCATATGGAGCTGAAGCCGCTAAAAAAGTAAGTGTTCATCTTCTCCAAGCCACAAATCAAAATTTTGCTCTTAATCCCTTTGAGAATTATCTATCTCCAGCTGTACATTGTGTACATGGGAGAGAGGAAGCACGAGGACCCACACGATGTCACAGCTTCACACCATGACATGCTAACTTCTCTTCTTGGGAGGTATTCTGCTAATTCTTTGTGCATTCATTGCTTGTCATCTCTTTCTGTGGTTATTTTTAATCCAAATAGCCAGTGAACATAACGCTTCTGCTTATTTCTTCTGATTTTGTGGTCTTTCAGCAAGGAGGATGCTTCAGCATCTATTGTATACAGCTACAGGCATGGATTTTCGGGCTTCGCAGCTATGCTCACAGAGTCTCAAGCAAAGCTGCTTGCAGGTTCCACTGCTTCTGGATCATAATAGACTGGTGGTATATCTTATAGTTCTATTAATCTTTAGTGCAGCCAATTAACATTACATTCCATCCAGAGTCACCCGAAGTCATCAGTGTAAGGCCAAGTCGGAATTATCAGCTGCATACAACTCGTAGCTGGAACTACCTGGGAATGAATTATGTTCATCCTACTAAGCTTCTTCGAAAGAGCAATTTTGGAGATGGCATCATTATTGGGATCATTGACACAGGTTAGTTATATTCAGGTTTTCTTGTTTATAAAAATTAACAATTCAAGATATAGATAGCCACTTAGTACATGATGGAAATAAATCCCTTCTCATTTGTGGCTTGTACAACTGATTGCATAGGAAAGATCTTGCTGTGTATTGACCCATTGAGATACCCCAATCCATAGATTTACTATAATAGTTAGAAAGGATCACTGTCATAGCTCAGAACCTCATTCAAGAAGGCGATCTACCCAATGCATAGCAGATATGGGGCTAACTATACGCCCGCACGAATCCTCATATACTCTTTCTATTTAAGCCCTAGCATCTTCGCTAGGTCAAGGGTTTAAATCTATTCAAATCTAATTACAACCATCAAAATCAACTCCTGATCAGCTCCAATGGACATATGTCTTCTAGTTTATATAAGCTATGAACTAAGTTGCTCTGATACTATTTTTCACAACCATAACCTCATCCAAAAAAAGTTAACTAGAAAGTATAATTTGATTTTTTTGGTTCTGTATAAACATCCAAAATCTATTCAGTGCATAACTAATGTGAGATTAAATACATGCCCACACGAATTCTCATGGCTACACGGTTTACTGAAATAATTTCTCAAATCATGTAGAGGTAACAAATATCTGCAATCATTTCTAACAAGCAAATGCCACCTTCTTCCAGGGATCTGGCCGGAATCGAAAAGCTTCAATGATGACGGATATGGCCCCATACCATCACGGTGGAAAGGAAAATGCGAGGTCGGAGAGGCATTCGACATCAATAATTGCAGCAGGAAGATCATCGGAGCTCGATACTACACCGCCGGGATCGACAAGAAGAACCTCAAGTCCGAGTACCTTTCTCCCCGGGACTTCATTGGCCACGGCACCCACACGGCCTCCATTGCCGCGGGCTCCGCCGTGGAAAACGTGAGCTTCCATGGGCTCGCAGCGGGAGTGGCGAGGGGAGGTGCTCCCAAGGCCCGGCTGGCCATCTACAAGGCACTGTGGAAGACCGACCAAGGTGGCGGTGCCGGCAGCAGCGCAACGGTTCTCAAGGCCATAGATGACGCTATTCATGATGGAGTGGATATCCTATCCCTGTCGATTAGTGTGGAAGAGGACTCGTTTGGCACGTTGCATGCGGTGGCCCGAGGTATCACCGTCGTATATTCTGCCGGGAACGCAGGACCTATTCCTCAGACCCTGTTTAACACCGCGCCTTGGGTCATAACAGTAGCTGCAAGCACAATCGACCGGTCTTTTCCTACTGTGATCACCCTTGGAGATCATCGGAGCTTTGTGGTATGAAATTAACTCCTTCCTTGATTCTGTTACTCCTAACAAGCTTGGTTGTCCCTTTTGGAATAGTTATATTGCCAGTTAATTAAGGCTTTATGCCGGGAATAACTCACGCAAACTATTCCAAGCCAACCTAACAAGTAAGATATACTGGTGCTGAACTCTAAGCCAGTAATCATATCCTTTTGCAGGGCCAATCCATCTTCTACAACTCCACCGAAGGCACAGAGAGCAATTTCAAAGCGCTAGCTTTTGGTGGCAGGTGAGTAACTATCGACCGGGTTTTTAAGCTAAGCTTGAGCATCCACTCATTCAGACCTGCCAAATGTTTCTGCAGCTGCGACAAGGAGTCTTTGAATGGTACTAACTTGGCCGGAACTATTGTTCTGTGTGCGGTTACTTCTCTCTCATCCGATTTGTCTTTGTACCAAGATGCGCTGACTGGTGTTCTGAAAGCTGGGGGGGAGGGAATTATTATGGCTACATACACAAATAATATCCTTGAAATGACCGAAGAATGCAAAGGCATCACTTGTGTTTTTGTAGATTTCGTCATAGGATATCAAATTGGGATGTATATATACACTGAAAGGCAAGTTTCTATCCCTGACTTCATGAAAATTAATTAAGATCCATTACTGTGGGTTTTGGCTCTAACAATATTGGTTGTGCTTTGGATTTGCGCAGCACACCTGTAGTTAGGGTGAAACGGACGCGCAATGTCATAGGGAAAGAAGTCTTGTCTCCAAAAGTAGCAATATTCTCCTCAAGAGGACCTTCTATACTTCCTCCTGGAGTGCTCAAGGTATCAAAATGCATCATTATCTTTCTTGCTTTGCAATTCTGTGGATGTCTACTACCAAACATATATATCATTAAATACATCTGAAACGGCATGGCAAGATGGATGCTTCAAACGATCCTATTCTTCTATAAATGCATAGCAGAACCTTTATATTCTCCCAACCTCTTATATATGGCTGACATTTCAACAGCCCGATATCACCGCACCAGGAGTCAGCATCTTGGCAGCAAAAGAGAACTCCTATATTTTTGGCTCAGGAACCTCAATGGCTTGCCCGCATGTCGCAGGAGTTGCAGCCTTGCTCAAATCCATGCATCCTAATTGGTCTCATGCTGCCATAAAATCAGCACTCGTCACCACTGGTGCGTAGATCGAACTTGTTCGTTTCTTTTCATTTAGATTATTTCTTGCAGGTCCTTCGCTGATGGCTTGCTGCCATTTTGAAGCATCCACTGCTGATGAATATGGCATGCCCATACAAGCCGAGGGATTCCCAAGAAAAATTGCTGACCCGTTCGACTATGGAGGGGGTCACATCGATCCAAACAAAGCTGCCGACCCTGGCCTTATATATGACATCGATCCAAAGGATTACTACAAGTTCTTCAACTGTACTCTAAAAACAATTGAGATATGTGATACAAAATTACGGCATGTGTCTTACCTGAACCTCCCCTCCATCTCCATTCCTAATCTCAAGAGTTCCATGACGGTTTGGAGAACGGTCACTAATGTGGGTAAAGTTGATGCGGTCTATAAAGCGATTCCTGAACCTCCACCGGGTGTTCAGATGGTTGTGGAACCTCCAATACTTGTGTTCGATGCTGTTAACAAGACACAGACCTTCAAGATTACCTTCGAGACGACTCGAAAGGTACAAGGCGATTATACATTTGGTAGCATGACTTGGTGGGATGGAGGTGTTCATTCAGTTAAGATTCCGATTGCAATCCGCATTGTAATTCAGGACTTCTATGCCAATATTGCATAGGATTGACAGAAGTTTTTGATTTTGAGGGGAGGATTGTAGTGATCATGAGGTGAAATAATGTATACCTCTGCTCTGGTTATTCTATCAAAGGAGTCTATTTTATTTGCTTCTTGTTAAAATCACCATTTTTTTCAAAATCTTAAGCTGATAGAATAAGATAGATTTATTTATATATTTTAAATTTTCTTACATTCCTTTTCACATGTGGTCCTGACTTTTCTTTTAATGGATAAGCCCAGCATGTGAAATTTTTAATAATGGGGTTCAAGAATGCGGAGACAGGGTTCGAACTTAGGACCTCTACTCTGATACCATATTAAAATCACTATTTTTTCCAAAAGCTTAAACTAATATGATGAGATAGATTTATTTATATATTTTATATTTTCTTATACTTCTATTACTTCGATTAAAACATTCTTTTTTAGGTGGGAGCAATTTGGATTGCAGTTCTGTAGCGTGGAAAAGAAGCTCCAAATTTTTCTATGGCTATCGATTATCTTTGCTGGCCATTAGTAGTCTCATATATGGAAGATATGCAGCCTTTTGAAGGACAATGTTGGTTGGGACCTCTCTAAGAAAAATTGGCTTGTTCCTTTCATACCAAATTTGCCAAAAAAAAGTGCCATGAGAAGCTGGTCCCAAGTTCTCATTGTCGATCGGATCTTTCTGCATCTCCACGAAGTCCGGAGATACGTAAGTTTGAAGCCCAACCTTTCAAATTGCGACAAGTAATTATTGATGACCACATATTTCTTATAAAGGGGCATTTAATGAATATATGATTTGTTGTTTCTACTCTTTCCTCCGACCCTTCTTTGCAAGTACCTCTCATTCTACAAACTATTTTCCAGGGAAAGGAATACCTTGATTTTTTCCAACACGACATCCTTCCAAGTAAGAGGTGCAAATGGGTCGAGTTGAACCACGTCATGAGTGACCCCGACCCAACCTGATTTCTTGTTCTGGTCCCAATGTTAGACCCAAACTCAACTTAATAGAAGACTGGGTCGAGTCAGGTCAAGTCGGATCCATGGCTAAAATTTCTAACCCAATGGGTCATTTGAGTCAGGTCGGGTCCATATATACCCGGTCCCAACCCAAAAAAATTGAGCTTGAATCAGGTTTGGGCTGGGTTCAGATCGGGTCCAGGTCAGATTCTTATACTTGTCACTCCCTATGCTTGGTTTTTTTTGCAATGAATGAAAACAACAGAAAACAGGCCATACAAGACTATACAAGTGAAAGTGCTTGAGCATCAAGGATTGATGCCATTACAAACTAACCTAATAATGATCGGCTCAACCTTGTTGGCTATAAGAAAAAAATTTTATTCATATATGCAATACTTTTTTTTTGAGTAGAAAGAATTATATCTATACTAATCCTTTCTACTCAGCAATAATATTCCATGAATTTGTTAGAATGCATTTACTATTATTTTTTCTAAACATACTACTCTAAAAGCATACATGGGCCAAGATAAGAAATATAGTTTTGATAATGACATATAGTAAAGTTCAACAGCCACAAAGTACTCATTATGTACCCATCTTGTTTTATATAGCAAAGTTATACTCTATTTTACCTTATTAGTTTGTCCTTCTTAGGGAAATAATATTCCCGTTTAATATAACCAACCTAAGCCTTAATATAAAATTTATGTCATTTTTCTTCCATTTCTCCCATCCACAAATATAAGAAAATATTAGAGGAATATAGAGTTAGAGACCCTTACGCACCCCTGCTGGCCCTAACAATGTAGTAGGTTCGAGTTGGATCATAGGGTAGAAAACCCATAATTGTCTTAAAAATCAAATGGGTTGGGTCGGGCAGATCAGAATTTAATACACCCATACTCGACCCAGAAAATAGAATGGGTCCAATTTTAGAACCCGACCCAGCTCTACGGGTCCTTTAAATCAGGTCGGATCAAGTCTAAATGGGTCAAGCCGGGTTGGATCATGGGTCAACCTGACCCATTTGCAGCTTTACTTCTAAGTAACTCTGTGGTAAGGATAAAGAATAATACTGTCATAATTGATGAATCTGTAATAAGAGTCCACCATGTAGATACCACTCTTAGTAAACTTCTAAACTGGCATATCTACAATTCTAGAAGGGCTAACAGCATAGAGGAGATCCTGCAAAGTTTCAAGCTAGTTGGACTCACGGAGGGAAAGGGGGCGTAGCAGTCTGATTTTCCATCTCAGGGTTCTCCAACTCCATTACTTTTGTTTTGATAGCTTTGTGGTATAGTTCCTTTAAGAGAATAGACAGCGGGACGGAGCCTATGCAGGAATCCTCCCAAACCTGATGATGTCTCCATTACTAAACTTGAAAGAGGTACAATTCGAAAAGGCTTCAAGCTCCTTACCAATATCTTGAAAGGGGAACGAAATCTTGCCTTGATCTTCTCACATATATTCTAAATTTTCTTCTAGAGCAGTAGGTACTGTTGATCTAGCCCATCTATATATGGTGCCCTTGGCCCCTTGATCAAGTTCCAAACCTATTTTGCAAAAAGAGCGAGGTTCGTTTGTCTGATATTCTTTAAGACAAGAAATTTTCCCTTAATCTTCTCACATGTATCCTAAATTTCTTTTGGTGTGGCAAGTACTATTGATCTGGCCCATCCATGGTGCCCTTGGCCCTTTGATCAAGTTCCAAGCCTATTTTGCAAGAAGAGCAAGGTTCATGTTTCTGATATTCTTTAAGCCAAGAATTTGCCCATGAGGCAAAGGCCAGTCTTGAGCTAATTTTCTCTAGCAAAGGCATCCAGTACTATTTGGGGATTTCCTTATTACTTAAAAGGCAAACCATGATAGGTGAAACGAAGTTTACCTTTTTTGGAATTCATTATAATATAGAGACAATGTTGGATGCTTCTCTTTCCTTTAAGTTTATGTACAAGGTTGATCTTTATGAAAATTAATCTTCAATCCGGCGAAACTTTCAAAAGCAAGATAATAATAATAAGAAAGTGCAACTTTCCCTTAGATGTTATAATTGACCTTCCCTAGACCCCACGATAGTGAAAGAATCATGAATTGAAAAGTCATCCATTTCTTTCAAAAATAAAAAGAAGAATATTCATCTGCAGTGAACCATAAATTTTTGGAGTGGGTTTTAAGCTTAAATTAAGCAAAAATTACCAAACGGACTAAGATCATAAAGAAGATGATGATGAAGAAGAAGAAATCATCAAATCCAGCCACCTATATCAAACAAACATAGTTCTCATTGCACATACATTACATACAACTGATGTCATATACATGTGCGGAATTAACAATTATTACATGTCACCTCTTTGATCTTGGCATACAACTCAACATCATATATCTTGCATACATGACCACATCGCATCCATATTTATTTCTACTTGCTGCAT
>JAOXJJ010000725.1:17706515-17730055 GCA_025769935.1 Phoenix roebelenii | reverse complement strand
CCGCCCGCCCCCCCAACGTCTCTTTCTCAGCCCAAGAAACTTGAAGGCCGGGAAAAATGGCGGAGATGGGGGAAGGGAAGCCTCCGCGACCCGGCGAGCCGGAGAAGAAAGAAGAGGAGCAGTGATGGGAGGAAAGAGCTCTAAGCCTCCTCCAAGACTCCAAGATCGATCAAGGTCCCACCTTTCCCCATGTTTCCGCCCCCTTTCTTTCTTTCTTCCATCTTGATTCTTTGATGGCGCTCTCTCTTTCCTTTTGGTGGGTTTGCAGATCTCTCCGGGGCGAAGGAGGGGAAAAAGTTAGGCAAGAAGCACAAGGTGAAGTAGATGGAGAGGCCCATGACGATGCCCCAGGCCATCGTCGAGTTCGTCGACTAAGATCTTAGGGAGAACGCCATCAGATACCTAAGCAACTACCTCGTCGAGTTCTCCATTTCTTTTTGAATTTTCTTGGGTTTCTTTGTTGATTTTGGGTACATCTGTTTCGAATTAGACTTTTCTCTCAATTCGTGATTTACATGCCCTTCTTGTTCTATTTTGAAAAATCGCTTTTAAAGGATTCCAGGTCATATGAAATTTGGTTGTACAAGCCAAGATCCAAGAAATTGATTAGTGGTGATTAATGATTATCAGAGTATCATCAATTTATACATCCTTGGCTGCAGAAAAGGGAGGAAGATCCAGATAATTACCACCGGGCTGGTTTTTTGGTGTTCAATTCCTGTGCTACGATGTCTATATTATTTCGCTCCCGTTAGAAGATGGAATAAACGAAAGAAAAGAAACAGGGGAAACCCTTCTCTGCTCTCTTTCCCTCTCACCGAACCCTCGCTTGTCCTGATCGAGCGAGCCAGAATAGCGCAGAAGCTGCAGCAGCAGCTGAGGGACGTCAGGTCGAAGCTCCAGAACCCACCCGCTTCCAAAGATGCTTTCGTTAAGCCCCTCAAGGTGAGTTCTTGGGCGTAATTTTTAGTTTCAGCGCTATGATTTTTCCTGTTTTGTGTTTTAATTCGTGGGGTTATTCGTTTTTTCCCGTCATTCTGGGGTTTTCTGGGTGAATTCTAGGGTTTTGATGGGAAGAGGTAGAGTTCTTTTTAATTAGGGTTTGGGTTGAGTGGAAACGTGCTTGTCGGGAAAAGATGGGATTTGGGGGTTCTTTTTTTTTTTTTTGCTAATGATTTGGGGGTTCTTTTTCAGGTGGACGTGGTTATTGCGGTTTTTGTCGTGAAAACTTGCACTCTTCGTTGCCAGGATGTAATTGTTTGGGAAAAGAAAAAAAGCAGGAAAAGAGAGTCCTTGGAATAAGTGGGTTTTTTCCCCTAAAAAAACTTTTCTCATCTTCTTTGGGAACTTTAGGTTCGTTCTTGCAGTAAAGATTGGATTTCTTTTCCTTTTCTTTCTATTCCTCTCTTCTTTCTTTCTATCTCTTTTTAATGCATGCGAGGAAGTTTTGAGGACAGGTTAGTTTTAGACGGACAGTGGTGAGGAACATAGAGTGGAGCAGACTGGGATTTTACTTTCTAAAAGCCAAGAATTGTCTCAAGGCAGTATTCTTTTCCCTGATCAAATTAATTAAATGATTGCACTCTTTGGGTCTTGAACAATCATCAAGAATCTATGGATTTAGGGATTGATGAAGTTTGGAGAAATATATATCTGCGCTTCACTTGCCTTTTGAATTTATAGTTTAGTTCTTGACATCATCTTTTTTTTAGCTGAAATTTTATCTTGATCTTATATCGGCAGCTCTGTCAGTTACCGGGTGTCTTAGGTACCGTTCTCTTGGTAATGGGATCACTTATGTTTATTTTATTGCTGCGTCTTGTTGCTGATTTTGTTATGATGTTAGAAATTTAAAGCTTCATAGTATTATATACTATAGAGATAAGATTTGAGTTATGTGAAACTGCCGAACAAAGCGATGGCCTATCTCTTAAAGGGCGGGAGCATGAAGGGTGTGGGAGCCAAAAAGAAATTCAATGGAGGGGTCATAAGTTACATATTGCTCGTAGTACATTATGACATAAGGAATGAGATTGAGAGAGGGAAGTCTGTCAGGAACAGGTTCATTATGCAGAGATAGGAATTTAAGCACCGACCAATGAATCGACATTTCACCTCCAAAACTTAACTATGGTATCTTCCATATAACTGCTCATTTTGTGCATTAGATTGTGAATGGAGTCAACAAAATAGATACAATCAATAACTGAGCATCAATCATTGACATCATTAGCTTGGTCAGTGTAAGAAGTAGCTTTGAATTATTAGAGTCGACAAAAGAGGGTGTCAAGAAAGTAAGGAAGGAAAGGTTACAAATTTAATGAAGTTTTGCAACAGTGAATAAACCAAGAAAGCAAACAACATGTGCAATATCACTGTCAGGCCTTGAAACAACAATGTAAAGGGGATGGTACTCAGGTTATAAAGGCTTCAACTGCAGGGCATAGTTTGAAAAGGTAATAATTTTCTTTGAGCTGAAGATTGGATAGAACACAACATTCCCAACCAAAGACATGCAATGGAAAATAATCTGATTACTTGCTATACCAATTTCTTAAATAGTAAATTTGATTTCCAAAACTGTGAGGGTTATATGTTAATGAAAAATACTGTTTTACAAAGAATTTAGTCCAGAAAGGAGTGGGCATGGGAAAAAGGGAATGCATAACATGTAATTTAAAAACATGATGGTGTTTTTTTTTTGGCGGCACTTTTTTCGCCTTTTGGTTGGGCATGAGTCCATGAAAATTGAGGACATGTGCCTTAAGATTCGAGGGAACTTCATAAAGCTTCAGGCAAACTTTTTCCATTGCATTATGTAGTTCTGTTGCAGATTTATAAGCATGCACTAAGTTGGCGATCAATAGATCTTATAAAGCTAATGAGCTAAATTGAATATTCACCTAAAACAATAATCCAGCATCTGTAACTTTAAGACACATAGAGGGCCTCGGTTATCAAATATGTAATGATAGAAACAGCTTTAGTAATGTATAAGAGTGGCTATGTTCTGTTAGAGAATTAGTTCCTCTTTCATGGTATGCCGATGTCAGACTGTTATTGTTTTTTAATTATTGGAAGAATAGTTGTTGAATTAAAATCGCATAATCGTGCTTCTTGCAGTGAGTCTTGAATTGGTTTGCCATTTTGCTGTTGCTATGCTGCAAAGATTTCTCTAGGATCGCCATTTCAATTTATATATTACGCCTACCATCACCCAGAGTGGTGCTGTTGGATTGGTCTGGATATCTGCCAATGGTACCTTGCTAAGAATTATATCATTTTTTATTTGAAATGATTGAGTTGCTTTTGCTGAGAATTGACTTGCCTGGAAAACTTAGGAGACAATGAAAAAATATTTTGGGTTTTGGATTGTAGATCTCCTTCATCATTGTAGAAAGCTTTAATTGTAGCTTTGCCTGGAATACGAAAGTTTCCTTCTTTTCATGTTTGGGCAAGCAGTGAATTATTATGATCCTTTGGAGTTCAAATGATTATGTTTTTTTACTGTTTCTGTTGCAGGCATGTGGGATCTTGTGAAAACTCCACAAATCATTAACATGCATACTTGAGATTTATTGTGGAATGTCACTTGACAAAACACTGCAGGTTCCTGTTTGCAATCTGTGAGTGGTGTGAGCTTTGTCGCACTTCATTTTTCTTGATGGTTAAGCATTTTTTTTATATGGAGGTAACTTTTTCTTTTATTTATTACATGGACATATTTGTTTGTTAGTTGCACTCAACTGAGTATGGTGATGAGCAAGCTTTTTGTTCAGCATCATAGTGTTCTTTAAATGATCTATTTCGTACATGTTTTATGACTCAAAACTGGACCATCATGACGATTATTTGCTTGATAGATGCTGACTAGGGTGCATGATTTTATCTCTTCACTAGCCTATGTAGAGACTTATAAAATCTTGGGCAGTCCATAATCTTGGCTTGAGTATATAAAAATGGGGACTGTTAATCTATTTTCTATGGGTTGTACCTTCTCCCATGATGAGAGGCTCCTAATCTGTTCCCTTCTTCTTGGCTCCCTTTTTTCACAAGTTATCCTCTACAACTCCAATATAATTTCATTCTCACTAAGAGGTGCAAGTTGTTGTTTCTAGTCCTTTTCCCTGGAAATCATATTAGAAAGTAAAAATAATGTACCTGATCAGTGCAACTTCTGTGACATGGCTGAGCTAACTTTGACAATGTTAGATTGCTACATACAAGGGGGGCAGGGGATTGGGGGGTTGTGATTGCTTGACTCAGGCATAGTGTGTATGAGTTCTAAAATTCGATCTAGATGTTCATGATAGTTCTGCCCAAATATAAGAAAAAGAATGGAAAATTATCCAAACTTCTACCTTACTATTTATTAGGATAGAAATACAAGAATGTAATTAGATAATAGGTGGCCAGTTTGAGATACGTATTGACTTATGATCACAGGCACTGACTTTTAGAATGTTTGGCTAGGAGGAACCATGAAGTGTTTGAGAAAAGGACTCATGTACTTGTTCCTGATAGTTAATGGGATAGACATACAAGAATGTAATTACATAATGGGTGGACAATGGGAGATATATATTGATGGATTTTAGAGTTTTGATTAGAAAGATACATATTAATAGATTTCAATGTTTTGATTAGGAAGAACCTTGGAGAGTCTGCGAAGTACCTCGTATCGAAGAATTGAATCCATCCACAAATATTACACATTAACCACCACATTCTGTTCCAAGCTTTGCAACTGAAATCATTCTACACTATTCAATTGTCAAGTGAAGTTTTCCCTCTTATTTCGCGTCCATATATACCCTCCAAAAAATGCCTGTTGCATGTTGACCCTTATGCACCTAGAGTTCCTTGGTCCGCCATTTGTAGATTTCGGAAAATGATGATTCAGATGCAAATGGCTTAAAATAAACTTCGAAATTTGTGTTTGCTCTTCTAGCCTACATAATTGCCAAATTCAAGGAAGGATGGAGTAGCAATTTCGCAGGCTTGGTTTTATATTGACCTAGCAAGATTGTGGAGGTAGCCCTACATCATTGGTTGGAAATTGATTGTAGGAGTATAGCCACATGAAAAACAACTTAAAATGGTACACATGCAAATTGTATTTTTTACAAGGATATACATGCATACCCTGAATCATCTTAACCATCCCAACTATTTGTGGTTGGTTATGTACATGCAAAAAGGCATATCTCAGAGAGCATATACTAAAAAAATCTTTAAAGGCATTATTGTTTTAGGTGATCAAAAATATCCTAAATTCAACACTTTTATCAGTATGAAGAAAACCAGGTGGGGAATCATGCATCAAGGAAAGTTTCGAACTATATTTTTACAAGGCAAAAGCTCAGATAAGTTTGTTTTCAGCTGTTAAAAAACATAATTAATTTGTCATGCTTATTAGTCTAATTTGTATTGTGATGTCAACAGAATAAAGATATCACATTTACAATTTAAAAGGATGCCCAATGCTTAAGGTTCCTGCCATTGCAAGGTCTGCGGAGGGTTAGATGTACAAGGCCTTACCCTTGCATGTGGAGAGGTGGTTTTGTGCTTCAAACTCATGACCTCTAGATTACAACAAAACCTTACCATTGTGCCAAGGCTCACCCTCATGTATTTAATTTTCAGTATTATGCACATAGCAGCTAATTTTTCTTCGTATGTGTAGAGAAGCGCATCCTCTATTTCTTTTTAGAGCTTAATCATACATTCACCTCAATTTTACTATTGTAGATTATAGGCTTTGACCCTCTTTCCTTCTGCACCCTAATGGCTAGAAAAGAGAGTTTTTGCTGAAGCTAATCCGAATGACCTTGTCTTCTGAGTCTTATGGCTGAATAAAACATTTGTAATTTCACTGCTTTGCCCCTCGTCACTCATGTCATTTCTTCAATTCCTTTCTCATGTTTGCTTCACCAATAAAGTTTTGGTTTTCTGAATGTAAAGATGTTAATGTAGTCTTTACTGACACTAACCTACCTAATTTTATGCTGAAGGTGAGCAGAGCTTGTTTCTTTGTATAATTTACACATTTGGCTTCATTGTCTTCTTAACCATATAATTGTTGTTGATCATCCTTTTTCCACATGGAGGGACATAAAGGCTTCTAAGGTCATAATCGATCAAAATTGCTGATGGTTGTCCTTGGTGACATCATATAGACATCTCTTATATCATATTTGTTCACTTCTTATTGCACAAAAGGAAATAATGTATCTAACGATTTTCAGTCAGCAAATTCTTACCATATGTGATTTGTCATAGAATTTTTATGTATATGCACTCAAACCTTCATCCAAAGCTTATGAATGGCTGTGCCACCTGGTTTGTCTGTATTCCCTTAATTTACTTGTCAAAAGTTATAATATCTGTTATCCATGAAAGCTTTAGAACACAATGATTATTTTCATTTTTCATTCATTAAACACATTTATGCTGTAAAATTTCTGATAAGCATGGATTATACAACCTTTATGATACTTTCCGATGAGCTATATTTATTTTTTTAAAATGTGTAATCATTATTGTTTATAGTCTGTTGGCTCGGTGGACAGCAGTGGTTTATTCATTCCATGTATGAAATCCAACAGGAAGATTGGGAGTGGAGCAGGAGAAAGACTATAGCAGGTCCAATGCTGACTGGAAGAATCTGACTATTAAGAAAACTATGCATTTGGCTCATGATGCGTACACCTAGTACCATGCCGATGATGGCCTTTTCTCTTAGCATTCCAATTGGGAATGCTAGATCTGCAAGCAAGTAGATGAAAAATGGAAGTTATCCGCATAGCAAAACTTTTACTTTGTTTATCACCCATTTGACCTCTTAGGCGGGTCCACAATATATTCAAAGTTCAAATTGTTGTGTTTGGATATACTATACATGTGTCAATTTTGCATTCCTCTTTCTGACATTTTCAGCATGTCCCTTATACATTTGAATTATGTAATTTGAGGAACAACCATCCAAATATTTGTGCAAGCTTCTCTTCTAAACTTGAGTATCATGTCAGTTATCTATTTCTACACAGCTTGATTCCATGTTGCTAAAGAAATTGGTGGCATATGCACAAGAAGAGTGTTAATAACTATAAAAGAAATCTATCTTTTTAAGTGGTTCATTAGTGTGGCTGTAGTATATAGAACAAATTGGTAAGTGAAATTCACCAAACCTTCCAACTAGATGGGATAAAGCATAGTATATATCTAAATCAATGCAACAATATTAATTTTCTGTTCACTTGGATGTAACGTAACTTCAACTTATATTTTAACAATGTTCTATGCTTGACTTCTTAATGTTAGTGCCAGAAGAGATCACTTTATTAAAGAAGCACCATCCTGCTGTATTAAATTTCGTTACTGTTCATGAATGTTCAGATATGAGTGTTTCTTATTTCATTACTAAGGACAAGCCTTGCTTTTGATACAGAACAACATACTCTTTGATCGTTCCTTGGGTTTACTACTCTAGTGCAGGTAATTTTGAGCTAGATTTGAACTATTAGTATATCTTTCTTCTTTTATAAGTATTGCTGATACATGTTATTGATCATATTAGATGTTGACATAAAAAAGATTTCCTGATAGTCACGGTTGTAATAGATGATGTGATGGGCATCCTACGCCCTGTTTTTGCTGATCTTTCAATTTGCAAGGTAGTTTTTATGACCATATTCTGTCCCAAATCAATGTTACGAACAGGCAGGCATTCACTGATACAGGCATGAGATTTATAGTAGATTGTCCTATGCATGAGTTTATAGAATTTTGGCTTATTTTTCCCTCTAAGAAATAAGTCTTAAAATAAATTGCAATGCCTTTCAGAGATTAACTTTTTTAGATAATCTCTATTTGTATATGCATTAACTTTTTTAGATAATTTTTTTGGGCTCTGAGGTCTAACTTTGACACAACTGCTTTTATATTGAACCAGTATACTTGAGATTTTCACCTTAGGGTTTAGCTTCGTTCCTATTATGTTCGAAGTAGGTGACTATGATGTATATTTCTGCAGCATGAAGTTTGACATGGTCTTCTCATCTTTATTAATAATAGTATAGGAAAAGCTTTAGGACACCTAAAATTTTGGGAAGCTAGCTAGTAGTTTGTGGCGACTTGCTTGGTGCTCTAGTGTTTCTATGGAAGACTTGATCATGGTCATATGAAGAGTTCTTTGATCTGGCAAAATCATATTATATTGGCTCCATATCTTTGATGCAGTACTATTATGTTGTTTATCCTGTTGACCTCTCATCTCTGGCAAGCAGGAACTAGTGATTAGTTTGATTGTTCACAATAATGGATAATTATAATTTTTCAATTAGTTTAGATATGAAAAATCGTAGTATATGACTAGACATGGTAGCCTTTTAATAGTATGTATATTATGTGTTTTCTGCGCTTCCATATTTAGTTCTAGTTTTTTGTATAATTTAGATACGGGCTGTAGGGAAGTCGAAAACTTTTATATTGTGTTTCTTATCATATGTTTCAGGTCCCTTTATGGAGCTTATAATATTTTCCTTGGCTCCAGAGGAATTTACATGGATCCATGCAGCAATACTTACATTTCTTATCATATGTTTCATGTCTTTCATGGAGCTAATAGTGATGTCTTTCGGCTCGAGAGAGAAATAACATATAGATGTTGCAAGCATATGTGATACTGCAAAAGTACGTAACCATGTTACCATGATGTTTCCTTTCTTTTCTTTCCTTAATTTTCTGATGACTTGTGCTAGTATGTCCTTTGATTAGTTCAATCTTTATATGGGTATTACATTGTATCTGAAGCATGATTGCTTAAGATGCTTCATGTACCTCTCCCACAATGAATTTGCTTTTAAGTACCTATACTTTTGTAAGATATGTTCATTTTGATCTTGAAATATATAGGGAGTTTTATAGAAGTTGGGTTTCTATATTCTAATTATGTGTAATGGCTTAAACATATTATAATTTTTGTCATGTTCAACATATATCCGCTTCTCGTGTAAGTTTTAAATCACTATATTCGCAGACTATACAATGTTGGATATAATTTACATTATTTATAAGTATCCAATTTAAAGAATATGTTTCATGAGTATAACTTTATTTTTGAGATCTAAGGATAGAATCTACATATCACTTTTCTTTTTAGCGATTTTTGTTCTCTTTGTTTTATTGTATGTATCCACTTTTAGATTTGAGGCTGTATCCTTAGTGAATTCCCAAAAGTTATTATGTTTGGTTCTTTTTAGTGCAGGTATCTCCATAATTAATTCTCAAAAGTTATTAGGTTTGGTTCTTTTTAGTGCAGGTATTTTGTCCTCATGCTAATGTGTTTGATGTTCCTTTAGTTCATTTATTAATTTAACTCGATTTAGTGTGCTTATTGTTGTTATCATGTAAGAATTTTCCACATTGTGCATTTTAGTTTGTGATAAGCACCATCATGTTATTGTTGTAATTCAATTATTTGTTCTTTCATCATAGATTGTTATGCTTGTCACAACGGAATATATTCTTATTTTTCTTGACATGTATACATATAAATCTATTAATACGAATCAAACAAGTGGCGCTTGAACTGCAAATGAATGTTATGATCTTCTTGTATGTGTATTTAACAGAATGAGTAGGTTGCATAATTTAGCACTTGAAACATAAATAATCAACAATGGTTGCATCTCGCTTCTTAGCAACCAACGGTTGGGTTCAATTCTTGGATGGTGCATCCCAAGAAATCTCTAAGTAATTATAGTGCAAGTTGGTCTCTTTCTCTCTGTGTCTAAAATCACACTCTAAGATAAGAGTAACCATCCTCTGTCAGAAAATTAAGCCCTGTATGGCAGAGCTTTTAGTGGGTTAGAGAGCACTTTCTGACCCTCCAAAAGTACTTTTGGATAGAATAGGGATATTTGGTAAAAAAATTGGGAAGTTATTTTGGCTTTGCCAGAAAGCTAAAACAGTTTCTTGGGAGAAGCTCCAAAATGGAACTTCTTCGGAAAAGCATTTCTAGCATACGTTGGAAAGTTGTTTTGATTTATAATTTTTTTGGACCAAAATACTCATGATAAAATATTATAATTATAAAAAAATATTTTTTTATTTATAAAAATATTATATTAATAAAAATATCAATATATAATGATAATAATTATAATATTTTATATTTTTATTATTGTATTATACTGTCAATATAAAATTACATTACATTATATCATAATACATTGATATGTTATGTTATATAATATCAAATTATGTTAAATTATTATGCTATAGTATACAATATTATATTACTATATTACAATAATATTATAATAATATTATATTATATTATAGTAATGTTATACTATATCATATATTTATGTGTTAATACATATTATATTTTATTATACTTTATTGTATAATACTATGCAATGTTTTGTATGATCATTTTGTCATACCCAAAGTACTTTCCCAGTTTGTTTACCAAACATATATTAAAGTTTCACAACATTTTAGAAATGTAATTACCAAACAACAAATAGTTTTTTTAAAAAGCTCTACTTCAAAAAACTCTACTTCTGAAAGCTCTACTGCCAACAGCTCTGTCAAACGAGGCCTAACTCTTCCTTTCATGGTAAGCTGATGTCAGAAAGTTGTTGCATTTTACTTGTTGGAAGAATAATTGTTGAATTGAAATCACATGATCGTGTTTTGAGCAGTGAGTTTTGAATTGATTAGCTATTTTGCTGGTGCTAAGCTGCAAAGATTTCTCTAGGATCTCCATTTCAATTTATATATTACATTTACCATGAACCAAAGTGTTACCGTTAGATTGGTCTCGATATCTGCCAATGATACCTTGCTTACAATTATATCATTTTTTATTTTGAAATGATTGGGTTGCTTTTGCTGAGAATTGACTTGCCTGGAAACTTAAGTGACAATGAAAAAAAAAATCCAAGTCGTGGATTGTAGATCTCCTTCGTCCTTGTAGAAAGTTTTAATTGAAGCTTTGCCTAAAATATTAAAGTTCCTTTGAAGTTCAAATGATTATCTTTTTATTTATTGTTTCTATTGTAGGCATGTGAGATCTTGTCAAAACCCCACAAATCATTAGCATACTTACAGTGGTACACTTGCAAATTGTATTTTTTACAAGGATATATGTGCATAACCTCAATCATCTTAACCATGCCAACTTTTTTTGGTTTGTCATGTACATGCAAAATGGCATATCTCATAGAGCATATATTAAAAAAATCTTTGAAGGCATTATTGTTTTTAGTGATCAAAAATTTTCTAAATTCTACACTTTTATCGGTATGAAGAAAACTAGGTGGTGAATCATGCGTAAAGGAAAGTTTCGATCGATATTTTTTACAAGGCAAACACTCACATAGGTTTGTTTTTAGTTGATAAAAAAAATAATTAATTTGTAGTGCTTATTAGGCCAATTTATATTGGGATGTCAACAAATAAAGATTTTGTATTTACAATTGAAAAGGGTGGCTCGATGCATGAGGCTCCTATCATTATAAAATCTGGGGAAATTTAGATTTGCATAGCCTTATCCTTGCTTTGTGTTTTAAACTCATAACTTCTAGGTCACAATGGAACGACCTTACCGTTGTGCCAAAGCTCACCCTTTTGTATTTAATTTTCAGTATTATGCACAAAGCAGCTAATTTTTCTTCTTATGTGCAGTGAAGCACATATTCTATTTCTTTTTAGAGCTTAATGATACATCCACCTCAATTTTATGTTGGTAGAATATAGACTTTGACACTCTTTCCTACCACACCCTAATTTCTAGAAATGAGAGTTTTTGTATAAGCTAATCCGAATGACCTTGTCTTCTGAAAGACTTCTGAAATAAAGTCTTTTCAACTTCACTGCTTCTTGCCTCATTAGTGCTGTCATTTCTTTAATTCATTATTTCTAATGTTTGCTTCACCAAAATAGTTTGGTTTTCTGAATGTAAAGATGTTAATGGAGTTGCTACTGGCGCTAACCATTTTGGATCCGCCTTTTGAGATATTATTGGGAATCCAATTTTAAGCTGAAGCTGACCTGGTTCTTTGTATAATTTAAATTATATGGTCAAGAAGACAATGAAGCCAAAAATACAATTTTACCACTGTAAGTATGCTAATGATTTGTGGGGTTTTGACAAGATCTCACATGCCTACAACAGAAACAATAAATAAAAGACAATCATTTGAATTCCAAAAGAAAATAATTCATTGCATGCCCAAACATAAAAACATAGAAACTTCAATATTTCAGGCAAAGCTTCAATTAAAGCTTTCTACAAAGACGAAGGAGATTTACAATCCAAGACTCAGATTTTTTTTTTTCATTGCCTCTTATGTTTCCAGACAGGTCAATTCTCAGCATAAACAGCCAATCATTTCAAAATAAAAAATGATATAATTTTAAGCAAGGTATCATTGGCAGATATCCAGACCAATCCAATGGTAACACTCTGGTTCATGGTAGATGTAATATATAAATTGAAATGGGGATCCTAGAGAAATCTTTGCAGCTTAGCACCAGTAAAATGGCTAATAAATTCAAGACTTATTGCTCCAAACACAATCATGCGATTTCAGTTCAACAACTATTCATCTAACAAGTAAAATGCAACAATAGTCTGACATCATCTTACCATGAAAGGGGGAGTAATTCTCTGACAGAGGATTACTACTCTTATCTTAGAGTGTGATTTTAGGGGAAGAGAGAGAGATAGGCCAACTTGCACTATAATTACTCAGATTTCTTGGGGATGCAGCATCCAAGAATTGAACCCAAAACCGCTGGTTGCTATGAAGCAGGATGTAACCATTGTTGATTATTTATGCTTCAAGTGCTAATCTATGCAACCTAATCATTCCATTTAATACATATACAAGCGCCACTTGTTTGATTCATATTAATAGTTTTATATGTATATACTTCAAGAAAAATAAGAATATATTCCATTGTGACAAGCGTAACAATCTATGATAAAAGAACAAATAATTGAACTACAGCAACAACATAATGGTGCTTATCACAAACTAAAATGCACAAGGTGGAAAATTCTTACATGATAACAACAATAAGCACACTAAATCGAGTTAAATTAATAAATGAACTAAAGGAACATCAAACACATTAGCATGAGGACAAAATACCTGCACTTAAAAGAACCAAACCTAATAACTTCTGAGAATTAATTATGGAGATACCTGCACTAAAAAGAGCCAAACATAAT
Organism: Phoenix roebelenii; assembly: GCA_025769935.1. NCBI lineage: Eukaryota > Viridiplantae > Streptophyta > Magnoliopsida > Arecales > Arecaceae > Phoenix > Phoenix roebelenii. Next base: position 17,716,806 of record JAOXJJ010000725.1, on the reverse strand, counting down.
AACTTCTGAGAATTAATTAAGGATGCAACCTCAAATCTAAAAGTGGATACATACAACAAACAAAGAGAACAAAAATCGCTACAAAGAAAAGTGATATGTAGATTCTATCCTTAGATCTCAAACATAAAGTTATACTAGTGAAACATATTCTTTAAATCAGATTCTTATAAATAATGTAAATTATATCCAACATTGTATAGTCTGCGAATACGGTGATTTAAAACTTGCACCAGAAGTGGATATATGTTGAACATGACAAAAATTATAATATGTTTAAGCCATTACACATAATTAGAAAATACGAACCCAACTTCTATAAAACTCTCTATATTCAAGATTAAAATGAACATATCTTACAAAAATGTAGGCACTTAAAAGCAAATTCCATTGTGGGAGAGGTACACGAAGCATCTTAAGCAATTTTGCTTCAAATACAATGTAATACCCATATGAAAATTGAACTAATCAAAGGACATACTAGCACAGGTTATCAGAAAAATAAGGAAAGAAAAGAAACATCATGGTAACATAGTAACGTACTTTTGCAGTATCACACATGCTTGCAACATCTATATGTATGTCTCTCTGGAGCCAAAAGACATAATTATCAGCTCCATGAAAGACATGAAACATATGATAAGAAATGTATGTATTGATGGATGGATACATGTAAATTCCTCTAGAGCCATCGAAAATATTATAAGCACCATAAAAGGACTTGAAACATATGATAAGAAACACAATATAAAAGTTTTTGACTTCCTTGTAGCCCACATCTGAATTATACCAAAAACTAGAACTAAATATGGAAGCGCAGAAAACACATAATATGCATACTATTGGAAGGATATCATGTCTAGTCATATGCTACGATTTTTTATATCTAAACTACTTGAAAAATTATAATTGTCCATTATTGTGAAAAGTCAAACTAATCATTAGTTCCTGCTTGCCAGAGATGAGTAGTCAATAGGATAAACAGTATAATAGTATTGCATCAAAGATATAGAGCCAATATAATATAATTTTTTCGAATCAAAGAACTCTCTTCATATGACCATGATCAAATCTTTAGTGGAAATACTAGGGCACCAAGCAAGTCGCCACAAACTACAAGCTGGCTTCCCAAAATTTTAGGTGTCCTAAAGCTCTTGCTCTCCTTCATAATGAAATCAAGATATAGGACCATCTTAATTTATTATTGAGGAGCTTTCCCTATACTCTCATTAATAAGGATAAGAAGACTATGTCAAACTTCATGCTGCAGAAATATACATCATGGTCACCTACTTTGAACATAATAGGAACGAAGCTAAACCTTAAGGTGAAAATCTCAGGTATACTGGCCCAATATAAAAGCACTTGTGTCAAAGTTAGACCTTAGAGCCCAAAGTTTTAGAACCTTATAATGAATCGATGCATATACAGATAAAAGTTATCCAAAAAAGTTAATCTCTGAAAGGCATTGCAATTTATTTTAAGACTTATTTCTTAGACGGAAAAATAAGCCAAAATTTTATGAACTCATGCATAGGACAATCTACAATAAATCTCATAACTATATTAGTGAATGACTGCCCGTTCCTTACATTGATTTGGGAAAGAATACGATCATAAAAACTACCTTTCAAATTGAAAGATCAACAAAAACAGGGCATAGGATGCCCATCACATCTTGTGGCACAACTGTAACTATCGGGAAATCTTTTTTCTGTCAATATTTGATATGATCAATAACAAGTATCAGCAATACTTATAAAAGAAGAAAGATATGCTAACATATCAAATCTAGCTCAAAATTATCTTTACTGGAGCAGTAAACCCAAGGAGCGATCAAATAGTAGGTTGTTTTGTATCAACTGCAAAGGCTTATCCTTAGTAATGAAATAAGAAGCACTCATATCTGAACATTTATGAAAAGTAACGAAATTTAATATTGCAGGATGGTGCTTCATTAATGAAGTGATCTTCAAAGACAATTCTGGCACAAGCATTGACGAGTCAAGCAAAAAAATATTAAAATATAAGTAAAAGTTATGCTACATCTAAGTGAACAAAAAATTAATATTATTGTGTTGATTTGACATGTATTATGCTTTATCCGATCTACTTGAAAGGTTCGATGAATTTCACTTCGCAATTTGTTCTATATACTATAGCCATACTAATGAACCCCACTCAAAAAGAAAAGTTACTTTTGTAGTTATTAACACTCTTCTTGTGCATTTGCCACTAATTTCTTTAGCAACATGGAGTCAAGCTTTGTAGAAATAGATAAATGACATTACTTAAGTTAGAAGCGAATCTTGCACAAATATTTGGATGGTTATTCCTTAAATTACATAATTCAAATGTATAAGGGACATGCCGAAAATGTCAAAAAGAGGAATGCAAAATTGACACATGCATAGTATATCAAAACACAACGGTTTAAACTTTGAATATATGGTCGGCCCACCTAAGAGGTGGGATGGGTGACAAACAAAGTAAAAGTTTTGCCATGCGGATGACTTCCATTTTTATCTACTTGCTTGCAGATCTGGAATGCTAAGAGAAAAGGCCATCATCGGCATGGAACTAGGCATACACATCATGAGCTATATGCATAGTTTTCTTCATAGCCGTATTTTTCTAATCAACATTGGACCTGCTATAGTCTTGCTCCTGCTCCACTCCCAATCCTCCCGTTGGATTTCATACATGGAATGAATAAACCATTGTTGTCCACCCAGCCAGCAGACTGTAAACAATGATGATCACACAATTTAAAGAAATATATATAGCTCGTCGGAAAGTATCATAAAGGTCGATAATGCATGCTTATTTGAAATTTTACAGCATTAATGTGTTTAATGAATGAAAAATGAAAATAATCACTATTTTCCCAACCTTTTATGGATAACAGATAATATAACTTTTGACTAGTAAACTAAGGGAATATAGACAAACCGGTGGCACAGACATTCATAAGCTTTGGATGAAGGTTTGAGTGCATATACATAAAAATTCTATGACAGATCACATATGGTAAAAAATTGCTGACCGAAAATTGTTAGAAACATTATTTCCTTTTGTGCAGTAAGAAGTGAACTAATATGATATGAGGGATGTGTATATGATGTCACCAGGGACAACCATCAGCAATTTTGATCTATTATGACCTTAGAAGCCTTTATGTCCTTCGATGTGGGAAAGGAATGATCAACAACGATTATATGCTTAAGAAGACAACGAAGCAAAATGTATAAATTATACAAAGAATCGAGCTCTGCTCACCTTCAGCTTAAAATTAGGCAGATTAGTGTCAGTAATGACTACATTAACATCTTTACATTCAGAAAACCAAAACTTTATTGATGAAGCAAACATGAGAAAGGAAACATGAGAAAGGAATTGAAGAAATGACATGAGTGGCAAGGGGAAAAGCAGTGAAATTACGAATGCTTTATTCATCCATAAGACTCAAAAGACAAGGTCATTCGGATTAGCTCACACAAAAACATTCTTTTCTAGCAAATTTGGGTGCGGAAGGAAAGATGGTCAATACCATTGTAAAATTGAGGTGGATGTATCATTAAGCTCTAACAAGAAATAGAGGAAGTGCTTCTCTACACATATGAAGAAAAATTTGCTGCTATATGCATAATACTAAAAATTAAATTCATGAATGTGAGCCTTGGCACAATGGTAAAGGTTTGTTGTGATCTAGAGATAATGAGTTTAAAGCACAAAACCACTTCTCCACATACAAGAGTAAGGCCTTGTACATCTAATCCTCTGCAGACCTTGCAATGGTAGGAACCTTAAGCATTGGGCCACCCTTTTAAATTGTAAATGCAATATATTTGCTCTGTTGACATCATAATATAAACTGCACTAATAAGCACTGCATATTAATTATGTTTTTTAACAGCTGAGAACAAACTTATCTATGCTTTTGCCTTGTAAAAATATAGTTTGAAACTTTCCTTGATGCATGATTCTCCCCCTGGTTTTCTTCATACTGATAAAAGTGTTGAATTTAGGATATTTTTGATCACCTAAAACAATAATGCCTTTAAAGATTTTTTTTAGTATATACTCTTTGAGATATGCCTTTTTGCTTGTACATAACCAACCACAAAAAGTTGGGATGGTTAAGATGATTCAGGGTATGCATGTGTATCCTTGTAAAAAACACAATTTGCATGTGTACCACTTTAAATTGTTTTTCATGTGGTTACACTCCTATAGTCAATTTCCAACTAGTGATGTAGTGCTAACTCTATAATCTTTCTAGGTTAATATAAAACCAAGCCTGCAAAATTGCTACTCCATCCTTTCTTGAATATGGCAATTATATAGGCTAGAAGAGCAAACACAAATTTAGAAGTTTATTTTAACCCGTTTGCACATGAATCATCATTTTCCGAAATCAACAAATGGCAGAACGAGGAACTCTAGGTGTATAAGGGTATACATGCAACAACCATTTTTTGGAGGGTATATATGTATGCGAAATAGGTGGGAAAACTTCACTTGACAAGTGAATAGTGCAGAATGATTTCAATTGCAAAGCTTGGAACAAAATGTGGTGGTTCATGTGTTATATTTGTCGATGGATTCTTCTACCTGCATGTCAGATCATACTTCAGTACGAGGTACTTCATAGACTCTCTAGGGTTCTTCTTAATCAAATCATTGAAATCCATCAATATGCATCTTTTTAATCAAAACTCTGAAATCCATCAATATATATCTCCCATTGTGCAACCATTATGCAATTACATTCTTGTTTATCTATCCCGATAACTATCAGGAATTCTCTAAATCTTCATGGTTCCTCCTAGCCAAACATTCTAAAAGCCAGTGCCTGTGATCAATATGTATCTCAAACTGGCCACTTATTATCTAATTACATTCTTGTATTTCTATCCTAATAAATATTATGTAGAAGTTTGGATAATTTCTTATTCTTTTTTTTATATTTGGGCAGAACTATCATGAACATCGAGATTGAATTTTAGAACTCATACACACTATGCCTGAATCAGGCAATCACAACCCCCCAATCCCTCTCCCCCCTTGTATGTAGCAATCTAACATTGTCAAAGTTAGCTCAGCCAGGTCACATAAGTTGCACTGGTCAGGTATATTATTTTTACTTTCTAATATGATTTCCAGGGAAAAGGACTAGAAACAGTAACTTGCACCTCTTAGTGAGAATGAAATTATATTCAAGTTGTAGAGGATAACTTGTGAAAAAAGGGAGCCAAGAAGAAGTTTATGTACTGCCCAAGATTTTATAAGTCTCCACAAAGGCTAGTGAAGAGATAAAATCATGCACCCTAGTCAGCATCTATCAAGCAAATAATCGTCATGATGGTCCGGTTTGAGTTATTTAACATGTACGAAATAGATCATTTAAAGAACACTATGATACTGAATAGAAAGCTTGCTCATCACCATGCTCAGTTGAGTGCAACTAACAAACTAATATGTCCATATAATAAATAAAAGAAAAAGTTACCTCCATATAAAAGAAATGCTTAACCATCAAGAAAAATGAAGTGCCACAAAGCTCACACCACTCAAAGATTGCAAACAGGAATCTGCAGTGTTTTTTAGGTGACATTCCACAATAAATCTCAAGTAAGTATGCTAATGATTTGTGGGGTTTTGACAAGATCTCACATGCCTGCAACAGACACCATGAAAAAAGATAATCATTTGAACTCCAAAGGATAATAATAATTCACTGCATGCCTAAACATGAAAAGATGGAAACTTTAGTATTCCAAGCAAAGCTACAATTAAGCTTTCTACAATGATGAAGGAGATCTACAATCCAAGACCAAGAATATTTTTCCATTGTCTCCTAAGTCTTTCGGGCAAGTCAATTCTTAGAAAAAGCAGCCCAATCATTTCAAATAAAAAATGATATAATTTTTAGTAAGGTACCATTAGCAGATATCCAAACCAATCCAATAGCACCACTATGGGCGATGGTAGGCGTAATATATAAACTGAAACGATGATCCTAGAGAAACCTTTGCATCATAGAAACAGCAAAATGGCAAACCAATTTAAGACTCACTGCTAGAAACACGATTATGTGATTTTAATTCAACAACTATTCTTCCAATAATTAAAAAGCAACAATAGTCTGACATCAACATACCATGAAACAGGGAGTAATTCTCTAACAGAACATGGCCAGTCTTATCTAATATTGCGATTTTAGAGAGAGAGAGACCAACTTGCACTATTATTACTCAGAGATTTCTTGTGGGTGCACCATCCAAGAATTGAACCCAAAGCCTTCGATTGTTAAGATGAGGGGTGTAACAACTGATGATCATTTATTTTTCAAGTGCTAATCAATGTAACCTACTCATTATGTTTAATACACACTAAAAGGATCATGGCATTCATTTGTAGTTCAAGCACCACTGGTTTAATTCCTATTAATTGTTTTATATGTATAAATTTCAAGAAAAATAAGAATATATTCCATTGTGACAAGCACAAAAAACTATGATGAAAGAACAAATAATTGAACTACAGTAATAATATGATGATGCTTATCACAAACTAATATGGATAAGGTTGAAAATTCTACATAATGACAACAACGAGCACACTGAATCTAGTGAAATTAATAAAGGAACTAAAGGAACACAAAACACATTAGGATGAGGACAAAATACCTGCACTTAAAAGAACCAAACACAATAACTTCTGGGACTTTATTAAGGATACAACCTCAAATATAATTGTGGATGCATGAAACAAAACCAAGAGAACAAAAGTTGTTTAAAAGAAAAGTGATATGTAGAGTAATTGACACGAGCAAGAGAGAGGGAAGGATGCTGCAATTCAAGAAGCCATCTCCAAAGAATCATTTGGAGATCCAAGAACTCTCTTCATATGACCACGATTAAATCTTCCCCGGAAACACTAGGGCACCAAGCAAGTCACCACAAAGCACTAGCTGGCTACCCAAAGTTTTAGGAGCTCTAAAGGTCTTGCTCCCCTTCATATTGAAATCAAGATATAGGACCATCTTACTTTATTATAGAGGAACTTCCCGTATATTATCATTAATAAAGATAAGCAGATCATGTTAAACTTCATGCTGCAGAAATATACATCACGATCACCTGCTTCAAATATAATAGTAATGAAGCTAAACCTTAAAGTGAAAATCTCAAGTACACTGGCTCAATCTAAAAGCAATTGTGGGGCAGGACAACTGCAGGAAGGAGAGGGAAGAAGGAAGAAGAAGAGAAGAGGAGGGGAGGAAGAAGGACCAAGCTTCTCACCTGGCTCTGGCCATGGCTTCGCACCAGAATTTCAGAGAAAAGAAGGCTAATTTCATTCCATCATTCATTAATCCTAAACAAGTATACAGACCCATATATATAGGATCAAGAAATAACAAAAAGATTCCTACAAAGAAAATAATCCCACAAAGCCCTAAAATAACAATATGCAAACAAATCCATAATATAAAATCAATCTAAAATAAAATCAAGCTGGCTGAACCTGCTGAACTGGCTGGACCCGCTGAACTGGTTGGACCCTATAGCGACCGTAAACTCGAGTGATGGTTGACCTGGCACTGATGTCTGCACCAGCTCTCTTCGGATGGAAAAAAGTTGACCTCGACGAAAGCAGCTTGGTGCAGCCTCGGTAGTACTCCAACAAGTTCGGGTCAATCTACTGTAGCTCCTTGTGCGAGATCCAAGTGTAGCCGAACTTCGGTCGTCCTCGCCAATGAACCAGAAAACGCTGGATGCCTCCATTACCAGTAAATTCTATTTGTCTGGCAAAGATAAAATCAATATACTCTTTTTGTGCTCGAAGGAGGAGAAAAGAAAATTAAGATGGCATGGAATCAGTAATAGGATAAGCATCGAGCTTAAAAGAGGGTTCAACAAAAGAGTCATCAGGAATTGTAACCAAATTTTTAATATTAAAAGTAAGGCTATTATCAAAAGCAAATGGAAAGTCAATGGCATAGGCGTTAGTGCCATCCTTGTACAACACCCTGAATGGTCCAACACTAAGAGACTGCAATTTTTTAATACGAATCATTACGTAACCCTAAGTTTGAAATTCTTTAGTATGCTTGTGGTAATCAGCTTGCACCTTAGATTGAGCAGTATATGTATGAATGCCCTTATGGATTTCCTGATGCAACTTATGGATGTGCTGTGCATAATGCATGTGCAAACTTAGAAATCCTAATATGTGGTGACATAAAAAAAAGTTCGAAAATTTCTTAGCTTTGTACCTATGCACTACACTCATGGTGAACTGGGTAAACTTTCTCTCTAAAGGCACAAATGATATAGGTGTAGTGCGAATGCATCCTAGAGTAGCAGGTCCTTCATCAACCTCTTCCTCAATGTCCCGAATGTCATAGAAGTTTAGTTCATAAACTTGCTCTTCTAAGTCATCTATATCATTTTTCGAATCTTGTTGATCAATAACTAGAGTCTTATTGGCATATTAGGAGGCAACGTGACCGAAACCCTGATATTTACAGTACTGAATTCTAGAGGTTAGTGTTGGGGGTTCATCAAGGATTTTCTTACCTTTGGTGTCCCGATTTGTGGTAGAAGCAGTAGGAGGGGGTCTAGGGGCGGAGGACCCTACAGAAAGTTTGGACTCTGATGAATTAAGGCCCGTGGAAGTGCTCTGTGTGTTGGAGCGCCTTACAAATATGGACTTAGTGACCTGCTCGTAGTTCAGCACAAATGCATAGGCTTGGTCTAATGTTGACAGTTCTCGGAGAACAAGTTCCTTCTGGAGCTTATCGTTGAGACTTCTATGGAATCGACATAGGACCATTCTCTCATCCTCAATCACATTACATCGCATCATATATTCATCAAATTGTGCGATGTAGTTAGTGGCTGATTAGGTATCTTGTCGTAAATTGTTTCATCGGTCAAGAAGATCGTCTTGGTAGCTGATGTGCAAGTATTTTTTTTTAAGTTTTTTCTTTATTTCTATCCAATCAGTTATGGCAGGCTGACGTCTTCTAGCCAGAAGTTGTTTAGTGTTTTGCCAGAAAAGCTTAGCTCGACCAAAGTGCTTCATTCTGGCAAACCGGATCTTTTTTTTTGTCACACAAGTTGTACCACTTAAAGAGTGATCCATTTCGTGTGTCAAAGTTAGACCTTAAAGACCAAAGTTTTAGAAATTTATAATGAATGGATACATATACAGATAGAGTTTTAGGACAGCCTGCTGTAAATCTCATGCCTGTATTAGTGAATGACTCTCTGTTCCTTACCTTGATTTAGGACAGAATATGGCCATAAAAACTTCCTTGCAAATGGAAGGATCAGCAAAAACAGGGGATAGAATGTCTGTCACATCATGCAGCACAATCGTAACTATCAGAAAATCTTTTTCCTCTGTCAAGATTTGATATGATCAATAATGCGTATTAGCAATACTTATAAAAAAAGAAATATATTCTAATTGTTCAAATCTAGCTCAAAATTACCTACTTTGGTGCAGTAAACCCAAGGAATGATCAAAGAGTACGTTGTTTTGTATCAGCAGCAAAGGCTTGTCCTTGCTTAGTAGCAAAATAATAAGCATTGGAACATTCATGAACAGTAATGAAATTAAATAGAGTAGGAAGGTGCTTCAATAATGAAGTGATCTCTTCTTCAAATGGATGAAAGAGATTTCTGGCACAAACATTAAGAAGTCAAGCATAGAAAATTGTTTAAATATAAGTAGAAGTGTCTTTAAACGTTTAATGCAAGTGTTTTCATTAGGGACCTAAAGAATTTCAAGAAGAGCGGAAAAAAAAAAAGACTAAATCTATATTTGAATAGAACAATAATCAAATCTTTAACGCACAAAAGAGGGTAAAGATTAGACCATTATAAATGAGGAACAAAGATTAAGGCCCCGTTTAGCAAAACTTTTGGTAAGCTAGAAGCACTTTTTGATCCTTCAAAAGTACTTTTGGAGGGAATAGAGGTGTTTGGTAAAAAAATCGAAAAACTGTTTTAGCTTTGTCGGAAAGCTAAAGCAGAAAATACACTTTTAGTATGCATCAGAAAGTTATTTTGCTTTATATATTTTTTTAGATCAAAATATTCATAATATGATATTATAATTATAGAAAATATTTTTTTATATTACAGAAATCTACAAAAGTTCCAACAAAGAAAATAAGAAACCCAAAAATTAATTCCTAAAAATATTATATTAATAAAATATTAATATATAATGATAATAATTATAATATTTTATACCTTTATTATTGTATTATACTATA
>JAOXJJ010000725.1:17691274-17703164 GCA_025769935.1 Phoenix roebelenii | reverse complement strand
TGGGATAGACATACAAGAATGTAATTACATAATGGGTGGACAATGGGAGATATATATTGATGGATTTTAGAGTTTTGCTTAGAAAGATACATATTAATGGATTTCAATGTTTTGATTAGGAAGAACCCTAGAGAGTCTGTGAAGTACTTCGTACTGAAGCATGATCTGACATGCAGGTAGAAAAATCCATCCACAAATATAACACATGAACCACCACATTTTGTTCCAAGCTCTGCAACTAAAATCATTCTGCACTATTCACTTGTCAAGTGAAGTTTTCCCTCTTATTTCCCTCTTATACGCTCAGTCAGGGGTTTCTTTGGAAGAGAAGAAGAAGGGGGAACGGTGGGAAGCATTTTTCGGTGTTAAAAGGGTAGGGGTCTCGTCGGAGAAACACGGTTTGATTCGTTCGATCGCGCTCAGGAATCGAAGCCTCCCCAAGGGTCGAATCGTCTCCGTAAAAGTAAAGCGTTACACTTAGCGGTGGCGTGGAGTTCTACGCCAAATATGTATATAGAGAGACTAATAGGACCGTAAACTAGATGGCCTCATATGTGGCAAATCACTTTGGAGGTGCTCTGTGGGTGGAAAAAAGAAAGCTGCTTAGAGCGCTACGAAATGTATTGTTTCTTAATTTCTTTAAATATATCCATACTAGAGTTGTATGAATTATACATTTTAGCAAAAAAAATAAAATAATAATAATAATGGTTCAACTAAATCATTCAGCATGGGATAGTCAGATGAAATGCATTATTTTTTGCATGCATAGCACCTGAGTCCAATTATAATCTTACAGTCCACATTGTGTCGTATTATCAAATGGTATGACAAGCATCAGAAACAATACGCATCCCTTTCTCCTTGACCCTCCCCACAATTTGAAGTGTCGATAACCTACATTTCATTCCAAGTTTTTCTTTGACATGCATGGCAGGAGGCTGAGTACTAGTATCATATTATTTTGTGCCATAATATAGATCTCTTTCCCCTGTTGCAGGTCATACCTTGTGAAGGTAAATTTAGTACCAAACTCATCAATAACATTCTGATGGCCAATGCAATACCAGCCACATGTTTCAGATCAAAATGCACGGTGGTTACTCTGCATCCTTATGATGTATGATCCTGTTTACATCGATAATAGATTGACACCATCAACATTTGATGGTAATAAAACAATATGCACTTAACAATAAAATATCTCTATTCATGCATTGACCCAGAATAAATCATTGGACTATGATCAAACATCTTTTTCATCGCGCTAAATATGTTTTGATCAACTTTTTTGTTCAAATCCTTTCAGTTCAAAGAGTAGTTTTTTCTTCCAAATAATGCTAAAACCAATCGGAAGTAGAGCGACCGTAGACATTGACCTTATTTCATGTTCTTAAGCACAAGCAACAATGGCTTTACGAGCGTACCTTGGGCCAGATTAACATAAACTTCATGGATGCATTTAAGCACAAGAAGCTGAACATGGGGCTGCCATCATGCCACAAATCAGACATATCAGATGTACCAATCTGGTTTAAAGTCATATATTTATAGTTAAAAGTAGTAAATAACAATGTTTACAAAAAGGAAATAGTACAACCTTTCTTGAATCTAAGTTTGATTTTGTTACATAGCATGACAAAATTTTCATCAACCCAAAATGCCAGCATTGGAAAAATTCATGTTTCCGTCACAAGTTAAAAAAAAATGATGCATGCATTGGGAAAATTCATGTTTCCTATCACAAATTAAAAAATAAATAGAATAAAATATAAAGATTAAGTTAGAAAATATGACCAGGTTCAAGGCATGCCCTTTGGGATCGAATTAGCCTTCCCTTGGAACAAATAGATGATAGCAGTCTACTCTCAAGATAGAACAAATCGCTTCATGATTGTCCTAAGATGCATGATTCAAAAATAAATCCGAACTAGTCAGAGCCTCAATACAGGAGTGATTTAAAGTAGCACTCTAGAAAAGGAGGAATGAATATTAAGGGAATTTTCATAACTTCCCTCTTACTTATGTTTCAAAAGGGTGTAAAGCTAGTAGACATGATGCTTTAGAAACATTCCTTCATTCAGCACTTTTAATGAAGGTATGCATCTTTTTAGAAAAAAATGCCACAAAAAGAAAGGATGCGTCTGTTGATAGTTGTTCTACTAAGAGATGAGTCTCTTCAAGACATCCCCATAATAAAATCAATAGAAAATATAAAACAATTAAAATTTTGAACCGCTACAAAATTAAAAATCAAAATAATAACTATAAAATTCCAGCAGCATCTAATATGGTTTTGCTTAAACACAACTTGGTAAATTTATTTGTGCTCCTATTGATGGTATAAGCATTTTTCAGTCATCACAAGCTAGCAAATGTGTTTCAAAGGGAATAGAAGGGAGGTAGAAGGTTTATAAATATATGGTCAGAAAAATTCCAATTTCCGAGTTAAAGTGCAATCGCTATAGCAAGATGGTGCTACAATCTGGTGCTGAATTGCAGTTGGTTGGGCATGCTTGTTCCAGTCATCCAAACATCTCCCTTGTAATTCAAATTGGAGGTCAGTGAAATTGCTGCTTGAATTTCAGGGTTCATACTTCATGTCATGATGCTGGCTTGTGGAACCAACACATACCCAGCTCGCTGCAATGTGAGGGATAGCAATATTATGCTACCATGCTAGGAAAACTTAACCGGCGGTTAGCTTAAATGCAAGCAAGCAATGGGTATTGCAACATCTAAGTCTGAATGAACCTGTACTCAACCAATTAAAAACCTATTACGAACTTTGTCAACATCATTGTTACTCATTAAGAATGTACCCCTTTTATGCAAATTTTGTGAACATTAACAAATCGCTTGTGGTGAATATTGTGAATGCTGGCAATCTAATTTTTTCTTTTATAAAATAAATTAAGAGGGTTGTATTGATCAAAATGAAGAAAAAGAGAGAGGATAAGAAAGAGAGCGAGAGAGGGAGAATTATAAAGGATATGCATAAATGAGGAAATTCTAGAATTGGAATTGATACACTTCATGATAGCTTATGAATCATTACCCAGGAAAAAAGAAGTATTAAGGTATAAAAGTATAGTACGGTAAATTGAATGCATAAGGATGATAGGAAATTCATAATTGGGAATGAGTGTATCTGTTAATAGGTCAGGATTTTAGAGGAAAACAAGTAAAATGTTGTGAGAGTTTAAGAGAAAAAGGAAAACCTAAGAAACCAATCTGCGGAGTTATGACAATTATAGCATTTACTGAATTTAATACTACCATGGGCATAAATGGTAAAAACAATTAACAAAGTCGCCTAGAAATAGATGATGAAGATTTTGTCACAAAGGTAAACCATTATAGTGACATAACTACAATGTGTAACTGTGTGTTCCCAAACATTGCAATTTGATGGAAGAACTATCTCATATTTCATATAAACTACTTGATGCTTCCAGAAATTCGTATACAAAATTCAATGCCAACCACTTCATGATCCACCCAAAAGAAATCTGTTTCAACACCAAATAAAATTAGATAAAGAAACTGTAATATATAATGCATAACTGAAGTACAAACAACAATCAGATGTGCCAAGACAAGCCACATTCAGTTTGTAAAATCATCTTGATCATAATGTGTGGATTAGACAGAAGTCATGGCTTTAGGAACTCAAGTGTAGCAGAGATACTGATGAAGCATTATATTCTAAACAGAAGACTCTCTTTTTTGGAACCGTGCTGCAAGAGCTATTATACATTTACAAATCTATCAAGTTATGATCACAAGCTATTCAAATCAAGGTACAATTAACTCAAATAGCGAAATAAACAGTAGCATCGATCACATTTAAGATACCTGTCAAGCTCCAAGGCCTGCAGCAGGAAAATGTAAACAATGTATCGATCTCAACCAATCCAACGGTTAAAAAAACACCTCGAACATGGAAAATTCAGACCAACTGACTAAGCACAAAGTGCCATACACCAGAAGCCTCTGTATTAAACAGATAAAAGTGAAGACCAAGAAATTAATAAAAAGCTAGAAGAGCTTTGAATAGGCAATCGCAGGCCATAATCAATCATATCTGAAAGTCATACTTGGCAGATTTAGTAAATTTTGCATTACAACTCCCTGTAGCAGTTCCAGTGGAGGAAACAAGAAGCATTTAATACTCAAACTTAGTTGCCAGTATTGAAAGCATGTGAAAGGTGTGGGCGTGGGTGCAGGGCAGTAGATACTTAAAAATACTTTTAGTAAGGAAGCATTTAGAAAGCGGCTTTGGTTCGAGAAGAATATTCCAGAACAAGTGCATTACCCTAGGTAGAGAAATCAGGCTACCAGGCTCATAAAACAACTGATTTTTAAGGAGAAACAAAGCAATGCCAAGATGGAAATTTAATCAGTTGAAATGTTTTGAAGAGTCAAGTATAGAAGTAAAAACTGCTATTTTGACTATGGATGAGCTAATCTGACACTTAGTGGACTTGGTCTGGTGAGGAACAATAATAAGCCAAGCTGACATATACTAACAGAGAACATAACGATTCATGATAAAATGACAAACACCAAAGCTCCAATATAATCAAGTGAGAAGCATCTGCAGTGAAGTCAAGATCACAGAATATCCATTAAATATCTGTCAAATCACTTTCAAGACAAATCTGTCAAGTTAAGATCACAAGATATCCAAGACAAGCTAAGATTGTCTTAAATAATTAAATAAGTAGCGGCATCAATCACATTTAAGATATTAGTTTAGAATATCTTTGTAGGAAAAGCCTAAAATAAAATTGAACTCAAGCAGTCAAATATGGAAAATCCAGACTTTTGATGAATGAGAATTTAAGATGCTAACACAAAGTCTGTTCTATAGTTAAGTCATAAAGATATGGGAGAAAAAAGTAAGCAAACCAAGAAGTTTGATTTGAAAGTAATTTCTCAAATTATTCAAGCGCCATATGCATCATGCCTTTCCATTATGTGGAGAAAAATAGAGAGCATGAGGTTCATAAGGCACCGGAATAGCTTTTAATGGGCAATTGTAAATGCATACTAGTCATGTTTGAAAGTAATTAACAAATATAGTAAATTTTGCATCATAAATCCCATAGCAATTCCAAAACAAAGGCCTTTTGAAGGACAAGGAAGCATTTCCAAAGTAGAACAAAACCATGGAAAGATGGAAATTTGATTAAAGGAAGTACCTTTAATAAGTATACAAATGCAAATGAGAGCTAATTTGGCATGACTAAACATAAGAGACTTCATTGGTTATATCTGTTGACGAGCAAAAACGAGCAAAGCATCTTTGGCTAACCAAGTCATACGAATGCAGGATAAACAGTAAGAGTAGACTAAATGGTTACTTTTCTCTTTTGTAATACACCATTCAGGAAGCATTTAGCCAACAGATCCTTATTCATAAGCCTTAAATAGCCTCATCAGAAAACATAGAAATCATATATCTGTACACTCTTATAGGACTATCTCTTTCATAATATGGCATTCAACACATCAAACAGTAAGTTTCATCAGTTGAGGCAACGGATTCTTTCATTAGATAGCATAGCCACAAACATCGCAATTATATATTTATATCCACTTACCAGAGCTATTACTTTTGTAGTACACCATTCAGGACATCGGATAGTGAAATTTCAACAAATATTGAGGCAACAGTTTCTTAACCATAAGCCTTAAACAGCACAGACAGAAGATGTCACAATTATATAAATGTGGACTCTTGAAGCCCAGAAATATGAGGTAATCACTTCTGCAATATGCCATTTGGGACACAGATGAAAAGATTCAATGGGCATTGAGGCAAAAGATTCTTATCTATAAGCCTTAAATAGCATAGTCAGCAAATGTCAAAGCTATATATTTAGACTCTTAAGCACAGAAATTTACAATGATCGCATTTATCCAAGTTAGACAGTTCAGTTATCTCAGAGAATCAGATATGAACTCGAAGCTCAGGAAAATGACCACTTGGAGCAATACCACAGGCATTAAATTGGCATCACCAAGTTCAATCAGTTTTATACCATTAATCAACTAAAGCAAACACTTTCAAATTAAATTAGTGAGAAGCATCTAATCAGTCATATACCATTAATCAACCACAGCAAACACTTCCAAACTGAATCAAGAGAGAAGCATCTAAAGTGTATATGTGTCTGGTTGCGTAAGTTTCTTGGAGAATTAATACCTACCTTGGCAAGAATGAGCGGAAAGCCTCAGCCAGCCTAAGCTCTTTCATTTCCACATACGCATGGGCCTTTGAAGCAAGGGGTCATAAACGAAGATAAGAATCATTCAATTCATTCAGTAGCATAACATTAGAAGCGGATAAGCCGTCACTGCATCTTTTTGTTATAAAAGAAGTTACAAAGTTAATTAAAAGATCAGGAAGAACATGGAGAAGCTCTTGGAATTGGACAATGAAATTCAGATCTTTTCCTTATCATGTCCAAGAAGCATCAACTACTAATTAAAGCCACTACAAAGATGAATAAAAATAATTAAAGAACTGAGCCTGATGCAATAGGAGAAAGCAAATCACATAATCACTGATAATTTAATATCATAATCTCCAGATTTGGTGAAAATTCAGTAAAAAACCCTTCAGGAAAGTTGCATTTACAAAAGGCATTTGAAGAAAAATGCGAGCATTCATCGCTTAGTGTTACAATCAGTCATTGGTGGAAACACCAAACTTGCCAAGTTGGAAAGATGGTCTAATGAAGCACCTACAATAGGCAGGCATGGCAGTTCAAGATTCGCAACTTCAAAAGATACTTATTTTACATGATTGAACCAAGATAATAAGGAAATCAAAATCAGATTAAAGAAGATCATAATTAACAGAAGAACTAAGTTGATTACTCTGGAGCCCGGGGCATAATTAAAAGAGAGCCTTTAAACTCAATCAATCTGATGAAAATGCAGAAGGTAAGCAAATCCAGTATAAAAGGAAACGGTTTTCAAGTCCCATGAAGGAAAAAAAAATCTTGATGAACTGCAGCAGTATTGGAACAAAACCCAATCAGAACAGCAAGCAACAAGGAAAAAACACATGATATTTCTTATTTCTGGATGCATAACAACCCCCTTGATTACATGATAAATCAAAAAGATAACCAGTATTAATAAAATCTGAGAAAGACTAGTGTTTTCCACAGCAAAAATGCTTTTTTTTTGGAGGGAACAGATGGAATAAACCAATCTTCCTCTTCAGGTCCACAAAAGGAGCACATTCCACCAATTTCCCCCTCTCAAAATCCAAGATAAAGAAAATCCTAAACCAGAAATCTGAATAATCCGATGATTGAACTCTTGATCTATCCAATGATTCATTCACATAACCCATCACAATCACGAACATTTGTCATCCAACAAAAAAAGAAAAAGAGGAGAAATATTTTTAAAAAATTCTACATAGAAAGAAGTCCCCGTTTATTTCTATTCAGTGAGCTACAATGAGATCGGAGTTAAATACATCCACAACAGCATCCGACAACTCCGGCCCCGATGGGCTCGAGGGGACGAAAAAGATGGACTTGGCGGCGACTAGCTTCTTCCGCTGCAGGAACCGGGGGCCGTGGGACCTGACAGCGAAGCAAGGAGAGCCGTCCATCTGGGCGGCGGCGGCGGCCGCCGCCGCGTTCGGTGTGGCCTGTGGGGAGGAAGGAGGTGATAGGCGGGGGATCGGGATCTTAAGGGTAGATCGGGGAGATCGGGCACAAATCCTGGAGTCCCGGAGCCGGGCGAGGGCACCCGGTCTCAGGTACCTGTGGAACCGCCCCTCGATCTTGGCGTTGGGGCTTCGAAGCCTCCGGTTCATGGCGGAAGGGGAGGAGGCAGAGAGAGAGGGGGGATTGGCTTTCCTTCGAGAGAGCGAGGGAGGAGAGGGGGGTGGGGAGGGGGCGAGAGAAGGGGTGGGATTTGGGGGGGGGNNNNGATTTAAGGAGGGGGTGGGGGTGGGGGTGAAGAGGCGGGAAGATGAGAGGGGAAGGAATCCAGCGAATCGGTGCGAAACAGTGGTTTTTAAAATGGAAGGCGGGACTGTTACGCTATTAGAGAGAGTGGGGCCCATCATGGATACCGTATACGGGAGGGGCATTCCGGGAATTGGCGTTTTTTTTCCAGCTAGTCCTGCACGTGTTTCATTTTTTGCGGGGGAAGGTGCATTTTGGGAAGGGACATGAGTGTTTAAACAAGAGACGCTATTTGCACCCAAAAAAAAAATAGACGTTATCTTTTGATATTTCTTTATTTATTAAACACAAACTACCATCTCGCATTCATTAAAGTGCAAGGAATTCCACGGTGAGGATTTGTATACCAGATTCCACGGTGAGGATTCAGATGGAAGGCTTTGATTTCTGATTTCTTTCGAAGGGCAAGGTGCGGTGCAACGTTTTTTGTTTTTTTCCCCATGGAATCTTGCAAATGTAGTGATGGCAAGTCAAGGTAACGGTCGAGCAATTCATAATTACTCGAATCCGATGGTCATCATCCAAATCCGAATCCTATAAGAATCGTTGTCTGAATCTTGAATTTTTATATGCTTTGGAGGAAAAAAGTAGCATGATGAATCCACATGCTCTTGATTGAAAAATATAGGTAAGAATAGAGATCATTTGGACCTTACTGCAGGGACACTGTTTTAGAACCTAAGAATTTAGGGTATGATGCATGGAACGATGTGAAACTGGTAAAATTTTTCGAAAGTATTCATGCCCACTTTTAATGATTTAGGTAAGGATGCCATGTCTATTTGCATGATAATCTGCATGCATGCTATATGTAATAACAAAATTATTGATTCTATGATACGATGGGGACGATAAAATGCGGCCTCTATCAATATTTTTAGGGTTACACAAAATGGATGATGTTTTGATTACAAAAGTCTTAGAATCTAATGCTAGAATTAATGCAGATACGGGGAAGATTGATAATCCATTAGAGGTGCCAACTAAAAGAAAGCTAGCTTGGAGCCTGTTAATACAAACATGAAATGCTAAATTATTACAGCTTGATTTGCGATCATAAGGATTTTTTAATGTGTAAAAAGCCATATCTAAGGACTTGTGTGGTTAAAACCATAACAAAGTAATTGAAGGTATAATTCAAAATGCATTACTTTTTTTATAGAGTGCATATCTCAACATAACCATCTTGACAGCATCCAAAGTACATCCTCTTGTATCTGCATACTTTTACAATAATTTGAGTTATGTGCGGATTTCAAGGCATTGCATGGGTCTTATATATTGCCATGACCCTGAAAAGCCTATAATAGAAGGGGACAGGATATTACTAGAGGGAAACTCTGCCATGCTAGTTGACTAGATCTGGGGAGGAGATTCGGATGGAGACAGGCACCCGTTGCTTCGCAAGATCTGCAATCTGGCTAGGGAGATGGGTTCTTTCCAGATAGCATATGTTTATCAGGAGGCGAACAGTGCAGTAGATTGGATCGTCTTCTTTGTGGCCTAGCATTCGGGTGGTGTGATTTGGACCATGGTTGGAGATATACTTCGCCCTCTATATCACCTTCTTTCTTTTGATTTGGCAGGCAATACTCATGTGAGATCTATATGAAGGCAGTTTTTAACCCCCCCCCCCCAAAAAAAAAAAAAACCTATAATACAATATATACTCTCAACACCCAGAGCAATTCATATTATTCATTTAGAATGAGAGTTCAAATCTTCTATGGTGTACGTTTGCACCGAAAGAGCTACACAATTTCGATGCCACTGTGTCATCCACGTCATTGGTGTGGCATTGGTGTCATACGCACCGTATTATTAGATAACCATCTATTTTCATGATGGAATAATATGGTGGCAATCGAAAACTATACAACTTTCTACGATCCAAAATACATACTGCCTCATGTCCCAATTTTTTATGAAGGTGCTGCAGAGACAAGTGGACATATGAACAAAGCCTTAGTCACTACTCCGAAGTTTGCTCTTAATGGTAAAATAAATGATCTTGCTTTCTTATTCATTTGATACAACACAAACCATGGATTTTTTCTCTACATTTGAGAGAAAAATGGAGAATTGCCTCCCAATTATCCTCTCCTAGCTGTTATCCCTCAGCTTAACATCCTTTTTCTTGCTTTGCAGCTTCTCTTTTATTCCATATTTTTTGACCTGCAATTTTTATCACTTTCCCATGCATCCGCTACATACTAAAAGGTGAATGAACTCTCCAATTTGTATCGCCTGCTCACAGTAAAATTTATCTATATAAACAATAGTTCACGAGTTAAAAGAACGATATTCAAAAAAAAAAAAAAAAAACGTTGAAGGAGCTTTGGTATAAACATATGCCTAGGAACTACATAATCCTCAAATATTGGTTTACCAAATGTGTCATAGCAAGGGCATGTAAAACCACAGTAATTCTACTACAGTTTTGAACATGTATTTGCTAGCAATGAGTGATCTATCAAAATTAACTTGTTTTCTTAATTACAATGGTCTAACGAATGGTTTCAAATAGAATTTTTTTTTATGAATATCTTTCTAAATATCGAATTTCATACGGATACCCTTCCAAAATTGATATTTGTATGTATACTCTTGTAAAATACTTCTTTGCTATTCTATCTTTTTTTATTCTTGTTTTTACATATGTACCCACGCCATCTAACGTTGTTAAAAAATTAACAGTTTTAAATTAAAATGACTAAAATATCTTTAATAGGTAGATATACAAACACAAACATTTATAAGGTGATCGCGATGGAGAACAAAAAAGTAATTTTAAAATTTTATTTTATTTTTAATTAAAATAAATATGGTTTTACTAATGATGTTAGAAGAACCATTATAAAATAAATATAAATTTCAAAAGGATATTCATGCAAATTTGAATTTTTAGAAGAGTATTCATGCAAAAAACTCTTTCAAATAACCTGCAAATAATTATCAAAATTATCTGCTCGAAAATAATTTGTATATTTGTTCACTAATTTGTCACGGCAAAGGCACCTGGTATAGTGGTATCATGGAATCTTCCCTGGTGCTTAATGAGGTTTAAGGCTCGTTTGGTTCGCGGGAAAAAAAGAGAGAAAGTGTGGTCAACGGAAAAGTAATGAGATGCCTCTTGTTTGGTTGGAGTTTTCAAGGAAGAGAGACGGAAAAGTTATATTTCCATGGAAATATGATTCTCATATTTTATAGGAAAGTCTTTCCTTAAATATAACTTATTTTCTTGATTGCAATGGTCGATATTCTTAAGTATTATGGAAATAATTATCATCACAATCCATTTACAATTTGACATAGAAAACTTGTTAGTTTACGATCCACTTTTTGTATTTGGTTATAACTTAGGCACTATCTCTAAACAAGAATTCTCCAATAAAACAAATCCTCCCATACATCTTGTAGCCTTGATCATTGTTCTTTGTTGTCGGAAGTGCCTCCAAAAATTTTCCGCCATTCACCATTTGGTTTGAAACTCAAATTGCATATCTTTACATCATGTATTCCAAATGCATATAAAGTACTCATTTACAGATTTCTCAAATACAGCGATTTCTAAAGTAATCTAATAAAGATCAAGACTTGAATTATTGTTTAATTATCTTTTATTAGCCTATTTTTATATTAATTATTTATTGTATTCTAAGTTTCATTTAAAACACGGTTCAATGTAGATATTCGATTCTACGGACCTTTGTTCTCCCAAAAACAACAAATTATTAAAGATAACACCATAATCAGTTAGAGGGGGAAAAAAGTGTGGGAGGCCAGGAACCAAATCTTTCCGCATTCTCCAATTATTATTATTATTATTATTATTATTATTATTATTATTATTATTATTATTATTATTATTATTATTATTATTATTA
>JAOXJJ010000725.1:17655388-17679268 GCA_025769935.1 Phoenix roebelenii | reverse complement strand
ATAAATAAATACCCCCCCCACCAAAACACACACACCCACACACACACACACAAAAACAAAAAAAAAGAACCAGCCTCTGTTACACCCCCTGCTGATTTTTTTTTTTATAGCTAATTCTTTCTTTTTTAGAAGAGATAAACACTTATGACCAAGGCATCCATAAATTCTGTGAAATTTTAGATCACATTAGTAGCACCAATATGTGAATCATCCTTTCATGCTGGATGTGAGCCATTTATATTTTTAGCTCCTTGTTCTCCTCCATACAGGTTCCTGTAGATCTTGTTATCGATCACTCAGTACAGGTAGATGTGGCAAAGTCAGAGAATGCTGTTCAGGCAAACATGGAACTTGAATTCCAAAGGAATAAAGAGAGATTCAGTTTTCTTAAATGGGGATCTACTGCTTTTCATAATATGCTCGTTGTTCCTCCAGGTTCTGGTATTGTACACCAGGTAAGAGTTTTAAACTATCTTAGAAGCTGTCGTGCTTTCCTCCTGTATTAAGTTTATTCCATATCAATCTTAAACTGATGTTGTAAGCATCACGAATCATGATTATTATGGTTTTTTTGTATTAGTTTTATCTGAAGGTGCAGTGAAAAAAAAATTCAGGTTAATCTGGAATACCTTGGCCGAGTTGTCTTCAACACTGATGGCATTCTGTACCCTGATAGTGTGGTTGGAACTGATTCGCATACAACTATGATTGATGGATTAGGCGTTGCTGGCTGGGGAGTTGGAGGAATTGAAGCTGAGGCTACAATGCTTGGTCAGGTAAAGTATCATAGAATAGGTCCCTTTTTTCTCTTTAAAGGACTGATTGGTTAACCGGTATCTGTTCTGGATGAAAGCTATTATGTGGATTTTAAGTGTACTGATGGCTAGAGTAGCTTTCTTTTTAAATCTATTATGGTTAACGGTTTAGAAGACAAATGCCCCTTTTGCCTGTTTTCCACTTAAACTGCACATGGATGATATTCAGTCACTGCATATTTCAAGACCTAGATTTGTTCCTATAATTTCAAACTCTGTTGCCATACAATGCTATGTATATAAGTTATGCATCTGATATATGTTTTATATTTTAATTTTGAATATTCATTCTATGAAAAAAATAGATTTAATTACTCGGAAGCTCCACTGTTTTTTTATAGTCATTCTAATTTTTTTGCCTCTCGTGGTCATTTATACTTAAACCTTTTTTCTTCTTTTTTAGATATGATTTCAGTGCTAACACATTGATATGTGTGTGACTACTAGTGCCAGTCTATGCATTATAAGGCATTGTTTGATATATTTATTCCCTAAATTTAAAGTTCTTTTTTTTTGCTGAGAAACTGAGAGTAAAGATGGTTTGTTGGAGAATTAAAAGGAAAAATCAGGGTGAGGAAGTAAGAAGAAAATAAACTCTACATTTTCTCTAGGAGGCCTAAGATATTTCTTATTTGGAAAACAGCAATTTTGGAGAAAATAACATATAGTTTAGTGGTTCAATACTTCAATCTTACCATATCTTAAAAATTTTCTCTGCAACTTTCTCTATGATCTTCTTAGTTCATCCAAACTTAGAAGATTCCAAGTTTTGTTTTTCTTTTTTCTGCTGGTTTACTTTTCTGTTATTCCATACTATCAGCAAGCGAACAAAGCTTGAGTCCTCGTCTAAATCTTTTTTCCCTTTATTTTTGTTAATTACACAAGTACATTCTTTAGAATAGTTTAGAACCAAGACCACCAAAACTACCAAATGCTTGAACCCATTATTCTTGCCATTCAAGCAGTCATGGAAGCTGATAGTCTTCCAATGCTGCTTCCCTTTGTTTTTTGTGCTTCCTTTTCTGCCACAGGTTCTTATTGGTTCTTGCTCAGCCTCTATTTGACCAAGGGAGGATATGATGAATAAAAGAGGGGAGATGGGTCACCACCAAGCTTTCATATGATAACTAGAATCCAGGTTTCATTGACTGCAGTTGTATATTGTTTCAGGCTTTTAGCCTATGCTTAGCTTCTTAAAGGTGGCGCTATTATGTCAATTGAATCCTTTTATAACAGGCCTTCATTCTTAAGCAGTTATTGGTGATCTTCTCTCTTGCTAATCTTGTTCAGTACCTTAGAAGACAACCAATTGATCAATTAAAGTTACAATTTAATTGTTAACTCCATTTCTAGTTTAATCTCAGACAAACCATTTCTAGCTTAATCTCAGACTAACTTCAATATGCGGTAGATTGTTCCATAAGGAGTTCTTTTACTACACATACTACGAAGACATTTTCTGAAAACAACAGCAGCAGAAAAGGCAGCAAACCACGAAAACTCCCCACCTGACCCAAAAAATGTGGGGTGGTGGGGGAGGGGGCAGGAGGTGGGTTGACGAGTTACAGATCGATTTACTTCTTTAGGCCAACCTCTTTAACTAATTGCCAATGGGAAACCAAGAATTATTTTGACAAATTGGATAGGTTAGGGTTTTCTGGCTGGGCTCTTGTTTGGGCTGCTTTCCTTTGATAAAGTGTACCCAAACGATTTCCTGGCAGACCTTGTTTGTCTTTCATTAATCTTTTTTTAATATAAATATATCAGGGTCTTTTTTGCTTGGAATGCAAGGTGAGGCTTTAATCTACCTCCATCTAACTGTATTTACCTATCTTTTTGAGTAAGGTCTCTGGTGCTACCTCCCTCCTTTCATCAAATGGGAGACTTGAGTATTTACAAGTCAGTGAACATACTGTTTGCAATTTACATGCAAACTATTGGAGATTTGGAGTCCTTTTTTTTGTGGCAATGCGAAATTTCTTTATAGATTAAGAATACAACTATTCTGCAAATTAATTATTTTTTTGTGTTCAGATGTATTTTATTTGGCACTATATTTTGGCATTAAATTTATGCAATAGTTAGCACTTTTTTTCAAGAGCAGTATTATTAATTTTTTACATTGTGCTGAAAACATCAAAAATCTTCACATTAGAAGGAAATTTATCAAATTAACTGATTAAGTAACATTTTAAAATAACCTTTCCATAGAGAGAATTTGCTTGTTTCCTTGTTTCATAATTTACTTCATGCTTGTGCTTCTTCACTGGAATAATAAAACAAGATTTTGTTCTATGTCTGTAATTTGTTTTAAGTGGCTAATGCTTTATTTATCTTATTTGGCAGCCCATGAGCATGGTTTTACCTGGTGTTGTGGGGTTCAAGTTGTCTGGGAAATTACGCGATGGGGTCACAGCAACTGACCTAGTATTGACTGTAACACAAATGCTGAGAAAGCATGGTGTCGTCAGCAAGTTTGTGGAGTTCTACGGTAGATATCATTTCTTACTCATTGATTTAGTAGCACTAATTCAGCACCATCCTTTTCTGAATCCTAAAACCTCATTATATAGGTGAGGGTATGGGTGAGTTATCATTGGCTGACAGGGCAACAATCGCTAATATGTCACCTGAGTATGGAGCAACCATGGGTTTCTTTCCTGTAGATCATGTCACTCTGCAATATCTCAAACTGACAGGAAGAAGTGATGAAACTGTGAGTATTTCAAAGTTCTTGGTGGAACCTGGTGTATTTCTTCTGATTTACTGCACTGTCATTTTTTACTCAACGCTTGTGATAAAGAGGAAATTGCTTGTCTTTCCATTTTCACAATTTTTTGGAAAATATTCTGGGTAAAAAAAGAAACAAAGACGTGCAGAGAAATTCCTGCATGTTTTATGGTCTATTACATCTTTGTTAATCTAGTTTTGTTATTGTGTGCATCAAAGAAGTTAAATATCTTTAACCAAATTTTCTATATTTTTTGGTGGGAGTTTCCAATATTTTGTAGCAACTTCTGAATATAGAACCATCTAAGTGAGGCTGGTTTACTAAATAGAAACCTTTTCTTTCAATTAATGTATATAGGTAGCAATGATTGAGTCCTATCTGCGAGCTAACAAGATGTTTGTTGATTATAGTGAGGTAAGCCTTTTTTTTTAAAGAAATTATACATATAAGTTTTAAGAGTTGCATGACTGATGTGTCTTTTGCGAGTCAGCCTCAAGTAGAAAGAGTTTATTCATCTTATCTAGAGTTGGACCTCACAGATGTTGAGGCCTGTGTTTCTGGTCCAAAGAGGTAATCTGCATGCATAGTATTTCCTGCTGTCAATAGTTCATCTATAGTTTCGTTCCTGATTTGTCATCTGAAGTTTCTTCTACTAATATCTATGACAGACCGCACGACCGAGTTCCTCTGAAAGAAATGAAGGCAGACTGGCATTCTTGTCTCGACAATAAAGTTGGATTCAAGGTGATGAGTGTGAACTGCATTGTAGATTGTTTTCTTCCAACTGCAGCTAGGGTTTCTATCCATACCAGAATCTGTAGTTCTATACAAATTGAGTATACCAATGATAATTTTTATGCTGGAAATTTTGTACATATAGATTAATGCATTATGCGGCCTTGACCACTACTTCATATAGTCTTTGTTACACATCTGCTGCTTATAATTTCGCCAGGTTTCATGCTATCGGCCGATTTTAGCATATAATCCTAAATTCCTCATTGTTGCACCACATCTATTGATATTCTGTACTTTTTTAAATCAATTTTATAGATATAAACCTGGAACTCAGATTGGATTTTATGCCTTATCATATTTTTAACATGGTACATATTGAAGTCAGATTGTCGACTCATATGTAATGCTAAGGAACTTGGGTGCATGTTTACTTGATTTTAGTTCAGTTGTAATCCATGTGGTTTACATATCATAGTCACTGAGCACTTTGACTTTGTTATTGTCAGGGCTTTGCCGTGCCAAAAGATTCACAGGACAAAGTTGTGAAGTTCTCTTTTCATGGACAACCTGCAGAGCTCAGACATGGTAGTGTTGTTATAGCAGCTATTACGAGCTGCACAAACACCTCCAATCCCAGTGTCATGCTGGGTGCTGGTCTTGTTGCAAAGAAAGCTTGTGAATTGGGTCTTGAGGTTTGTTCTTATACCCAAATATATCATGGCCCAGGGAAAACGTGTTTTTCTTTGGATTTGAGTTTTGCCTTCCTACTTTTTCGGTGTATTATTGACAAACTAAACATAGTTAACAGGTTAAGCCATGGATAAAAACAAGTCTTGCCCCAGGATCTGGAGTTGTTACCAAGTATTTGCTCAAGAGGTATATGGATTTGTAATGTAAAAACAACTCTTAAAATGCCATTTTCTGTCATATTACTCTTGTTATTCCATCAATACTTCACACTTCTATTATTGAAGAGAATCTGAAATGTGGTTATTGTTTTTCCTAGTGGACTGCAAAACTATTTAAATCAACAAGGTTTCCATATAGTTGGATACGGCTGCACTACTTGTATAGGAAACTCTGGAGATCTTGATGAGTCTGTTGCTGCTGCTGTCTCTGAAAATGGTAGCACTATATTTTGCCTTTACTCTCATTACTACTTTTGTCACTATTCGTTTCTTTTTCTCGACATGAATACACTACGTTGTATATATTTTATGTGAATCTTATATTGATTTTCTTTGTATTGTTGTCACAGATATTGTTGCTGCTGCAGTGCTTTCTGGAAATCGGAACTTTGAGGGCCGAGTGCATCCCCTAACTCGCGCTAATTATCTTGCTTCACCTCCACTTGTTGTAGCATATGCTCTTGCAGGCACGGTAAGTAAATATTGGTGTTTGTGTTTGTGTCATCAGCAATACTGGGAAAAGCAGTTGGCTCGAAAGTAATAGCATGTATTAGAAAAGATTCAGAAATATAAAAGTAACACAAGAAAGTGATCAAGAAACTGTTTCGATATGCATCCAAGAAACTTAACAATTTTTGTTCTTGACCATTTAACGTAAAGAAAGTGCTTGGATTAGCCTTACTTTCATATATAATGTACATATCCAAGTGCTAACATTATATGTTTAGTGCTATCATTTCATACCAAAATAGTGATGCTGCTTTTGTTTTCAGAATTTCAATAATTGTTGCTTGTTGAATATGTATGCTTAAAGGTCTTTTGTCAACTGATAAAGCCTTATGGACTTCAAAAATGGTAGCAGCTATAATTAGTGAAATATAGGATTGTTCATTTGTTACTTCACGTTGCAACTGCAGGGCATTAACATCAAGAATAATGAAAAAAATATTATAACATGGCAGGCAGGATGTCATCATGTAAACAATTCCGACAACATAAGGTTTTGTTGTCTGGCTTTTGTTGTCAAATACATATATCTGAGTCAAACTTCAAAGTGAGCACAGGGTTGCAGGATTGTTTGACATTCTGTAAAGTTTTTAAGACCATTAAACAAACTCTAAGAACAACAAAAACCAACTTCTGATTTGATTATGGTGAGATTTTTTTAGTGGCCATATTGGAGTTGCCATTCAAAGAGTCTAACTATATGTTGATCTGTTAAAAAAAATGCAATTCTATCACCAAAAGAAATGCAATTTGATGTTATAATGAGTATCCAAAATTCTGAATTGCTCAACATGCATTAGACTTATGGATACATGTGAACTAGGGTTGGAAGTGGGTCGGGCCGGGTTAGGCTATGCCCTTACCTGAACCCACCCGAATTTTCTTTTCAGGCTTCAGCTTGAAAATTTTTGGATAATCCAAGCTCAAGCCTGTGTTGAGCCCAGGCCCGAGCCCGGTCCAAATTACCCATTTGGGCCAAAAATAGGTCTGGCCTGAACCTGATTGAAGTTTAATATTTTATAATATTGCTTCACAAGTAAATGAGCTTGTTAAAAATTTGGCTCTCTCCTATAACACAAGTAAATGATACATGATATATTATTCTTAGCTAAATCCATTTTAATTTGTCCTTTACTTCCTCATTATTCTCTCTAAATAACAGCACACAAAAACAAATTGATTCAGGCCTGAATTCAAGCCTCGTTTTGGGCATTGTTCGAGCTTGGGCTTGGGCCAGGCCAATGACATACTTGAGAATGAGCTTTACATTTAAGCCCAAATTCGGTCTAAACTCTTTTGGGCCTAGCCTGAAGCCCGGCCGATGGGCCTCGGGCCGGCCCAAGCCCATTTCCAGCCCTAATGTGAATGTTGCTTATTCTAGCTGGACAAAGAGATCAAGTACTCTGCTTTTATGCAATACTATTTTTCTTACTCCTATGGAGAAAGAAAACTCGTATCTGCAAAATAGAAATGTAGCAACTGAATATTAAGTTTTTAGTGGATTGGGCCAGGTGGTAGTAGCTAATGCCTAAAATTTAATTGATTAATACTGCTTTTGTTGTCTTAACTAGTTTGCACTAACTGAATATTAAGTTTTTGGGGGATCGTGCAGGTGGTAGTTGCGCATATCTAAAATTTAATTGAGGAATACTGCTTTTGTTGTCTTGGCTAATTTGCACTAAAAGATGCACATATATTTAAAGAGCATCTATTACTAAATCTTTTTGTTATAGTATATCAATAGTTTCTCCTATATTTTACCTCTCCCGGTTTCAGTTTCATGCATTTACTTGAGATGCTCACTTGCATTAAGTTAGGATGTTTGAGATAGATAAAAGTGGCATGGATACTTTATGATTCAAATAAATGCAGAAAGTCACTATGCTATGTGGGCTTATCTTGTGCTGATTCATGTCTGTTGTTTCCAGTTCTTTTTCTTATTATTCACATATGCTGATCATAATACTTCGAATTGTAAAACTTGTGGTTGGTATACCTATAATTTACACAATAGATTGGTTCCTATTCATGAAAACCACATTTAGGAACAAAATATATTCTGTAACACTGTTATATTACGTGATACCAATCATGATTTTTTTTTTAAGGTGAACTGAATCTCTTGACAGTGAAGCTAACGATTAAATAAATAAGATGTTCTACATATACGAATGTGTTAACATTTAACTTACATTATGATATCATTTATAGGTTGACATTGATTTCAAGAAGGAGCCAATTGGAATAGGAAAGGATGGGAAGAGTGTTTACTTCAAGGACATATGGCCATCCACTGAAGAAATTGCAGAGGTAATACTGTAAATCTTGAAGATATTTGTTAGCTTAGAACTGTCATATATGTTCCATACTCTTTTCTAAATGGGACACTAAAGACTTCTTATGGGTTGAAAACTTTCAAGGAATCATATACTCTCTCTTTCTTTCTCTCTCTCTTTTCCCCTTTCTTCATTTGGGCAAGAACTGTGTCAACCTTTACATCCGCCTTCTCTTTTGGTGGGTAATATGAGGCCATAGGTGATTAGAACCCTAATGGCTGGATGCAAAGAAGGCCCATATGGCCGTACAGACCATATTTCATCCATATTGCAGGTTTCACTGCCTGTGGCAATTTGTTGTGTACTACAGTTAGAAATAAAAAACTTGGATGCACATCTTGATGATTCAAATCCTAGATCTCCACCACTAGGAGGGTAACCGAGATTTGCCGTATTGGTCGGTACCATTCCATACCGGTATCTAACTGGTATGCTGTCTTATACCATACGGACATTTGATATGCCTCGCCATCTCGTATTGTACCATGTATCGATATTGTAATAGGATGGTACCATTTTGGGATCCGGTACTGAGACAACGAACCTTGAGGGTGACAAATCATTTGTCTTCGATGCTGCTGCACTAGTGCACTCTTTGTATATGCTTTTCTTTTCCTCTAATATACACCTATAGTTTAGAAAGAACACCACTTTTGTTCATCAACCATTTCAAATTTTAAATAATCACTAACCAAAAATGTGTTACCATTCAGGTTGTTCAATCAAGTGTGTTGCCAGACATGTTTAAGAGCACTTATGAGGCAATCACAAAGGGCAATCCAATGTGGAACCAACTATCGGTCCCAGCCACAAATTTATACTCATGGGACCCTAATTCTACCTACATTCATGAGCCCCCGTACTTCAAAAATATGACAATGACTCCACCTGGAACTCATGGGGTGAAAAATGCATACTGCTTACTGAACTTCGGTGACAGCATTACAACAGACCACATCTCACCAGCTGGGAGCATCCACAAGGACAGCCCAGCTGCAAAATACCTCCTTGAGCGTGGTGTGGACCGCAAAGACTTCAATTCATATGGCAGTCGCCGTGGCAATGATGAAGTAATGGCAAGGGGAACCTTTGCTAACATTCGCCTTGTAAATAAACTCTTGAAGGGAGAAGTGGGCCCAAAGACAATTCACATTCCGACAGGGGAGAAACTTTATGTTTTTGATGTGGCAATGGTAAGTTTTGGGTACTAACTACTGAGCTTTTCCATTGGAGCATGTTCTGTTCATGTAATATTTGTATTCTTAGATGATTAGATTGGATATCCTGTGATTTTTGATATGACAAGGACCATTGCCCATATCATTTCTAACAGCAGTAGAATAATGGAGGGTTCTAGCTGTAAAAAATTGCATAGTCACAAGATTTCTGAATTGGTTCCACAAATGTAGATGCTTCATTGGCAGATGTCAGACTATCCATAAAGTTGACTGAAATTTACTGTTGCCTGTATTACTACATTGTGATGATTGGTTCTAGACCATTTTCCTTATTTCTTCTTTACTCTTTTGTGGTTTGTCTGGCAATCATTTGGTTTTGGGATGTCAAGGCTTAATTTAATGTTTGGTCTTTACTTCCATCAAGCCAAGCATGCTGAAGTGGGAATTTCTGCTGGGGCTCCAATTATGTTTTGCTAGGAAATATTTTTAGAGTGTGTAGACTTCCTGCTTTTGCTGAAAATTTTTGTTTTTCTAACTTTTCTAATGTTTGGTTCTAGTGCACTAACAATGATGTAAATGAACCTGTTAATGAAAGAATATTTCAATAATTTTCATTATCTGAAAATGAAGTGTGAGATAGTTTCGAGCAAGGTATGTTATACCGTACTGAATCGTGCCGTACGGAACGTACCGCACTATATCGATTTGGAACCGTATGCGGTACGAAGGGCATACCGATACTCAGTATGCCGAACCGGATGACACCAGAATGGGGCATACCATACCGGTTCAGTACTGATATGTAGTACGAGGGGTATATCGAACTCGGTACGTTGAACTGAGCTCTATATTGGGCATACCGACACAGTAACAGGGTGGCACGGTATGAGGCCTGGTACCGAGATGGCAGACCTTGGTTTCGAGCTATAGAAAGCATGTCATTTTCCATGTCCTTGATGGATGATTTTGTTTGGATCCTACAGCCTCATTAATCGTCTATTATATTACAGCATCAACCAATTAACATCTGGGTTGGATGCTAGATTTATTTGTGATACCTTGCTTCAGAGTGTAGGAACTGAACTTGATCTCCCTTTTTTATGTCATGCTGAACATCTTTTCCAGAGATATAAGGCTGATGGACATGACACCATAGTTTTGGCTGGAGCAGAATATGGGAGTGGTAGCTCTCGGGACTGGGCTGCCAAGGGCCCTATGCTGTTGGTTTG
The DNA here is from genome assembly GCA_025769935.1 of Phoenix roebelenii. NCBI lineage: Eukaryota > Viridiplantae > Streptophyta > Magnoliopsida > Arecales > Arecaceae > Phoenix > Phoenix roebelenii. The sequence goes on along the minus strand of JAOXJJ010000725.1, from coordinate 17,668,826 downwards.
TCTCTCTTTAAAATTCAGTGTTTTCTTGTATCTTAGCAGGTTGCTCATTCTTTTTTCTCGTGATTCTCCTATAATGTTGTCTTCTTTTCCATATCAGGGTGTGAAAGCCGTGATTGCTAAAAGCTTTGAGAGAATCCACCGTAGCAATTTAGTTGGCATGGGTATTATCCCACTGTGTTTTAAACCTGGTCAGGATGCTGACTCACTAGGTCTGACAGGTCATGAGCAGTATACAATTGACCTTCCGAGCAACATAAATGAAATACGACCAGGTCAGGATGTTACTGTTGTCACAGATGCTGGGAAATCTTTCACCTGTACAGTACGTTTTGACACAGAGGTAATTGATCATCCTGTTGCACAGATACTAAAGTACATGCTTAAATTGCGCAGCCAATTATTTTTGATTTTAGTTGCTAATATATTTCTGTCGGCCTCTTGTAATTAATTAACTGTTACAAAATAAACCTTGCTGTTCTCCCACACATTATACACCTTAAATAAGCTCTAATAAGTATCAAAACTGTTAAAAACCCTAAGTCTAAAAGTGTTCTTTTTTAAGAATCACACAATTGTTATCACAATATAGAATTTTTCTCTTTTGATATAATGATCCAAGACTGTGCACATTACATGTTGGATCTATTCAGCTTGATAGAACTAGATGTGTCCTTAGTAGCTGGATCCTTTTATATTTGGTGCCATACCTGCTTTGAGATTTTTACATTATCTTTTTTCTGCTATTCCTTTATAGGCGCTTTCTTGTTCCTCCTCTTGTTCCGAAAATTTTTTCTTCTCTTGAGAGCGCTATTCCATGCTTCTGCACCAGAATATTCTTCACCATGCACTCTTGATTCAGGTAACCAGGGATTTTTTCCCCAAGATTAACACAAGCCATGATTGTGGCCAGCCTCATGAGGTTTGCTTTAGTGGGATAACATTTCTCCACCTTTCCCATCTAGGGTCATGCTTCATTGGATTGGTTTGAATTCTTTCTGGCTACATTTTAAAGGTCTCTCTCTTCCCTCCCGCCCCCCTAACTTTGAATTCTTTACTTTTTAAAGGTCTCTCTCTTCTCTCTTTCCCATGTAGGGTCATACTTCATTGGATTGGTTTGAATTCTTTCTGGTTACCTCCCTCCCCCCACACCCCCACACCCCCCTCACCCATTCTCTTCAATCGAGATGGGTTTTGAAGTTACTAAAAAACTGGATAGGTTTAGATTAAATCCTCGGTGTTTTCTGTCTTCTGGTTATATGTGCAACACCTTTTTTTTAAGGAAGGATTTCACTCCATCTAATTGCCAAAACAAATCTTTTAGTAATGAAAAGTGCTCTCTCTCTCTCTCCATATATATATATATATACACGTGTGTACATGCATGCATATCTTCTTTATCACTAGCTGCTACCTTGTGATCTTTCTTTTCTTCTCTCTTTGTGCTGGTGGGGACTTCGCCACCTTGAGCGTCAGAATCCAGATAAATTCTTTGTGATCTGAAACCTATCAATTGTAGATTTGGTTTTGATGGTTGGTAGTGTTTTAAAAAGCAATTGGAATATGTGGGCGATCAAGGGACCACATAATAACCTATCAATTGTAGATTTGGTTTTGATGGTTGGTAGTGTTTTACAAGTAGTTGGAATATGTGGGCGATGAAGGGACCGCATAATGCATATGCAATATTCAGGCTATATATATATGGATGCATATATAGGTCCTATTTCTAACTATTTACAAATAATATAGTATATTAAGTACAATAAGAAACAATAATAATGATAGCAATTTTTTATGGATGGATAATAGCAATTACAACTAATAATTAGTGTTTATTTCTTAGTATCTAACACCCAATAGCCATAATATAGCATATTCAATATTTTAACACTATTAATATCCAATAGCAATTAATATCCATCAGCTTGAAGCTGCTTCACCTGCGTGGCCCATATAAGAATAGGCCATATATGTAGCTGCTAAGTGGCCTCAAATATGCAACCATATGATGCTAATATAGACCAGGCATACGGGTACGCAATGCTAAGTTGACCATCTTTTATGGTCTATATGCAGTATGATCACATACATTACTGCATATAGGCAGTGTGGCCTGGTCAAGGAACTACTTATACATATGCACAAATGCGGCAGCATCCACCACATTTTTAAACACCAATGGTTAGATCTGTAAGGAGCCAGGCATGTCCACCATTAGGCTTGTTGCTGTAATCTAATTAAATGCCATATCTACTACCCAGCTTGTTGCGTCATCTATCTTCATGCCATATAAAATCAAAACCATACTAATGGGAAGCGTGCTTTCCATATAAATCAGTGTTGGAGACACCATTACAATTCAGTCCTTCCAGAAGGCAGGACATGTGGAAAACATGAAAGAATGTGGATGGAATAGCTGTGGAATTTAGTGTAAATTGGTTTCTTAGCTGATTCCTTGAGCTTGCTGTGTGTTTCCTGCATATTTTTAGCTGTCTTTTTTCCCCCTTCTATGAGACATCTCTCACTTTTATTTCCATGTCCCGTATTTTACGCATCCATTTTTCTTCTATGGCAACTGCTATTTTTTTTTTTTTCTCTTTTTGTGGGAGGGGGGTGTTGAATTATTACCTGTCAAAAATCCCTTGCTTATTTTTCCTTCAAAGTGTTGATAGTTTAGATATGCCCGTTAAAAGACTGAAATCTGTATGTATATCCTTCGGGTCATGTTACAGTCACTTCATCATTCTAACCTTAGTTTAGCTAGGTAAAAAGTTAACTTGATTTGTCCATTCACTGTTTTTATGCTATATATAAGTTTTGGAAACTTCAGGACAAATACGTGTTTGTGCCAATGGTATATATTTCCTTTTACACCTTTTGAACATTCCTCTGAAGCATTTTTTTGTGAAGAGTACGGAACACAAGGAAAAGAAACTTTAAAGGTCTAATGACAATGTATTATGATAATTTTTTATTAGTGAAAGGGGTTTCCGATAGTACATATTTCTTTTCCACTTTTTGAAGGAAGCAATCAAGTGCTATTTTTGAGGAGTATATGGGGGTATAATAACAACGGAATATGATAATGTTAGTGTTAATGAAGGGGATTCATCAAACCACCCAAGCATGTATGCAAGTTTCGAATTTTTGGAGGGGCATATGTACAGGTCACTTTCTATGCTGGATATCAATAAGCAATTTCAAAGGGTTGTTGCAGCAATTCCTTTTTCTGGTGTCACCGGATTGAATTTTCTTTTCATGTATTTTGTAATTACTAGATTTCTAAAGAAATTATTGGACATTTTATATTCAGAAGTTCTATCATTGTACGTATAAACAAGTGTGCCTACACTGTTCAGTTAGGTAAAGTTGGAGAACACTCATTCTGTTATGGCTATGTGCTTTATTTCTTCTCCAAGAAAAGGTGCAATTAGCATCATTCTGTTACAAAAAAATAGTAGTGCAACTACTACCAATTGCATGTGACAGTAATGGAAGCACTGTGCTATGCTGTGTCCATAAAAAAAAAAAGAGTGAAGATCTATTATCAACTATGGTCATGAGTATCCTCGATATCATTAGTCATTAACTGAATCTTTTAACCTTTATTGATGTTGGCCCTGCAGGTTGAGCTGGCTTACTTCAACCATGGTGGTATTCTTCCATATGTTATTAGAAATCTGATCAATTCTGAGAGCTGAGCAAAACATCTGGAGAGTTGACTTGAGATGTTGGTATGCTGGGAGCAGCTCTTACCTTTGTTCTTGCAGACTGTAATCTTGTTGTGAGGTGGGGTTGGTTGTTTCTGCCAGGAATTAGTTTTAGTAATAAAGTGATGTGCCAAATGAATTTTCCTGATATGCCTCACTGAAGTGGATAAAATCATAGGCCAATGATAGATACTTTAGTTTAATGAAAATAAATTTTTGAAGTATGTTAATGTGTGTTATTTTGTGGTAACTTGGTGGTGCGTTTGTGGATAAATGCTGATAATATGTTGGAATTATATGTTTTTTCTGCTGACAATATATTTTCTAACACAATGCTGTTAAGCATGTCTGATGCTGAGTCATGATGAAAAATGGCCTGGAAATCTCTTGCAATGTTGCAAAATCATGGTATCCCCTATCCACGTAATGAAGGTTCATGTGCTTGGCTGTTGTGCCTGTTGTAGGCCAAATTTTGATTGGAGATTAGCGATGGTGATATCTCCAGGTGTGCATTACATCAGTCATTATCTTCTCTCGTAGGCTGGCTGGTTCACTGATGGCGCACAAACTGGATTAATGGGGTCAAGTGTAATGCATGAGTAAAGAAATGGAGGGAGACGGTAGAATAAAGCTATTCCATTTCATCAGAGGTCTTCTGTTTTATCTGGGTGAAGTGGATAAATACTGGAGCATTAACTATGTGTTGATTTTTTTTAAAATGCATCTCTTTTCCCTCTAAACTCTAGTTTGAGTGTAAGAATGATTGCCTGGCGGAATAGATTGAATTAAAGTTGTTTATTTTGCATAAGCATTTAACAGCAAGGTACAGTAAAGATGTAAGCCTGAAAAGTTGATTGAAGTCCCTTTCAAATTAGTGATCTGCTTTACTAGCGGTGACCTAGGGCTATTATGATGAGCAAATATTTAAGAGAATTGTTGAGAGATGTTGAAGCCTTTTTTAACATATAAGAGTCTGTGAACAATTAATATTACTGATCAATTGATAGGCGTGCTTGAGTGCTAAACCAAGCTTCATGGATTGTGCTAGTCTTGTCAAGCCGCGTGATGGAAATGCTTGAAGCATAGTCATTAACCCCGGACTGAACATCGACTTGGCTAAGGTTCCAGGTCACCAGCTAACTGGTTCGATTGGTCTACCTTGGTCAATAGTATTTTTGGCTCCTCAGAAAATAGGATTGTGCTCGCGATGGGATCATTTGCATGCAAGTTGCTCTTGCATCCAGAGATTTAAAGAGCATTCTTTTTTTTTTCTTGTGATTTTGTTCTACTTTAACTAGATTACTATTTCTACAGGTATGATCAGATGTAACATATCTCCAAGTGAATATTTCCTTTGTCACTAATGAAGGGAACAATTTAGTCCAGCCATATAATGGAACTAGAGAAAAACTCGAGTTGATTATGTGTGCTTAATTTTGCCACTTGAAAGAAAGCTCGACACTGGACAATAAGAATCCTAGTTACCAAAAAAAGAACAATAGGAATCTTGATTTTTTCGGTCCTTTCCTTCTGATCCTATTTAAGATATATTGTAGCATGTTTGTAGAACAAGTTGCATGTTGCTCTATAAGAAGCAGAGGGAAAAATGCTAGAATTTGAATTTTGGTGAAGCATGACCTTTATCTCTCTCTTCCATGGCTTGATTCATTGTTGCACTCCATCAAGAATGGAAACACTTCCAACTCTCTTGTCAAGTGAAAAGATGTTCGGTTACTGCCTTAATGGTACCATGCTTCAGGTTTTGGTTCAAACCGAGAGATGATAGGCACAATTTATTAGATTTGCTATGTTTTTTCTTTTTTTTTTGCTTTGAGAGAAATGAGATTTCATGTAGTTCACACATATGACACTACCATTGCCTCAAAACCCTGCAGTGCAAGTTTAAGGTGTACCAAAAGGATGCTTTGGTGATGATATTTTCCATGCTCTAACACCCCATGATAAATTTTTTGATTGGATTACCGTACTTCATACGTATATAAACCCAAGTATTTTCCTACCAACATGAGCAGATTAAAACACATATTGGGATGCATGTATATATTACATGTGGTTGGTGAGACCTTCACAGCGTATAATCTTTTTTGATGCATGTACAGAATCAGATATTGTTGGTAACTCATGCACTTTGTGGCATTGCATGATTATGTTTGTGCAACAACTTCATTGATTCAACCACTACGAGTAGAGCCGAACATTGTAGATACCACACTCTCGCCCCCCTGCGTGCCTTCTGGGGTTGTCATCTAATGAGATGCCCCTAAGCTTGGGTCTACTGCATCCTTAAGACCTCGATCACTACAAACTATGCACTCTGACATGGTTCTTTTTCTACCCATTCTGGTTGTTCAAATGCTAGGACTTCGATGTCCAGATCCTCTGATGCCAAGTTCATGTCATCCACATGCTTTGAATTGAAAATTCTGGTTTTCCTGCTCCTTCGGTTCTGAAGGCAACTCCTTTACCTCTCGAACACTCCGACACTGCAGTCTTGGCATCAAGTTCAAATTTCAAATTTTAGCATCCTCGGTATTATTTGCTATCTTGCAGAATGATATAGCAACATTTTAGTTCTCAAATGCTAGAAATTGGGCATCTAGGGGTTTGATGCTAGGATTTTAGCGTTAAGAATGACACTCGAATGCTATTTTTTTTGGCATCAGAGGCCTTTTTATTGCCATGTGCTTCATGTATGCCGGAATTTTGAATCTGAATGGTAGATAAGTTGAGCTTATTCGCATTGTATCCTCTACTTGGAAATAAATCCCTTCCTAAAGAGTAGGTGAGAGTATCTGGCTGTACTCATGTGAGGACTATATAAAATGCCGTTTTTACCCAAAAAAAAAAAAAAGTGGGCGAGCTATGGGAAGGCCCTCGCATGGGCTATGGTGTCGAGAAGAGCAGAGGATTCCTGACGTAGTCCTCTCTCGATATGTGAGCGAGCGTCAGGAAGATGAGAGATTGAGGGGAAGTGCTACTTCGTTTTTTCTTCTTCACGGCTTGGTTCCCTCCTCCCCCTTCTTATCCTCACTCCTTCTCTCCCTCACTTTTTCTCTTTTTGATTTCAATTTTGATTTCATACAAACATTGTAGTTAATCCTTACATAACACAAGGCCTTCACCTCCATTTTTTTTTTTTGGATTTTATTAGAGGGAGGAATGGTGGCATCCACTTCTTCCTTCCCATCAATTCCTCTATCATCATTTATGATGCGGTCAGTAAAGAGAATTGTATTTCCATTTGTCTTTACAATGTACATGAGCAGCCTTTATATAGACTACTTGGCTGACGAAATTTGGTAAGGCCGACAGTTTGGCATAATTAACCACAAATCAATCAAGATGAAGTTTAGTAAGACCGACTAAGTTTGACATAATCAATCAATCAATAGATCTAATCCGTCATATGATTTTAACAGACCCGATGCTGGAACCAATTATCACATGATCGGCAACCAAGCTCCATCAAGAGTGGAGAGCGACTCACCATGCTCTAAAAACATGCATTCACCAAAAGTTCTCGACACAAAATCTAGAACAATTAAATATACAAGGTTTTCATGTTGTAGGTCGCCAAAGTCGAAGAAAATTGAAATAAAGTACATTACATAATGTGGCAAGAACTTTGCAGATACAACCAGTAGAGATAGAGCCGAGCATCAACTTTGTCGGCATTTTTCGATTCTTAAATAGAATTAAGTGTTATTGGATAAGCATGCTGCTCATGTTGATGGCTTGTGAATTTTGAGAAAACTGAAATAAAGTACGCAACATTAGCGAGTCACCAAAACTTCGTACATTCAGAATAGTTCCTGGTGCTTAAACAAGAACTAGAGTTGTTGTACACATTTTTTTTTTTCATGCTGTTAGTTGGTGAAATTCGAGAAAGCCAAAATGAAGTACAGAATGTTAGACGATTTTTATTATCCAATATTTTTTCTACTTTTTTTTAGATGATTTCAAGTGCTTTTCTAGCTGATGCTTTATATTTAACAGAATATTGGATCAAGCTGCAAAAGTTCGTAAACCGAAGCTGATGCTTTTTCATCGAACGCCAAGCGAATTAATTCCATTAAGGAATCCTACCGTGAATATTCTTTGCACGATTCTTTTTCCTTGTTGCTGCTGGCTGCTCTTTTTGTAGCTTAAAATCTTCTCGGCCGAACCAAGAGTATACGTTCCAAGACAAATTCTGTGTGTTTGCCTTGGAACTAAACTTGGTTTAGACTTCAGAAGCTCCTGAGAGCGCAAATTTGAAAACTCAGCATATTCCACCCTGTTGGCTAAACATTGAGCATCATGTCAATTTATTGAGGAACTGAAATATATTGATTAGAGTTAAATTTGAGTAGCGAATAATAAATTTTCTTCGATGGCCCGCTCTTGCACAACAGCTAGAAGGAAAAAAATCAAGATGCATGAGGGAATGTCAACAAAGAATAGCCCGTTGTTTCTACTGATGACACATCATGTAACAAATCATTTATCAAGTACTTGATCCAAGGAATCAAATTTATATAGCCAAACTATGGCCAATAAAAATACAAAACAATGGACAATGTACAAATTTTCTGATGTAAATTAGATACCTCAATGGTCGATTATACAACATCATAGTACTAACAACATGAATAATGGGTAAGTTATTTCCTAGTGACACCAGTGTAAGCTTCAATTACACTCTCTCTTTCAATGAGTGAGCTAACAATGGTGTTATATGTGTACTCATCAGGAGACACTCCTCTAAGAACCATATAATCATGCAACTCAATGACTTCATTCGCTTCGCAGTTCCTACTGAATGCGGTAATGACAATCGTGTAAGTAATTTGATCTGGAAGCAGACCCTTATCAAACATCACTTTCAAAAGCTCCTTTGCCTGCTGAAAGCATCCAAACTTACAGAGAAAATTTATTAACACATTAAAAGTGACTGTATTAAACACAATGCCCTGCCTCCTCATTTCATGACATAAAGCTAATGCATCTTCAAACCTCTGGCTGCTGAGATATGCACTAAGCAGAGTGTTACAAGTTAATACATCAAACATTAGACCTGCTTTTCTCAATTCTTCAACCACCAACCCTGCAATATCCACAGATTCCTCTTTGCACAAACCATGAACAATTGAATTGTATGTGATGAGATTAGGCCCTTGTCCTTCCTTCACCATTGCATCATATACTTGAAGAGCATCAATCACTCTTTTTTCTTTGCAGTATCCATCTATGAGAGTACTATATGTAACAACATCAGCAGCCAGACCACATGTAATCATACATCCCAATAGGTTTTTTGCTTCATTGATTTTCTCATGCTTACATAAATAGTTGATAAGGCTATTGTAGGGAACCACATCCTTAACAAGATTCTCTTCTCTAAATTGGTTATAATAACCCACAGCATCTTGCACATATCCATTCTGGCAATAACCGTCGATGAGAATTGAGTATGTGAACTTATCAGGAGAGACATGCCTATCTCTCATGTCGGACAACAAGAAACGAGCCTCTTCCACATATCCCTGCTTGAAGAGCCAATTCATAAGCGAATTATACATGACAACGTTAGGGGTCAAGCCTCTCTCCAGCATCTCATTAAACAATCCTAAAGCCTCTGCCATCTTCCCTTCCCTTGCATACCCATCAAGCAGAGTTGCAAAAGTTTCAACATTGGGCTCTATCCCTTTTCCCACCATGTCTTTCTTAACCACTTGCTCTGCAAACGGCATCTTCCCGACCTTACAAAGGCCATTAATGAGGCAATTATAAGTAACACAATTAGGCTCGATCCTCTTCCCTGAAACAACCCAAATCTTCTTCATAAGCTTGAAACCAAGATCGACATCGCCGTTTCTACAACACCCATCAACAAGCATGTTGAAGGTAACTATGTTGGGCAAAACCCCTCTTTTAAGCATTCGGTAGAACACCGAAAAGGCTTGCGATGTTTTGCGGTCCCTACAGAGGGCATAGACAACCAAATTGAAAGTGTTCACGTTCTCAACATACCCACAAGACAGCATTTCCTCATACATCTTCCAGAACCCATTGCCATCTTGTTTCACCACCAAAAGATGATTCAGAAAGTTATTCCAAGCATGAATCGAAATCCAGAAATCCTTCTCTCTCAGCTTTTCAATCACCAAGTAAGCATTTCTTGTCGCGCCAATCTGAGTGCAAGCCCGAACCAGGGCATCGTATACCGCTGGGCTGGGATCGCAACTGGTGTCTAAAGCATTCAAGAATTCCAGCACCGCGACACCCCTTTGCTGCATCAAATGCTTCATGAGTGACAGGGCTTCTTCGAACATCCTCGCGGGGACTAAGACATGAATCAAAGCGGAATAGGTCTCCAAACAAAGAGAGGAGCACTTCTTTAGCTGCTGTTGCTCTGCCCAGTTGAAGAATTCCAGGGCCAACTGCGGCGAGCCTCGGGAGCGAAGGATAACCCGGCGGACTAACCGGTCGGTGAGAACCGCTGAGAATCGCTGCAAGAAGCCCCACCTCCTGTGCCTTAGATTCAAACAGATGGCTTCTAAGATGACTCCCTCTCCCTCCTCCCCGGCGGGAGGAGGAGGAGGCGGCGGCGGCGGCGGCGGCCGTTTCGGGATCTGGGAATGGAGAGCTTTTCTTTGGATAGCTTGAGATGTTTTCTTTCTAAGGAAATGGAGTCGTGCAGAAGCAAACATAGAGGAGCATCCTCGGTGCTGTTTATTCCCGAAGAAGGGCTTTTGGTGGAGAGAAACCTTTGGCTTCGAAGGGTTGGGGTTTTTCACCAAAAAGGGTTTTAGGGGCGCAGAGAAGGTGGTTCGGATTGAATCTTTCGCACGAAGGAGTGATTCTCTTTCTTTTGAGACATCAACCGTTGGATGGTGCAATATCCTTCCGAGATCTGTGCAGGCAGACGGAAGATGAAGATTGGCGTGCTTTAAAAGCTGTGTAATACGCGATCCAAAGGTTGACGTCGCCACAAAAAAAAAAAAAAGAGGCCAACCTAAACCCGGAGAGAAGAGGTGGCCGATGGGATCCCTGGTTCATACCAGGCTCGACTCTAACTGGATCGTGGTTGTATCCTTTGCGCGTAAAAAGGATGCACTTCCTTCGTGCCTGACAACCGTTGGATCATCCACCGCTGGCTTTGCCATCTGTGCTGGATGGCCATGAGGGTTCGGAGCGCTTCGAGAGCTGTGACCTTAGTCTCAACTTTGGTTTATTCACATCCACCAAACAAAAAAAAAACAAAAGAAAAAAAAACCCTCTGATCTACGGAATGCACCGCGCTAGCATGGCGTGGAAGAGATTTCCCCAACCTTGATTTATTGTGGTGACAGTAAAATAATAGAGTCGGATTCTAGGATGGAGTCCAAAATCTAGAGTTGGAATTATAACAGTAGAGATAAAGATGTATCACATATAGGTTACTTGATATATTTCAACTAGCAATTGACATGGTTATAATCTCGCTAATTGTGTTACTGCCCTCGGCCAAAGATCTATGGGGATGCCCATCATCTTGAGTTTGAGAGGCCTAGATTTTTTTCTTATAATTATTTTATTTTATACTTTGAAGTATGGTTCGTCGTACCAGTCCGAACTAAACAGTACGGAGCGTACCGTACCGGTTTGGTACTGATACCTGGTACGGATGGCAGGTATACTAAAAAAATTTCATATCGTACCATATTAATACTGTGTTAATGTGGCACTAGCACGGGATCCGATACCGAGATGACAAATCTTTCAAAACTTCTTTCTTCTTTTTTGTATCTACTTTACCATGAACATGGATCAAGAGAAATCTAAAGCCCATCTGGCCCTAGTTAATTCAAAATCATAAAATATAGCCAGGTTTCAGCTGGGATCTCTCCCATTCAAGTTCTCCAAAAATAAACTGCAAATTTTTTATATGACGAAGCGAGAAACCAACAATTGACTTGTATGTACTACATATTACGGGCTAATGTCCATTAAAATTCTCATTGACCAATGCTAATACTAGGGCTTAATCTCAATAAAGATTTTAGAATACTCCAGGTTGTGAACGTAGAATGAAAGAACCAATGATGACCTCTACGGAACACAGATACTTGTTGGCCGGACTCAACAATTTAAATAAAAAAAGAGAAAAAAAAGGGAAGAGAGAGGTTAGGGTTTATTATTCTATTAGAGGGTGGATGAGAAGAAAAAGAGGGTAGCCATCTTGGTGAAGTGCTTGTGGAATCCATCTCAAGGAGGAGGTGAAGATCTTATTCAAGACATCTCAAGAGGAAGAAGAACCTTGTGCAAACCTACACTCGGTGAGATTGTTCTCATTATATTATTGGAGCCTAAACTCTTTTTCATATAAACTCTTTGTTTGTGATCCAAGGAGGAGATCCTTGATGTATGTGATCCTCTAACTTAGCCTAGAGAAGATACTTCGTAAGCCCATTATTGTTGATAATGGAGGTTTATGGTGGACTTAGGTCCGATGGTTTTTTTCCTCACATTGGAGGGTTTTCCACCTAAAAATTCTTGTCTCTTGCTTGTGGTTTCTTGTGGTTTGATTTTTTAGTAGTTTTTACATTGATTAATTATTATGGTATTCTCATTCTACTCACACAAAGATAGGAAAGTTTTTTTTTATCTAGAGAAGGGTCTTTCTTAATAAATGGTATCAGAGCAAGGTTTTGTGCCTACAAAGTATTTGATAAAATTCTTGTGTGATTCGAATGGAGGATTCTATGGGAGGCATGATCAAATTAACATCTTCCAACTATGCCATTTGGAAACCTAGGATGGAGGATATCCTTTATTGTAAGGATTTGTATGAACCTATCCATGGAGATGAGGCTAGGCCAAAAGAGAAGACCGACAAGGAATGGGAGATAATGAATAGAAAGACAGTTGCACAAATTAGACAATGGGTTGATCAAACCGTGTTTCATCATGTTGCTCAAGAAACCAATGCCTTCTCTTTGTGGAAGAAATTAGAGACCATATATGAGAGAAAAACTACATAGAATAAAGCCTCTTTAATTAGGAGGCTTGTCAACTTGAAGTACAAAGATGGAAGAAGTGTGACAGAGCACTTGAATGACTTTCAAGGCTTGGTGAATCAATTGACTACTATGAAGCTTGTCCTAGATGAAGAGTTGCAGGCTTTGTTATTTTTTAGTTCTTTGCCAGACAGTTGGGAAACTCTTGTAGTGTCTCTAAGCAATTCTGCACCTGACGGCAAAGTCACTTTGGATATGGTAAAGGATAGCATGCTAAATCATGAAGAGGTTAGAAGAAAGGAACAGAAAATATCTTCTGAAGCTGAGGCTCTTGTGACAGAAAGAAGAGGTAGAAGCAAAAGCAAGCATCCTTAGAGATAAATCCAGGGGCAGGTCAAAGTCAAGGAAAGGCATAAAATGCTATCATTGTGGCAAACTAGGACACATGAAAAGAGAGTGCAGAGCATTGAAAAGAGAACAGAACACAGAAAAAGGTGAAGCAAAGACAGAGGAAAAGGATGTTACAGCAGTTGCAGCTGATGCAGATGTCATTGTTGTTAGTGATAGTTGTGTCAACCTTGCATATGAAGATAGTAACTCGGTGATTGATTTCGGTGCTTCTTTTCATATCACTCCACATGGTGGTTTCTTCACATCCTATACTTCCGGTGATTTTGGTTGTGTTAGGATGGGAAATGATGGTTTATCCAAAATTGTTGGCATGGG
>JAOXJJ010000725.1:17642639-17654283 GCA_025769935.1 Phoenix roebelenii | reverse complement strand
CTCAAAGATGTTAGACATGTTCCGAACATCCGCCTCAATTTGATCTCCACCGGCAAGCTTGATGATGAAGGTTATAGCAATCATTTTGGTGAAGAAAAATAGAAGCTCACGAAAGGCTCTTTGTTGATAGCAAGAGGAAAGAAAAATAATACTCTCTACATGATGCAATCAAAGCTAAAGAAAGAAGAGGTGAATGCAATTGATGATGATTTCTCTACAAAGCTTTGGCACAAAAGGTATGGGCACATGAGTGAGAAGGGACTTCAAATTTTAGCCAAGAAGAAGTTGCTACCAAATACCAAAGGTGTGTCTTTGAAAACTTGCATTGATTGTTTAGCCGGAAAACAACATAGAGTTGTATTTCATAAAATACCTATATCTAGAAAAATTAATATTCTAGATTTGATACATAGTGATGTATGCATGATGGATAGTAGAACTCTTGGTGGCGCACTTTATTTTGTTACCTTTATTGATGATCATTCTAGAAAGGTATGGACTTTTGCTTTGAAATTTAAGGATCAAGTCTTGGATATATTTAAACACTTTCATGTTATGGTTGAAAGATAGACATGCAAGAAGCTAAAGTGCATCATGGCAGATAATGAAGGTGAGTACAGAGGGCCATTTGAAAAATATTGCAAAGACTATGGCATCAAGCTCCAAAAGACAGTTCCTAAAATACCGCAAGAAAATGGAGTTGCAAAGAGAATGAATAGAACAGTTGTAGAGAGAATCAGATGTATGCTCTCTCATGCAAGTTGTCAAAACCATTTTGGGGTGAAGCTATGAGGACTGCAATGGATCTAATCAACCTTTCTCCGTCGGCTCCTTTAGATGGTGATGTGCCAGAAAGAGTTTGGATAGGAAAAGATGTATCCTACAATCATTTGAAGGTGTTTGGATGTAAGACATTTGTTCACATTCCAAAAGATGAAAGGTCTAAGCTTGATGGAAAGTCTAAAGAATATATTTTCTTAGGTTATGGCCATAAAGAATTTGGATACAGATTGTGGGATCCAAAAGACAAAAAGGTGATCAGAAGTAGAGATGTTGTCTTCTTTGAAGATCAGTTTATTGAAAACTTTGGAAAGTAAGAGAAGCTGAAGTATTTGAACAGTTCTCCAATTAATCTTGATCCAGTTCCTCCACCAATGGTACATGATGATGATAGGAGAGATGTGCAGGATGACAGTGACCATAGTGATACAGGTGCTAGTGAAGGTTCTATAGGTGATAATGGGCATAGTGAAGCTTCAGAACATGGTGAGCTATCAAGTCAATCTGAAATGACAGTACCAGATGTCAGAAAGTCTACTAGACAACACAGAGCATCATCTAGATATCCTGCTTCAGAGTATGTTCTTCTTATAGATGAGGGGGAGCCAGAATGCATCCAAGAAGTGCAGAATCATAAGGACAAGGATAAATGGTTTCAAGCTATAAAAGATGAAATGAAATCCTTATATGAAAATCATAGTTTTGATTTGGTGAAGCTTCCTAAGGGTAAGAGACCACTCAAGAACAAATAGGTATACAGATTAAAGGAGGATGAGAGCGGCTTAAAACCCAAGTACAAAGCAAGACTAGTTGTCAAGGGCTTTGGTCAGAAGAAAGGTTTAGATTTTGATGAAATTTTTGCTCCGGTTGTGAAAATGTCATCTCTTCGGATTATATTGAGTTTGGCAGCTAGTATGGACCTTGAGATTGAACAGCTTGATGTGAAGACAACCTTCTTGCATGGAGACCTAGAGGAAGAAATTTATATGGAGCAACTTGAGGGGTTTAAAACTAAGGTCAAAGAACATCTTGTTTGCAAGTTGAAGAAAAGCTTATATGAGCTTAAACAAGCACCATGGCAATGGTATAAAAAGTTCGATTCTTTCATGATGGGCCACGGCTACAAGAGGACAAAATCAGATCATTGCATCTATGTGCAAAGATTTAGTGATGGTGAGTTTATCATTCTATTGCTTTATGTAGATGATATGTTGATTATTGGCCGTGATACTAACAAAATTGATAGGTTGAAGAAAGACTTAAGCAAGTCTTTTGCCATGAAAGATATGAGGCTCGTAAAGCAAATGCTTAGCATAAGAATTTCTCGTGATAGAAAGATCAAGAAGCTTTGGCTATCACAAGAAAGATATATTGAAAGGATGCTTGAGCGGTTTAATATGGAAAAGGCTAAACCAATTTCCTCTCCACTTGCAAATTATTTTAAACTCACAAACAAGTAATATCCTACAAGTGAAAGGGAGAAAGAGGAGATGCAAAAGATTCCCTATACTTCAGCAATAGGAAGTTTGATGTATGCCATGGTGTGTACAAGACCAGACATAGCCTATGCAGTTGATGTTGTGAGCAGATTTCTCTCGAATCCTGGCAAAGAGAATTGGGCCGCAGTCAGATGGATACTTAGATATCTTAGAGGTACTTCCAAAGCTTGCTTATATCTTGGAAATGGAAAAACTATGCTAGAGGGATTCACAGATGCAGATATGGCAGGTGATATTGATACTCGAAAGTCTACATTGGGATACATGATGACTTTTGCAGGGGGAGCTGTTTCATGGCAGTCCAAATTGCAGAAATATGTTGCTTTGTCCACTACAGAGGCCGAATATATTGCGGTGACAAAGGCATGGATGAAAAGATTCCTCCAAGAATTAGGCTTGAAACAAGAAAAGTATACTCTCTTTTATGATAATTAGAGTGCCATTCATTTTAGCAAGAATCCTAGCTTTCATTCCAGATCGAAGCATATTGATGTGAGGTATCATTGGATTCGGGATGTGTTGGAAGAAAAGCTTTTGCATTTAGAGAAAATCCATACCGATGAGAATGGGTCGGATATGATAACTAAAATTTTGCCTAAGAAGAAGTATGATATTTGTATGCTTAAAATAAGCTTGGTGGAGCCTCTTACATAAGGTGGGAGGGGGAGAATTGTTGGCCAAGTCCCACCTTATGTGAGGTGGGACCCAATAATTTAAATAAAAAAAAGAAAAAAAAGGGAAACAAAAAAGAAGGAAGAGAGAGGTTAAGGTTTATTATTCTATTAGAGGGTGGATGAGAAGAAAAAGAGGGCGCTGTCTTGGTGAAGTGCTTGTGGAATCCATCTCAAGGAGGAGGTGAAGATCTTATTCAAGACATCTTAAGAGGAAGAAGAACCTTATGCAAACCTATACTCGGTGAGATTGTTTTCATTTTATTATTGGAGCCGAAACTCTTTTTCATATAAACTCTTTGTTTGTGATCCAAGGAAGAGATCCTTGATGTATGTGATCCTCTGGCTTAGCTTAGAGAAGATATTTTGTAAGCCCATTATTGTTGATAGTGGAGGTTTGTCGTGGACTTAGGTTCGGTGGTTTTTTCCCTCACATTGGAGGGTTTTCCACCTAAAAATTTTTGTCTCTTGCTTGTGGTTTATTGTGGTTTGATTTTTTGGTAATTCTTACATTGATTAATTATTGTGGTATTCTCATTCTACTCACACAAAGATAGAAAAGTTTTTTTATCTAGAGAAGGGTCTTTCCTAACAATACTGACTACCAAAATTCCGAGGAAAACTTGAGGCTTAAAACATTCACAATTAATCTCTAATGGTCTTGGGCGAATATCCCATTGTAGATACCACAAAGGAGATGACTTTGGAGCTCCAGATCAAGAGAAGAAGAATATGATCAAGTTCTCGTTTTTTCGATCCTGCAGCACTCAAAGGAGGCCAGGATTCTTGGTCTTTTTTTGTTGTTTGGTGCAAGTGAGAAAGATGATAAGAAACAGAAGAATAAACACTGAGCAAACTACTCAGGAGAACCAAAAATAAGTAAATCCCATGGCTTCTATTTGAAGCAGGACAATTAAGTCCCCAGAGTAAACACGATGAGAGCCTCTTCCCGCCAGAGTAAACATGATGAATCTGAGGGCTTGTTTGGTTCGTGGGAAGCACTTTTCCTCCTAAAAATATGATTCCTATGAAGAAAATTTCTAAGAATGGAATACTTGAGAATGTATTTTTGGCATGTTTGGTTAAACATGAAAAAGTGATAGATTTTCAGAGTGATTATGTTTGGTTGACCATTCACTTTCCTGGAAAAGTTATATGTAATTCTTATTATACCCTTAATAAAAATTAAGTCTTTAATACCTCTTTAATGCTGAAGGGCTTTTTTGGGAACAAATAAAGATGAAGTGATTTCCGCCTCATGGGAAGTAACTTTCCCATGTTTCTCATAGGAAAGACTTTTCCATGAAATGTTGAAATCATATTCCCATGGGAATACAACTTTCTCATCCCTCTCCTTTGAAAACTCTAATTAAACAAGAGGCATCTCATTATTTTTCTGTTGACCACACTTTCTCCCCTTCTTTTTCCATGAACCAAACGAGCCCTGAAATCTAGGGCAGTGTTTCTTAATATATTTTGCTTGAAAATAAAAAAGTTGGAATAGAATCAAATTATATTGAATTGAAGTATTACATTTTATTAATTCAAATCAAAATTAAATGAACTTTCTAATTTACTAAGAGCGGTTTGATAGTTTGAGGCAAAAGATCATTTTCTCTTTCTCTAAAATATTTTTATACTGAAGAAATTCTAGTTTTACTGTTGAAGCTGGTTTCTAATTTACCAAGGCTTTAGCCTTGGTAAAAAGCTGAGCTTTCTCTCCACAGTGTAGCATATGGAGAGAGCATTCGTCCACAGTGTTTTATTATGATCACTCTTTTGGCCTCGGTGACTCATCCAAGGCCTTGCCGGATGCTCGGTGCCGAGTCTTGCTTCTTTCATTAATCAATTAACTTTATCCATCATCTTTGATTACTTCAAGGTAAAAATTTTCCAAACACACTCCAATATCACGGTTTATAGTTTTGTTTTAGTGCTCCGGAATGCAAGATTGTGGGTCTTGGTCTCGATAAAATTTTCATAGAGAAAATTAGCACTATTTTCCTTTAGTATAACCAAGCCATGAAAGTAATTCATGCTTATGAATTATCTACCTACGAAAAAAGTTTCTAATATCTTTATTATTGGCTCAATAAAAAATGCCCATACATAGGTGAAAAATATGGGCAGACAGTAACTTCAGAAGGGCAATGACCAAATGACTAGACAATAGACACTATCAAGAGTTTTGCTTGGAAAAAAATAGTTCTTTTACTTTGCGATGTTTGCTGATTTGGATTTCGGCTTTGTGATTATTTTTTAAAAAAAAATGGAGAAAAAAAAATTGTGTCTGCTATTTGTATATTGCTATTTGATTTTGTGGGTTTTTTTTGTGTGTGTGTGTGTGTAAAGACTATGACTTCTGCGAGCATGACCCTAGTGTTCTCAGTCTCCTGAACTATTTTGGCGTGTTTCAAGTTTGTAGCGTTGGAGAGAGAATAATTCTTCTTCTTTCATCAGATACTTGATGAGAAATATTCTCCTTGAGGAAGCACTTGTTGGTTTCATAAAGTTAGCATTCGGATATGCTGTTGCTCTTTCTCCTTATCATTGATATTTCTATTTGTTATCGAATCCATAACCAAATAGACAACTAAAAACTAAGGATCCAAATCTTAGGTTGGGGGGTTGTGCAAGACTTTCAATTTTCAAAAGAGCTAGCCCCGAAATCCTGCCTGAAAAATTGTGAAGATTGGCCTGCAGGCTGGTAAAAATCTCTTGATGCAGTGACAAGTAAGGCTACAAATGGGTCGGGTCGACCCGTGATCCAACCCGACCCGACCTGCGTAGATCCGATCCGATCTAAATTGTAGGATCCACGGATTTGGATCGGGGCCTAAAATTGGACCCGAATCATTTTCTGAGTTGGGTCTGAATTTATCAAATGGACCATATTCGATCCGAATAGACCCGAAGAGAGAAAGAGGAAAAACAAAAGAGAGTTTTTTTTGTGTGTGTGTGTGGGTCATGGTACTATTGGTCATTTTTAAGTGAATTTATGGCGGGTTTTCAAGGTAGACAGGAAAGAGATATGGGTTTCTTAGGAGCTTGTTAGCTTGCTCCCATGGCCTTATTGTTCTCTAAGGGATGGGAAATACCAGCCAATGAGGAGGAAAAGCTTTGTACCGAAACAATAAAAAAACAAAAAAGAAGAAGGAGGACGACGAGGAGGAAAATCCCCAAGAGGAGTAGGGTTCAAGCGTGGAAGGATAGCATAGGTTTACAGAATCCAAAGAACCTTGGCCCGTCAGGATTCTCTCTCGATCTATTACACTGTTGATACCTCCGGTGTCTCGGTAGCTGGCTTTTTTTTTTTTCTTTTTTCCCTTCTGCTTTTTAGTTTTTGTTTCTTTTAACTTTTGAAGGGAGAAAGTGAGGGAACACTGAACTAAATATGGGTCGTGCCAGTTTTCTGCAATGGAATTGGATTTTGGAAGAAGGTCTGGGATTTTTTTTGTCCTCCTGAGAGGGGAGAAGGGAGACACCAAGTTCCGTCCAATCAGTCATGTAGATAAAAAATAGTGTGATATAAAATTTGGCTTGTAGACCGACTTAGTGAGCCATGGGTCATCTGCTCTGACTGGACGTCAATTGCAAGTCTTTCCAGCCATGGGTCACCCGGCACCTTATAATTATGATATGACCCAATTAGATTTGCCCAAATTTTTTTCCAAAAATCCAGCGAAAGTTGTAACGTATGACCCGAACTCGATTCGGATCTGGATCTGACTCGAATCCTATTCAAATTCAGATCTGATTCCGATTCAATTCAATTCGATCCGATTTTCAACCGAGCCAGATTCAAATTCAAAATTAAAACTCGAATAAAAAATTGAATCGAGTTGGAGTCACTCAGAATCCAACCAGATCCAATCCATTTGGGCCTTAGGTGACAAGAGGACTAGCCTTAAAAAACAAGCTACAAGAGTAGCCCTGTAGATGATTTAGAGCAAGCTTCCTTTTTATCCCCCGGAAAGATATCAACGTTACGGCATATAAATTCTGACAAAAGTTACGTTTTGTCACTTCTACATTAACATGTACTAATCCTCACCCTCCATTTTCAACACTGAGTCAAACTAAAATTTATTACATTCATTCTTAGAACAAATCTTGAACCATATCCACGGCTACATCCAATCCAAGTACCACTTCTAGAAGTCTTATCGACAAAGTCATACCCGTCAAACTTGGTTTTTGCTAGGAAGTACAAGAGCGAATCTATCATGCCACTGTCGACGAACCAGCAGTTAGATTGTAAAATCCCTTGATCACATAACATTTCAAATCTAATAACAAGCATCTAAAGGATAAGCAATCTAGTTAATTTGAGAAAAGTAATGGTGTAATTTCCATTTCCCTGTCCTTGTGATGCAGTGTGATGCCATTCCAAGCCAAAGTGGCACACCTGGAGGAGCGGTAGAAGACTGTAGTTACCAAAATAACCACCCAGTTCCAACTACCTATCAAACTCCAAGGGCTTCTTTTGGCCAGCAGCTACCAGTCTTCCCTCCCATTCCCACCATCCATTCTTCTACCCACCCTCCTCCTCCAGTCCCTACACTTAAGTATTACTTAAAGAGCTGCTACACCTTGATGAGCCCCCACACATCATTGCATCCTCTTCCAAGGCCGCCTCCTGCAAGGAAGCAGGGACCGCAGTGCTGGATCTGAAGGGATTGCTGTTGGAGTCTCCTGCACTAGTTGAAGGATGGGCGACTTGGGTCAATCATCTGAGGATGTCTCTGTAGATTCCAGAGGTACCATTTTTGCAACTGGTGTGTCTTTTCTCCTCTTAAAAGGAAGCCCCCACTTCTTGGTTTCCCTTCATTTCCTTGATCCCCTATTTCTTTGGGTTTGCTGTCCTCTTCCTGACACTGTGGATGTTTGCTTCAGATGGGAGCAGTCAGGATATCAAGGTGGACTTCACAGAGGATGAGGAGACACTGATTGCCAGGATGTATGGTTTGCTTGGAGATAGGTTTGTGGACGCTTGCTCTGTTTAAGTTTGTCATCTAAGGGCTATCTTGTTGACTGACCTTGTGGATATCCTTTTGACTTAGGTGGTCTCTGATTGCTGGAAGGATTCCTGGAAGAACAGCTGAAGAGATTGAGAAGTACTGGACCTCCAGATACTCGAACAGTGAATAATGATGGGCATTTCCTTCTGGACTACTTATCAGAGGGTAAGGGCAGTTCTTTGTGTACTACTTCAGAGGGCAAGCAATTTTGGATGGTGGCCTGCTTCTGTGTCTCAGGAATTTCAGCTTGCATTCATGTCTGTGTAAAGTAGTTCTTGGGTCATTTCTGGTGTTGTTGTTTATTGCTATTTCAGTTGCTAAGAGAGAAGGAAATATCTTGTCTCCATGTTACTATTTTGTACAACAATCCTTCATATGTTGATCTGGTCTGTAATTGAGAAATTAATGGAGTGCTATGGATTGCCACTGAACTCTATAGCTTTGAGATGGACTCATGCCATCCTACTGGAATCTTATTTGTCTCAAGCACTTCATGCACAAGATGTGGATGCAACTATGCCTCAAGACAGAGGGCATTAAAAAAATGAAGAAGAAGATATTTCTCTCTCCTGTCATTATACCTAAACTGTTGTACTCTACAGCTAATTCGATACTATGTTTCCAATAGGGCCCTAATTCGATATTTTAATCCTATAACTTGCATCATCAGGATAGCAAGCAGGTAGATGGCAACAGGCTGAAAAGGGATTCTTTTTGTTCATATCGCAGATAATTAGACAGCGGCACACTTGAGATATTAAGAAAATCGATCACTGCTTATCTGCTTCATTTCCACATTGATTCTTGAAGAGTTTTGAGGCTTAAAGGAATGTTAAGAAGCTCTAGAAGTGCAATTAGTCAAACATTGTGCCTGGGCAAGGAATCTCATACGTAATCCAGTCTTTACTTTTGGACACCACATGCATGGCAACCAGGTGTTGGAACAGTTAGTATTGTATGCCATTGCAAAACTGCAAGGGTGTGGCCAGATTTTGCAGAAAATGATGTCAAACAATTAATTAGTCTGTCTGTACTTTAAACTTTTTTTCAAAGAAAATTAGCTCAAATAATTGAGTTTTGTTTGAAGATCAAGTCATCAGAGGTTTGCCAGTTGATTATTTTAGGTTTATGTGTCTGAAATCCATTTTACTTGTATCATGTGGTTGAAATTGAGATTCATTTCCTCCCTTCTTGAAAAAAATGAAAGTGAGATTCATTTTTCTATTAGCAGTTTCATACATGTGATTTTAATTGAGGTTTGTTTGCCTCAATTAAATGTGATCTTTATCAAGATGACATGGTGGCAGACAGGATGAAACCATTCTTTGCCATTTATATTTGGGCTGCATAATATTAGAATTAACTGATAACTTTTTGAGAGAGCTTTCATTTAAGCTTTTTGGGACACCTTAGTTTTTTTTTTGGGGTCAAAAATAGGAGGGGAGGGGGAGGGACCGGCCCATCCGTGTACTACCAGAAAATGTTCGATACAGGTCGCAGGTTTCGCGTGCCTTCCCTGGCTCATGGGCTTACCGCCTCACGTATGAGTACGTCATCTTAGCGCTACCTCGATACAGATGGAATGAAAGCATATTCGCCAATGAGCCGTCCGGGCGTGGGGCATCTAGTCCCCTAATTTAATCGACGCCTGCGCGTTTCGAACCTGAACAACTCGGATAGAATTATCACCCCTTTACCACCAGACTACCATCTTGGTGGCTGGACACCTTAGTTGACTAGCTAGATTTTACAGTAGAGCCCTTTTTCTAGATAGAGGATTTATTTGCATAATCCTAATTGCAAAAATTTCCTGTTGAAGCTCTCTATATGTAGCAGCTCATAATGTGGAAACTTCCGGTGTGGGCATTCAGCATCTCAATTTTGGTGTATTGTCTCAATTATCATGGATTTTGGTTCAGCAGGGTGTCACCTGTGGAAGATATATGAGAATAGTTTGGGTATACCTATTAGTAGATTGAATACTGAAGGCCTTTGTTGCATTAGCCTACAAGAATGGGATATGATCACTGCTTGCAACAACCCAGGAGCTCATCCAAAATGGCTAGCCGAAAGGTATTGTTTAGGTTCCTTGATCCTGTATAAGTACCCAAGATCTACCTAGCGAATAACCGATGTGGGACTAAACAAACACCCGCACAGATCCTCACATACTCCTCCCGTTCAAGTCCTGACGTCCTCGTCAGGCTAAGGGTTCAAATCCATTCAAATCTAATCACAAACACCACGATCGGTCCGTGGTCAACCCCAATGAATCCGTGTTGCAGTATCCCCTAGTTCACATAAGTTATGGGCTGGGTCCGCTCTGATACCATTTGTAACAACCCAGGACCTCACCCAAAATAGCTAGCCGAAAGGTATTGTTTGGGTTCCTTGATCCTGTATAAGTACCCAAGATCTATCCAGCGAATAACCGATGTGGGACTAAACACACGTCCGCACGGGTCTCACACTGCTAACTTAGATATCATAAAGAAGAATCTCAAGGATCAATTGACACTAAATGTGCACTATGCTGCTCGTGACCTAGTGATAAGGATGCTGTCGCATTCAGCAACCATAGGACCTTACAAGATTCATTTGTTGTATATGAGCTCTGATATCTATCTATTGTAAAGATATTCTTTAAATATTGACACTAAATGTGTACTAAGCTGCTCATGACCTAGTGATAAGGATGCTGTCACATTCAGCAACCATACGACCGAGTGTTACGAGATTCGTTTGTTGTATATGAGCTCTGATATCTATCTATTGTAAAGATATATCTTAAATATTAATGCATACCAAGCCCTCACCAAGCATTATCAAAAGGGCCATTAATCCTATATATCTTAGGCTTCACAGAACGGAATATCACGGGGGTTTAATAATGCAATAGATATCCCAAAGTAGCTATAACACCAAAATGTTGCTTGGCTGGAGACTCCGCTAGAAACAGGCATAAAACAAGCCATTCTTGGAGTAGTTTGACAGGAAAAAGAAGATGTACCTGATAATAGCTTCATTTCCTGCTCTCAATGTGATACTCAATTGCTATATGGGATGGAAAATTGAGTATGGAATAGAGTGGTGAGAGTTAAGTGGTAGTATCGAGACTGTTAGTTACTATCACCTCCACCTTGAGAAGACTCCCCCACCTTGAGAAGACTCTTGGGACGTTCCGCCAACAACCAAGTTGTTCTGTAACTACTCCCAGCTAACAAATAAGCTGTTTCGAGTTGTTCTAACTTACCTTGATCTCAAGAACATACTAAACTATCCTTGTAATTAGTTACAAAACTCTCCAATATAAATATATCTCCAATAACTCACCAGGTGTGGGACAGTGAGAGTTTCAGTAAAGCTACTGATCATATCCTCTATGGGGACGTTTGGTATGGGATGATCGTCCTAGGATCAAGGATGATGTGGGTGGAGGTGATGAGATCACCTCATTTGGTTGTACCATGGTGATCCTACGTGGCGATGATCTTAAAATCACCTCGACTCCTCAAATCACCCCCTAGCTCGATGATGGAATACCCGTCCTTGAGGTCAGGAATCCAAGATCACCCCAGGACAATGATCCTGGGTTGAAAGTTAAAGACAAAAATACCTCTTAAGTTAGCAGAAAAATTGATATATCAATATACCATCAATATATTATGTCAAT
>JAOXJJ010000725.1:17613722-17642551 GCA_025769935.1 Phoenix roebelenii | reverse complement strand
AATTATTATTGAAGGATAATTTTAAATTCTAGTATAAATATATTATTATTTTTTATATTTATATAATAAAAAATTTAATATATTACTATATTACTTCTATTTACCTCATTTTTCTAATCAAAATAATTATTAGTATTAAAAAAATCTATTATAAGTATACATAAAAATATTAATTCTATAATGAAAAATAACATATTCTTATAAGATTAATAATTTATAGGACTAATAAATATATTTTTATAGAATATATTAATAATTAATATATTGATAAATATATTAATATTTTACTATAATATATTTTATATGATTAATAAATATATGATAAGAGCTACTAAAAGTAGAATATGTGACAAAATTATGGAGTTATTATAGGAATTAGTATATTGACTTAAATTTTTAATTCATCAGAATTAAAAATACATAAAAAAATCTATCTAAGATATATCAAGGGTATTTGTGATATTATGTGGTTAGTGATCTTGGATCCCTGTACCATACCAAACAAGTTACTCATGGATATCCGGAGATTTTTAATCACTGAACCATGGTCTACCAAACATATTGATCTTAGATCACCGGAGATCAAATCACCCCAGCATTCGAATCATCAAAGATCTTAGATCACCGTGGTGATCCTGTTGGGGTTACCAAATGCCCCCTATATGGTATCAGAGCTATCTTATCTCCATCGATTTTTTTTTTTTCTGAATTTGTTTGTGCCATTGCCACTTCCTCCACTACTACCTCCCCGCTGGTCAATCAGTCCAACTCTTTTTCTATTGAAAACTCCTTAGTTGCCACGTCTCCACTCAAATGACAGCTCGGCTCAACCCAACTATTTTTTCCTCCTGGAGTGCTCAGTTCGAGTCCCTTCTCCTTGGCTATAATCTCTATGGTTATGTTGATGGCACTATCACTTGTTCTTCTATCTCTGATGGTCCTTCCTCAACCTCCCTCCAACCAACCAGTTCTTCTTCTTCCCACTGGTTCCGCCAGGACAAACTAATACTGAGTGCTATACTGGCTTTTGTTTCGGATGCTGTCTTACCGCTCATAGCGTCCTCTAAAACAGCAAGAGAAGCATGGAGCAAGATGAACAAGCTTTATGCCAGCCGCTTCCGCACTCGTGTCATGCAACTTAAGGAGGAGTTAACTCTTTTTTAACGAGGTAACCAGAGTGTCACTGACTTTTTACAGTATGTCAAGACACGTGCAGACGAACTTGCCCTCATTATCCACTCCCACAAACCATTGAACCAACATGTGTCAGTCAGGCTCTTAAAGACTCTTGCTGGCGTGCTGCCATGTTTGAGGAATTCACTGCTCTCCTTCAACATGGGACCTGGGACCTTGTTCCTCCTAGTTCTAGTCAGAATCTTGTGGTAAGCAAATGGGTGTTTTGGGTGAAACATAACTCAAATGGCTCCATCAGTCGATTCAAGGCTTGCATGGTCGCCAAAGGTTTTCATCAATGACCCGGTGTTGATTACTCCGAGATGTTCAACCCTGTGGTTAAATCTACCACCATTTGACTAATCTTATCTCTTGCTGTTATAAAGGGTTGGTGTCTTCACCAGTTAGATATAAACAATGCCTTCCTTCATGACATACTTGATGAATCTGTGTTCATGAAATAGCCACCCAATTTTGAGGATCCTTCTAAACCTCATTTAATCTGTAAGCTACAGAAGAGCATCTACGGCCTCAAGCAAGCTCCGAGATCCTGGTATCGATCCCTTCGAGAGGTTCTTCTCAGTCATGGTTTTCAGTCCTCCTATATAGACACTTCTTTATTCATGTATCACTCAGATGATATCCCTTGCTAATACCTTGTCTACGTGGATGATATTATCATCATTGGCAGTCACTCCTTTGTTTCACAACTTATTACTCATCTGAGCAAATGATTTTGTTGGAAATTATGTCTTGAAAGACAATCGTTAGCCTGTTGATGATTGAATTGTATATGAATTAATAAAATTAATAAAAGTTATTTGGCAATGTTTCATTACATAATTTGCATCTTCGTGAACTCAAGTAATGTAATAAAGTCCTTAGGACTCTATTAAACGATAAAGGAGGATTTATCTACGAGTTCTTAAACTAGTTCGTGACCAAATGATATGTTATCACTAGGACAATAGCATTATCAAGAATAGGTCGTTGTATGCCATATACGTTGGTTGTCCTCTTAACCAAGAAGTGTATAGATACTGATATGTTACACAGGTAAAATATAGGAGTACACTTCACTGAACGTGACTAGTTTCGGAACGCTCTGCTATAAAGAGATTTTTCGAGTGGATATAGATATAAGATCCCTTAGACCTGAAATCACCACGGTGACTTGCAAGCAACTCACTATACTTTGGTACCAGACTATCTGAATTTCTAATTCAGTGATGGAAGGCTATTGGGTGCAGTCAAATACTTGCGAAGTTGGTGCGTGAGTCAAGATAGAATTGATCCCTCCTAGTGACAGAAGATAATGCCTTTGTGTTCAATTTAGCAAAATCTTGGCCAGGATAATCCTTGTGAGGAGTCACAAGATTTGTAAAGTTGAAACACATTTTGGATGCACTGATTAAAAAGTTGACAGAACTCTAAAGTCATCCTAGGCATTTGGAGTCATAGGGATTAATTATACGGTAATCATAGTTCAAGGATTCTAGAATATTGCTTTGCAATTATTCGGCCTATCCGAACATCGGGTACCATTGCTAGATGGTCACTTCGATTAGTACAGGAAGTCATTCTTGTGCTATTGGCTTAGGTTCGAACCTATGGGGTCACACGCGTTGAAGTTTCAAGGTTAATCAAATGGCTGATCGACAATTAAGAATCGTCCAGGGATACATCAGTCAATCTAATTGACAAATTACCTTAAGCAAAAATTGTAGTAAAATAATTATTGAATTACTGAAGGATTAATTAGCAATTAAATTGTTAATGAACTCAATTGATTGAATGATTGAGCTTAGGTTAAGAAAAATTGAATAAGATTCAATTTGGGCTGCATCAGGGTTTGACCTAGTTGGATTGGGTTCGACCCGAGTTGCTTAGACTCGATCCAATTAATCGGACTTGATCCAATTGGATTGGGCTGGACCCAAGCCTATTAAAATTTTTTATTTGATAAGGATTCTAAGTTCAAAAATTTAGAAATTGACAAGAAGAAGAATTTCTAAATTTTAGGACCCTAACTTTCTTTCTTGGAGAAGAAAGATACCTCATCCTTATCCCTAAAATTAGTGGCACCTCTCCTCTTTATTTTTGGTCAATTTTTGGCATGAGGAAAGCGGAGGTGTGGATCTATTTTATGAATAAATATGGTGCCTCAAACCTTCCTAAAGAGATTAGGACGAAATCGCAAATTTGTAGGGATGTATGGCGCAAAAAGAGAAGATGGCGTGCGGCTGAAGTTGGGGTGCATGAACCCCCTAATTTTTAGGGATACAAAGCACACCAAAAAGAGGGATAATCATCTCCTCCTAGCTGCCGTATTTTATAAAATTTTTAAAATTTTTATTAGTCAAAATTCGTTGGCTAAATGAGGTGTGAGGCGTGGGGGTCTTTTGGCCATAAAAGGACCCCCATGCTTAGGGTTTGGGTGTGAGATTTTGAGAGACCTAGAGGTTCTAAAAAATTCTGAAACCAACTGCCTCCCCTCTTCCCCTTCCTATTCTTCATCTCCATCCTTCGCCCCTTCAAAGAAAAATCAAAAGTTGAGTGTTTCGAAGGAGAAAGGATCAACCATTATAGCACCTCTACGCGAGCTAGCACTCCCGCTGAGGAAGATCTTTCTAGAGCTTCGCGTGGACTATCCGTAGAGGCCGTACGCTTGTGCGGCTACACAAGGTAATCAAGGCATCGTCAAAGTCCTCAAAGCAAAAAGGTATCAAATCTGATCTCATTAAAAATTAGGAT
Source organism: Phoenix roebelenii (assembly GCA_025769935.1). Classification (NCBI taxonomy): domain Eukaryota; kingdom Viridiplantae; phylum Streptophyta; class Magnoliopsida; order Arecales; family Arecaceae; genus Phoenix; species Phoenix roebelenii. Next base: position 17,638,624 of record JAOXJJ010000725.1, on the reverse strand, counting down.
TAGAAATCAACTAGGTTGCTGAAATTCTGCATGGCAACATGTTAGATATAGAATCATGCATACTTGTTTAGGATAAATATTTAAAATTTTGAATTTATTTTTGTTGTAGAGATTTGATCTCTAGCATGCATAAAAATTAAATAGTTTAATTAATACTTCTGCTGTAAAATTTTTAAAAAATATATGTATGCGACCACTAGGGTTCCCAACAGTGGTATCAGAGCCATAGGTTCAAAGTAGTTTAAACATTTATACCTAAAACAAGTTTTCTAATCCTAGTAGTCAAGTAATTCGATTGAAATGATCATCAGGCCATTCGGTCATAGGAGAAAAAATGGTTCATAATCCTCTTTTTTCATTCAGTAGGATCTCTTATGGCGTGTAGGGGTGCCACTATGATCCAATCCTTGAAGATGAACCACGAAAAAAAGATTAAAAATAGTTTTAATATTTTTAATTAAATCTAAAATTATAGATATGTTTAGATCAGATCTAAAAGAGATTTATGATTGATTTAATTGCTATTTTTATATATGAAATCAGATCTAAAAAATTAGATGCATATGATGTATGTTGTTTAGATTAAATTCATGTTAGTTTGTATATATATGATATATGAACATAAACCAAATAAGATTTAAACATGAATGAAATCTGGAATTAGCATGTTAATTGACAAACTCAGATCTAAAAATAAGTTTTAAGAATTAAAAGTTTGTAATTAATATGTGATTCAAGACTTATGCAATGATCTAAATTTTTTTATAAACCAACACTTAATTGAGAATTAAGTGATCTAGAATTGTGAATTGAAATCTAATTGACACTGCATAAATCTTGAGGGTATTTGGTTTAGGTCAAAGCAAGTTTTAGTGAACTGGGTTAGACCTAGGGTTAAAATCAAAGATGGACTAATTGGAGTAATTGATCAAATCTGATTAAGTAGTAATTAGATTAGATCAAGGATACTTAATCAAACACAATAGTTGTACTTGATCAAGTCCATGTTTTTTATTAGACCAAATGGAACTTGATTGAGGCTTAATGGTTGATCCCGAGTCATTAGGATAGTCAAAATCAAATTTGATATTAACCAGTCGGTGTCTAAGGTAAGTTTGGCAGTTTTGATCGGTGATTTTTAATTGGGAGCTACTCGCACTAATTCATCTTTATCGAGTTAATGGCATATCCCTCCCACCGATCTCATTTACTTAGCCGACTTGGTCAATTATTTTTGATTAGATCACTTAATGATTCAAGTTGACCCATGCCTATAAGAAAAATCAGTGTGACTGATCTAGGTGCTTAAGAACCGGGTTGAATCTAGTTCTTTTTTTAATCCAACTTGGTGAAGTCAGTGGGAAGATCAAGATTAACCAGTTCTTCTCTTCTCTTCTCTCTGTTTGAATCAAACCCTCTAAAACTATTAGGTTCCTAAAATAAAATAGTTATAGAGATAACTAGCTCAAAGCCTCCTATTAAGTTGAATGATAATGGGTCCAATGGTTCGATAATCATTGAAGGCGCCACATGCTTGGTGCTTATCGGCCATTGGAATTATCATCCATAATATGATGATCCAATTATGCTCTCTGATCGGTAATCAGGTTAGCCGAGCCAGACTCGGGCTTGACTATTTGTTAGTTACATTGAATTATGTCATATTAATGGTTGGACCTAACCAGGACTTTCAGTGGAGGCGCCACACGCCTGTTGAAGAGGTGCATATGTATGCGACCACTAGGGTTCCCAACAAATTCTCTTTAAAAGATCTGGGCAATCTTCACTACTTCCTGAGCATCGAAGTAATTCCAACAGCCCAAGGTCTCTTTCTTTCCCAGTACAAGTATGTGCGCGATCTTCTGGATCGCACTAACATGGATGGAGTGAAGACAGTTCAGACACACCAGCACTTTGCTTGTTCTTCATGATGGTTCCCCCCCAGCCGATGCCACTGCCTATCGCCAAGTCATTGGTGGCCTTCAGTACCTGAGTCTCACCAGACCTGATATAGTTTTTGCTGTCAATTGACTTTCTCAATTCATGCATTGGCCCACAACCAACCACTGGACTGCTGCAAAATGACTGCTTTGGTACCTTAAGCACATAATATTTGATGGTCTACTTCTTTGCAAGAACAATCCTCTAGAGCTCTGCACTTACATTGACGCTGATTGGGCTGGGGACCATGACACTCGCGTATCTACCACAGCCTTCATCACATTTCTTAGACAGAATCCCATTTCCTGGACGGCTCACAAGCAACGTGCTGTCTCCCGCTCTTCCACGGAAGCTGAATTCCGTGCCATGGCAGCTGCAACTTCTGAAACAATTTGGCTTCGGTCACTTTTTTTAAAACTTGGTATTTCGCTTTCCAGTCCTCCCAAGCTATACTGTGACAACATTTGGGCTAATCACTTTAGTCTCAACCCGATGCAGCACTCTCGCATGAAGCATCTTGAGATCGACTTGCTCTTTGTTTGTGATCTTGTGCAGAAAGGCAAGATTAGCGTTCATCATGTTCATACTCTAGATCAGCTCGCTGATCTATTGACAAAACCGCTGGCTCGATATCGTTTTTAATTGGTCAAAAGCAAGATAGGCCTTGCAAATGGCGCGCCCATCTTGAGGGGGCATATCGAGACTGTTACTCAGTTACTATCACCTCCACCTTGAGAAAACTCTTGGAACGTTCCGCCAACAACCAAGTTGTTATGTAACTACTCCCGGCTAACAAATAAGCTATTTCGAGTTGTTCTAACTTACCTTGATCTCAAGAACATACTAAACTATCCTTGTAATCAGTTACGAAACTCTCCAATATAAATATATCTCCTGTAACTTACCAGGTGTGGAACAGTAAGAGTTCAGTAAAGCTACTGATTATATCCTCTATAGGTAGTACTTCAAGAAAATGCAATGCAGCCACTCTGGTATCAAAAAGAAGCTCTAAACAACTATCCAACCATGCTGCACAAGAGGGTTGATGCTTTATGTCATAACCTTGCTATACATTGAATCAGCCCTGTGAACTGTATCAATCTTTTTATGTCATGTGGACCACCCCTTCTATGTAACTTGTGTTTTGCAATGAGGGGTGTTTATAAATTGATTTTCTTACGAAGTAATTTAGCTATACCTTCTAACCGATTGCTAGTTTATGTTTCATTCTTATTGATTCTCGATTTTGATTTCTAACCATTTTATATTAAATTTTTTGTCATGTTTATAAGTTTGCATAAAATATGGATGCTATGTAAATAACAAACTAAGTGCATATAAAACCTAGGCTTAACTGTATTGGACAAATATAAAATGGCTGTTAATATGCGAAACAAGTGTTTGGGCATTTTTTATCTCTCAAAAAAGAAAAATAAATTGAAGAAAGGGAGGTTTGACTCTTTGATCGACAACCATTTTATATTTATTTTTTTTGACAAAATTTTATATTCGATACCAATGTATACTATACCATACCAAACTAGACAGTATGAGATGTACCGATGTGCGGTATTGGGCATATTGACGCTCGGCTGCCGATTCGGCCTTTGTATCGGACATATTGATACAGTAATAGAATGACATTGGTATGGAGTCCGATATCTAAACAGCATACCATATTTGATATTTTGATTTCAATAGGTATTTTATGTTTAATCTTTAGTCATGTCCATTGGTGCACACAAGACATGAATAATTATATATACAAATTCAAAAAACTTGAATATTTTATGCAAATTACTGGCTTAACTATGTATGGAGGCTAAAAATAAAAAAAAGGTATCTATTTTAATGGCTGTAAGCCCAACAAAGAATTGGAAAGCTGAAAACTTACGGTGGTTGTTGCTCAGTTTCCCTTCGCTTCATGGGTTTGGATCCGAATCAAGACTCACGCTATTGTAGCTATAAAGCCCTTTGGCGGCGGATATAGAAAGAGAGAGACAGGGGATGGAGTTCGAGAAAAGGAAGGCGCAAGCCCTGGCGGCCATGGCGGCGCCGCGGCCGGACAAGTCCCCCAAGGGCACGGTGGACGCCCCCATTGTCCCCCTGCTTGACGCTATCAATCGCCACCCCTCCTTCTTCACCACCAGCTCCTGCTCCGGCCGCATTTCGATCCTCGCACACCGAACCAACCCGCCCCCTTCTTCCGCCGACGCGACCGCGGGAAACCCTAAACTCGAGGCTGCGGCGCCCAAGAAGAAGAAGAAGGCCGGCGGAGGTGGTTGGCTTTTCGTCTCGCACGACTCCGCCGACCCTGAGGCCATCGTCGACCTCCTCTTCGGCGACCGCCGGGATTCCGAGGGAGGGGATCTGGTGTTCCGGTTCGAGCCCCTCATCGTGGCCGTTGAGTGCCGGGACCTCGCCTCAGCGCAGGCGCTCGTCTCTACTGCTATTTCTTGCGGGTTTAGAGAGTCCGGTGAGTGACGCCTCTTCTTTCTTTCCTTTCAAAATTGCATATTTCTTTGTGAGACTTCTTGATTTATCTATTTGGTTCCGATTTCCTGGAGGTTTAGAGTGTCGAGTGGGTGATTTTCCCCCTCTCCTTCCAACATTGTGTCTTTCTTGGTGGCTATCTCGTTTTTGATCTTTATTATTGCAAATTAATTGGAAAAAAGGGCAGGAGAATAAAAGAGTTTTTAGAAGAAAGATTTAGTTGGGATTAAGCAAATTATCGGCCACAATGATATTTGGAAAAAAATTCATGCAAAGAATAATTTTTCTTTTTTCTGCAAAAGGATGCAATTTTTCTTCATTACAGAACTTAATTTCAAAACCGTATCTTGGATCCTTTTTGTAGCTTTCATATCGAAGAAAGCATCTTCCCTAACAAATGCTTTCCTTTGGACCGAAGCCCAACCGCTGCTACTTGAATACAAAGTAACAAAAGATATTTCAAAATTTAAAAGTGGCTTGCATCAGACTCTTGGTGCAAAGTTGAACGTTGTATCGAACGCAAAAAAAGGTAACTCTCCTAGCTAAATCTTCAGTTTTGCATGTGGACAGCGGCTGTTGCAGCTATCAGTTACATTGATTACTTTTTTTTGCCAACTGTTCATGGTGTTCAGCAATTGTGCGATATATCTTTTGTCCAAACTCTTGCTGGATTCCTGATATCTTGATGAGCTTACTCCCATAAGATTCTTGATAGTACTTGATTCTTCCTGAAATTTTTGGGCAGATTGGTCCCTGCTTCATTGACTTGTTCTTGTGCTTGTGCTGTACTTCAGTTTCTTCTCACTTTTCTTTTTCTCAATTAGTATACTTCAATTTTTGTAATATACGGTTATCTATTTTAAATTTGGATTCTTCATTCTTATATAGTAGTTTAAAATGTAAGAGTTATTTTTACAAATATAACTATTAGACTATGGAAGCAGGTAGACATGTATAAAATCATGCGTTTATATATGATTATCTTTTATTTGTCAAGTTTTTATTGATGCCACGAACTAAAACATATGGTTTAAGGATTTAAATTTTAAAGCATTCATTCTGTTGAATATAGCTTGGTCTCATGTCACTGCACGTGTTGACAAATTTCCTGGCAGTGTCTATGAAAGCGCTGACTGTGCAGCCTCCTTTCAGCATATCTTTTTCTTGGTGTATAGTTTCCTCTTATGTTAAGTGCTCCTCTTTCTTTATGCCCATTCTATATCTTTATGTTGCACTCATATCTTTCATTTTGCACTTTTTTTCAGCATTCTGTCTATTTTTTGACAACATTCTCTTTCACTTAGGTATGACAAGCATACAAAAACGTATAATGGTTGCCATACGATGTTCTATACGTTTGGAGGTACCATTGGGCCAAATTGGTTTTATTATGATTTCACCAGAGTATGTTCGGTACCTTGTTAGGATTGCTAATGATAAAATGGAGGCAAACAGAAAGAGAACAGATGGCTTTCTTCATGTTTTGCAATCTAAGGTAAGGCTTAATTGAATATCTCCTTGTCCCCCTGTTTCATGGCACCATGTAATCAAGATGGTTTGCAAGAATATACACATGCAAGCATTACTTGGTGCTCTCCTGCATTATTATTGTTTAGCCACATAATTTTCTGGTAAATTGTCTTAAAAATTTGAGATGAAAGGGCCTTCCCTCCCTGATCAATGGAAGTACCCGATCCAATAAGAGTACTTTCTGGTGCTTTTCTGAGCCCACTGTCACTTTCAAGTGCTTTCAATCAAGTTGTTATCTTCTAGGTCAGTATCAGCAGTTTCATTTCGATCTCATATCAATGATTCTGAACTGCTTTTTGATTTGGCTGCCTTCTTCGAGACACCTTTTATCTTTTTAATCTTTTATCTCCTATTATTATTATTATATAGTTCATGTAGTGCCCTAGAAGAAGAAGAAGAAGAAGAAGAAGAAGAAGAAGAAGAAGAAGAATCATTTAGTGCATATAGTGCCAAGAAGATTTGAATTCACTCATTTAGTGCATGTAGTGCCAAGAACAAGAAGAGTCAAGTCTGTCTGTCATCATTCTCTCATTGGATAACAAGATCAGATTATTGTAGTTGTCAATTGTATCTTGTATTTTGTCGATTGTCTGAAAATTTGAACAGACTCATTTAGTGCATATAGTGCCAAGAAGAAGAAGAAGAAGAACTAGAGTCAAATCCATCTATCACCATTCTCTCATTGAATAACAAGGTCAGATTATTGTAGTTTGTCGATTGCCAGATTAGTCTTAATATTTGAATTCACTCATTTAGTGCATGTAGTGCCAGGCAAAACATATGCAACTATAGTGTTAAATCACATAATTAATAGTCCTGCCAATGGTATCATCATGTGCATGGATATTATTGATATACAATCGGCATGTAACTTGACCTAGTACCTAGTTTCAAACTTTACATGATCACAAAGCTGATTGTGGGGTGTTAGGTGTGCTTCTTATATCAGACTGATCCTCTAAGTTCTGGGATATGTTGAATTCAATTTTTTTTTTAAAGAATGTTAGAGAAAAGAAATGGGCAGTATTGAGAGTATTAGTGATTTCGGTTTGGAGTATATTTTCTCCCAAAATAATTTTCTGAAAATCTTATATTAAGAAACAAGAAAAGCAACCCCTGTTGTCTACTTTCTCCCTTTCTCATTTTCTGTACAGTTAAGATAGATAGAAAGATAGAGGAACTGAGACAGAAAAGCCAGATGCTTTTGATATTTTTTTGTAGTTTTTATAGTTTATGAGTTATTTCCATTTATTTTAAAATACATTATCTTAACTCTATTTGTGGTTCCATTTTGACGACATTGGATCTTGAATCTTGATGGAGCTAACAGGTTCTCCCAGGACCAGGAAAGGAGATGATTGATTCTAATAAAAAGAGTCTAGAACAGATTGCCGATAAAGGATATTCATTAGATTTTGAAGCTAAGTCTAATGTCGTATTGTCGGAGATATCAATTGACAATGGCACTTCAAAGTCTCATACCGAAGATAATATCTTGGGCTTGATCAAAGATAAATGTGATTCCGAACCTGCTGGATATTCTGGAGAAGACAAATGCGCTGTTGCTTCCTGCAAGAACTCACTAAAAGTATCTGATCCTTTACATGACGAGGAAATTGGATACAGCCATAAAGAGATAGCTGACAAAGATTCTAACATAGGTAATAATCTGAAAGCCATTTTATGTCAGTTGTATATTTCTTTGCTCATACCCTGCTGTGTTTTTCTTTGATTTGAAGATGATCAGTTATTTAGTATTAGTGGCATATCTTCTGCAGCATGATCACTGTTTAATGATGTCTTTTGTATGATATGTCTATGTGTATGTCTTTCTACACCACAATAAAGAAAACCTATTGTCTCTCTTTGCGGTACATTTCCGGAAGTCCCAGGTAATGCAATGCTTTTTCAAAAAATGGCTAACATAAACCCACACCAACCTTAATTTCAAAATTATGATTTTATTATGGGGGAAAGTCATATCAATCTCTACTAACTGGATAAATTATTTTAGGTTTCTGCTTCTGTCAGTTATATGTTCAGATTAATACTGAAATGAATCCATCTTTTATAATCCAGCAAATCAATGACCTTTTCATGAGTCTTCCTTACATAGATTTTATTGCTGAACTGCTATTTTTAGTTAGGAAACGCAGCTGCTGAGCAGTCTGATGATCAGTGTTGTGGTATGCAAAAACAAAAGCAGCAAGTCTCATCACATATAATAGTGGCTGCTTTTATCAACACTGACTCTTTTCTTTTGTCACATGATTAATGCTGGTGCTGGTATGTGCATTATCTCCTCACTCTATGGGACTAAAACTTGAAGTTTCAGATTCATGAGAAGAAGAATGCTGAAGTCAGGTTGCATGTGGTGGGTGGTGTGGAAATGCTTCTGATTGTTTCCGTACGACAAAACATGACACAGTAACTTGGGAAATGAATACTTGTGCATATACCTTGCTTCAAAACATGAAATTTCTTGTTAATAAGAGATTGATTTTAACTAGCTATACTCAAGCTCTCGGATGTAGTTTTGTTTTGAAGGTTGAGTGGCCACTTCAACATTATGAGGTAACAAAGAAATATATAGTTGATGTCTTCAGAACTACATTACTACCTATACTAGACAAAGTTGGGGCTGATTTTTAATCTAGAGTTTTTATATAGATGTAACAACCATCCCTACCTGGAATTTCTGCAAGAAAATATTACAATTTCTTGTTTATTTTTTCCTCTGATAGAAGTTAGAAGTTTTTAGATCAAATTGCATTTGAATGTATGAACTGATAACCTGAAGAAGCTGTAATCAGAAGGCCAAGACATAAATGAAACTATCTATTCATTAACAAGAACACTGCATGGGCAGCTCGAGAAGATGAGAACTCATTTATTCAATCAGTGGATACAATGCGTTGTGTTTGGTCCACTGATTCTCTTGCTTTTGTAACTGTAAAATTTGCATTGCTCTGTGTATATACTTATAGTCTTCGCATCTCTGTTTAATAATGATATTCACCTTATAATTTTATTCGTTTATGTGCTTCAAATGATTAAAACCGCACCGCTCTTTTTTGCTATAGATTAAGTTGCAATTTATCAACAGAGTTGTCAGGAACACCAAAGTGCTTTCTTTCCATTGTCATGTTAAATATTGTTGGCGAGCCGATTGAGAAGCTCTTCCTCTGGGGTCAATCAGCTTGTGCTTCAAACAATGGAGGGCAGGAACATATCCTTGTCTTTGGTGGCTTTGGAGGCGTAGGACGACATGAAAGAAGAAATTGCTCCCTGGTGCTTGATCCCCAGTCTGGCCTGTTAAGTGAAATAAATTCTACAAAAGCCCCATCTCCATGCTTGGGTCATACAGCTTCCATGGTGGGGAGAGAGATTTATGTTATCGGAGGAAGGGGTGGTCCTTCTCAAATTCTTAATGATGTCTGGGTTCTAGACACCACTGAAAATAGGTGGTCATTATTAGAATGTACTGGCTGTGCTTTTAACCCTAGGTAACTAGCTTAACTGAGCCTCAATTTTAGAAATATTTCTTGCAAGTTCTTTAATGGTGTGATATCCTTAAGTTATTAAGCTACCTTAGCAGGTTATTTTGCATTATTTTACCAATGAAATTTGCCAAAATCATCTTTCATCATACTTCAATATCGAACATTTCTTTTTCCCTTTTTTTTTTGAGAACTATAAAGGTTGGAAAGTGAGGGTGGTACTACCAACTTGGCAAATGGGCACCCTCTTTTCTTTACATCATCAAGTCTCTGCAGAATGAGATAGGCAGAGAACAGTTTGAAGAGGTGGTGTCCCTCTACTGCGAGACATCCTGAACTTATTTTTAATATTACATTTCCAAATCATACTCATATATTAAAAGATTCACTCTCAAAGATCTTGACATTGGTATTTTTGGTTCTTGACTCCAGTTAAAGAGTTGAGTCAGCATTGAGCAAAAATAACATACCTCTTAGAATTGGAGTAATTTTTTCTTTTCTTTATGAAACTCAGTTGGTACAAAAAAAAATATTTGTTTCTAGATTATTGAGGTTTTTCTGATCCCTAATATCAATTGAGAAATTTTTATTTATATATTTTTATTTCAAACTGTAACCTGAGAGAATGCTTCAGTTCATATTCCATAGTGAAGTTTGTTCAGTATCAGTTGTAGAAATACTGCTAATTGCAATTCAGGTAGGAAACATGTACCATAAATATATTTAGAGATGCGAGTTAATTTTCTCCTTAACATATCTGTTCTATGTTATACAGGCACCGCCATGCAGCTGCATCTGTAGGCTCAAATATATATGTCTTTGGAGGTCTTAATAATGAAGTGATATATTCCTGCATGAATGTCTTAAACACTGAAACTCTTCAGTGGAGCAATGTTAGTATCCAAGGAGATTGGCCCTGTGCACGTCATTCACATTCTTTGGTGGCCAGTGGCCCTCAGTTGTTTATGTTTGGAGGTTATGATGGTGAGAAGGCACTAGGCGACCTCTACAGTTTTGACGTTAGAACATTACAGTGGAGAAAAGAGGAGACATCTGGGAGAGCTCCTTCTCCAAGATTCTCACATTCTATGTTTACCTATAAAAATTATCTTGGGATCATCGGCGGTTGCCCTGTTAGGCAACAGTATCAAGAATTGGCTCTATTGAACATGCATCATCTTGTCTGGATGCATGTGACTATTGACTCTCTTGGTGGAGACCTTTGGGTTCGCAGCTCAACCTGTCTTATTGGCGATGATCTTGTTATTGTTGGTGGTGGAGCATCATGTTATGCATTTGGAACAAAGTTTAATGAGCCAATGAAAATTGATTTACATTTGTTAGAGTCTCTACACAACCTCCCTTCAGATAAGGAAAATAAGTCATTTTTACAGTATCATGACACCCATGGAAACATGAATATACAACAGGACAAGCATGCAGATGGCATGCTTGATAGTTCTGATGTAAATCTTAGGATTGACATTTCTACCAATGAAGATGGGCATGATGTGGATGGGGAACACCTTGTTATAAAACTTGAAAGAAAGTATGCTAAACCTGTGAAGGATATATTAAAAAAATTTGGATGGTTGGATCTTACTAGGAAGGTTCGGCCAAGTCAGGATGGAGGTCATATTTATTTACCGGTTAGCAGAAATTTCTATGCCTTCTATGTGGAAGAGCAATTTAATTCAGTAAATAACTTTGATAATTTGGAAGCATTTCATCAACTAGGAGTATTTTCTTTGAAGGAGCTTTCTGTAAATGAGGTTTCTCAATCAACTGCATTGAATTTTTTGTTGTCATGTGGTGGTTCTTTACTAAATGATGATGTAGTCTGCATGAGAAAGGTTCACAAATCTCCTGAAAAGATGATAAAAGAATCAGTTTGCTCCATGCTGAGGATAAAAAGGATGCCTCTGCAGCTGTTGGAGCAGTTGCCTACAAGGTCTATTCTCTTAACAACATATAATAACTGTATAAGTGATTTTGGAATTTAGTTCTAGTTCTCTCATTTTATGATTCCTACACTTTGCTGTTTAGGTGGGAACATCTTGGGGATATTGTCGTGCTACCAAAGACATCTTTTAAGGATCCTATATGGGACTCTATAGGGAAGGAACTTTGGCCTATAGTTGCCAAAGCGCTTGGTGCTAATCGTCTTGCACGGCAAGTAAGTGATGTTAAACTGCGAAAATTTCACTTTATTGTTCGTTTCTTTTGTATAGATCAGTCTGTGATTTATTTATTTACTTGGCCTAAATTTCTGCCTCGTACAATCAAATTGATTTTTTCCACAACACACACACACACACGCACGCACGCACGCACGCACACACGTATGTATGTATGTATGTATATAAGTATTCTTTGGATGATTTGGGATTGCATGATTTAGGATGCAGGACTAGTCCACATCCAAGTCCACCTAATGCTCAGCCATTTTTCTAGCTAAAGTAAAGCATCTAAAGCTGGCAACATCTACAATTTTGTTGGACCTTGTTTTCTTCATCATGAAGTTTTGAACTTGATTCCAACTTCTCTACCTAAAAGAACATATCACGCTTAAGGTGCAAAAGCAACATTTATAGGGCCAATAGCGTTCAATTTTAAGATGGCATTGTACCCTAAGTAATTGTACATCAGCATAGTAAAAACTAACAATCTAGTCTACAGATGACTTCATACATAAGTAGTCAACAACGTATTCTTCAAGATTCGACCTATGTTGTAATGAATGATTGATCATTATTTATAAGTATTCTTTGGACATTCAAACAGCATGTGTCACTTATCATAGCAGATCTAGCATTATTAATGTCATTATAATACCTTGAATACATATTACATAGTTAATTAGCAACACATGTTAAATCCTCATTTGTGGGATAAAATTTTCATAGATGTTTAACATAGGAAATAAAGGAACTAGTAAACTAGATCCTAATTTCCTTCTTCCTTTTTTTTTCCTTTTGGGAAGAAGATCTAGTTTGACGATTAAGCAGCTTTGTTCCAATTTTGCTGCTGTGATGTCTGTATTCATGTTTGTTTAGCAACTTGGGGTAGTCTTAAAATCATTGAGAATTATCATTGAGAGGAAAAATGCTTCCTGCCTACTAGGTTAAATTTTCTAATATCGAAAACATCTTTGCTTCCCCACAAGAAAACCTTTGTAGACATTTTTTTGGTTGACCTCAGGAATTTACAATCTCACAGAATAATCGCCACTGTTATCAACCATCATCCAAGTACCTTCTCTGAATGTGCTGGATTGATAATTTTCTCAATGTGTGCTTCTTCCAAAATTGTGCACGCATACTAGTTGCTTGAGTTTGTTCAATGAGTGATGACCAACCTGCTGCAGATTTTTGAGATGCTGTCAGAATGTTGACAGGGTTATTGTTGGACATGTGGGTGCTGTGCCCTTTAAGTTAGAAACATAAGCCTACATACTTCTTATCTCCATTCAATATCTGCATTTGTATTGATGTACTTGTGTTTTGGAGCAGTCTGTTTTCTTATGTACTTAATGACGTGAATTTACTGACTTTTTGTCAGGGTCGAATTTTGCCTACTGGAACAAGAGACAGCACTCTTGAAATTCTTGTGGGAGACAGTGGGTGGGTTACTCATCAAGAGAATGGAATCCTTTATACATTTGATGCAACAAAATGTATGTTTTCCTCTGGAAACCTTTCTGAGAAGCTTCGTATGGCTAGTCTAGACTGTAGAAATGAGATTATTGTGGATCTATTTGCTGGAATTGGATACTTTGTGCTTCCATTTCTTGTCAAGTACGGCTGGATTTCTCTGACCTTAGGTTGTTTATATATTTAATGCCTATTCAATGCTAAATATTTTTCTGCCTGTAGATTGATAATAAAATTTTTGGCCAGGGCTAGGGCAAAACTGGTTTATGCATGTGAGTGGAATCCTCATGCTTTAAAGGCTCTTGAACATAATATCAATGCAAATTCTGTGGCAGATCGGTGTGTCATACTTGAAGGAGATAATTGCGTCACAGCACCCAAAGTAAATACTAATGTTTCCATGTTTTAATCATATATATTAATTTTTTGCCTAAAGGTATAAGCTTCTGAAAATCGTATTATGGAAGTTAAATGTTTCTCATATTCTGTGTTCTCTTTTAAGTGGCAGATATATATTTTGCTCCATAATTTTGCAATAGTACAATTGTGCAACATTAGTTTCTATCTTGTATAATTTGAACTATAGAATGAACATTTAAAACAATTGTGCAACATTAGTTTCTATCTTGTATAATTTGAACTATAGAATGAACATTTAAAATACCAATAAGCACAAATTCATAGGATTATCAATAATCTTAAGTTTCTGTTAATTAGTTTAATCTATATTTATTCATTCAGAACATACTTATACTAGTACAAGGCAAGTGAAAAGGATCTAAGGTTTAAAAAAATAATCAACTTAGGTAGCCTAACTTGGTATACAAGTTTGTAAATCTTTTAAAAGAGTTGTATGTCTTAAAATGCTAGTCCAATACAAGTTTTGGCACCATTCTGCAAACATATGCCATTGCCTCAGACTGCACAAGCACAATCCTTAATACTTTCATCCTAGTTCTCAAAGACAGCAAAATTTCCATGATATGGGAGAGCAGGCTTTCACTGCATATTAACATAGTCAAGGTGCTCTTGCTGTTTTTTATGCTTTTCCTTAACACATAATCCTGAACTAAAAGTAACATACAACTTTCTGGACAACCGTTAAGAACAGGGTTAGCCCACCTAATATTTCTGCCCATAGGAGGGCCTGGCACTGAAGCATGTTTTTCCACTCCTAACCATGATGTCTTAGTCTCTAACCCTGTTTTTTTTCCTCCTGAAATCTCCTTGGATTCTCCTTTTCTCGAATATGACTGCCTTCATAAAGTCTCGAGCTCTGTCTTTTTTAGTTTCTGCTTTTCTACTATTTTTTTATGAATATTTGGTTTATTTTTGTGGGTCCCAGCCTAGGTCATGAGTATGAGCATTATTTTGCACCAATCAGAACGATGCTTTTGGACTATAAAATGAAATACTTTGTCAGATATTGTGATCTTTTTAGCTTTTTATATGGTTATGAGCAATAATAAAAAAATGTTCCAGACTGTCAATGGACCTAAATTTCATTCCAGGTTTGCCTAGGTGGTTTATCAGAATTAGTTGCTATTATGTGCTGCAATAGGTTCTACTTATTACGTTACAACTGAGTACATGATTGAAAATTTTTTACTTCCTGAATCCTGATTTCACCAGGTTACTTGGTTTAGCTTAAGTGCCTGCTATGACCCTTCTTCTCATTGTCCAGATGTATAGCCTGAGTAGTAGATAAGGGCGTCGTTATTTAGTCTATTTACAAAGTTGAAGATGTTTTACTTGTGGCTAATGCAAATTATTTCTGCATTAGGGTGTCGCGCATCGTGTTTGCCTTGGTCTCCTACCATCAAGTGAGTGTAGTTGGGTTACTGCTGTGAGGGCTTTGAGGTAATGAATGCATCTGGCTAGTAATGTTTCTTTCACATGCTTGTTTCCTACTTACAGAATCAACTAATTTTTTGTGAGTATAGTTTGTTAGGCATTATCACTTTTATGGCGTTGTTTTGTACATTTTGTTTTAAAATAGTTATCCTTTAGGATATTGATATTACAATAACGTACATATTTGAATCATTGGAATCCAAAACGGACTATTAATTAACTACCAAGTTTTTCCCAGCATTGCGCCAATTTGATATGATTGGATATTTTTATTTTTTATTTTTTTGAGATGGGTGGGTTGGGTTTGAAAGAGATCGATCGATTCTAGCAGTGATTGCATGCTGAAATTTTAAAATTTTTGTGGCTGCACCTGTTCGGGTTGCTTACGTACCCCTTCACAAGGGGGATCAAGCCATACGTAGTTCTCTTAGTTTAAAAATCGCAGCGGAAAACATCGAATTAAACTTTTTAATTCTAACATGCATAAGAAATCAGATTTCAAAACATCACTACAAAAACTCTTGAGCAATATGCTGGGATCGTTTAAACAATTATGTCAAAACATTTACATGATTAATATCAGATCTGAAATGAGATTATTAAGTTCTAAACTTAACTAATCTATGATCCAACTAATCTTCGAATACCCGTTGAATAAGTTCTGAAGATTACTTTGTGAAGAGCCCCTTAAGAGGATTAACCCTCGGGGATTAGATCTATCTAAAGTATTGGTATGAGATTTATACCTTTGCAAAATCATAATACAATGGATCAAATGCTCGAGCTTCGCAACCACACAATCGTCTGGCCTTCACGAGTAATCCACGCGAAGTTCTTGGAAAGATCCAATCCTGCGGAAGTGCTAGCTTGCGCAGAATTTCTTGAGGCTGAAATTTGATCTTCCTGACACTATCAACCTTTGATCTGCCTTCTTGGAAGAGTTTGGAGGAATGGTTTATAGGAATTGAAGAGGACTTAGATCTGATCTAAAGGCTCTTATCAAGGACCCCTAATACTAATGGCTAGATGGATTTAGAGGAAGATGAAATTGGCTAGAAGGAAAGGCTGAATTTTTCGATTGCATGAACTAGGCTTCCTTTCTTTTTCCCTTGCATTCGACCACCAGCAAGATGAGGTCTTTTTATTGTCGCCAGCCCTCCTAACTCCTCTCCTCTTCACACACCAACTATCCATATTTTTGGGAGGATTTTGTGGAGTTTTGAATTCAAAGTTCAAAATTCAAGTTCATGCGCCATCACATGATGAAGCTTGATCTAATCTAAACCATTCATCATGTCGCCACTTTCCTCTTTCAATTTCAAATTTGCATGCCCACAATCTGATGGTTAGAGGGTCATGTGTAGGTGGGTGAAGTTTGAATTCAAAATTCAAACTCATGCAAATGGGAGAAAGAAATGCATACATGTGTCATGGCGCTATGAAGAGAGAGAATTTGATCTTATCCAATTCTTTTCATAAACTTATCTTTCCATCTTGCCCCATCTAATGATGGAGGTTCTTGATGTGTGAACATGTCCCATGGCGCCATTAAATGAATTAAATTAATTTTTAATCATATTAAAAATCAATCTATGGCGCCATGCATGGATATGTGACATGTGGATTTCGTGATCCGAACAATTTCAGATCAAACCCATTTATTTCAATCAAATTCTAACAATTAGGAAAATCCAATTATATTGGGTTGAACCTAATCCAATTAGGTCAATTCCTAATTAAGCACAAATTTGATCGAATTTAATTTGGTCAGCTTTATCCCTCTTGGTTCACACCTTAATCCATTCAAGTCAAAAACCTGATTGAGCCCAAAATTGAATCCAATTCAATTTGACTCATGCTTAGTCCAATTACTTAATTATATTAAGTTTATTAGTAATCTAATTACTAATTAATCCTCCAATAATTAATTTAATTATTTTTACGATAGTTTGCCTATTGAATTGACCAAATTATCCCCAAATGATTCTCAATCATCCTTTATCCATCTTGATCAATCAGAAAATTTCTATGCATGTGACCTCATAGGTTCGAACCTAAACCGGTAGTACAGGAACGACTTCTTGCACCAATCGATGTGACCATCTAGCAATGGTACCCGACGTCCGGATAAGCCGAATATATGCGAAGCAAATATTCTGAAATCCTGGACTATGGTTGCTGTATAATTCATCCTTTTGACTCCTAATGGCAGGTGACCTCAGAGTTTTGTCAACTCTGTAATAAGTACATCCTCTATATGATCAACTTTTAGAAATCTTGACTCTTCACAAGGATTACCCTGGCTAAGATTTTGCTAAATTGAATACAAAGCATTATCTCCTGTTTTCAGGAGGGGTCAATTTCATCTTGACTCATGCACTGATTTTGCAAGTACCTGACTGCATCCAGTAATCTTCCGTCCCAGAATTAGAAATTCTGCTGGTTCGGTAGCAAAGTACAGTGAGTTACTTGCTAATCACTATGGTGATCTTAGGTCTTAGGGATACTTATACCCATATCCACTCGGAACCTCTCTTAACTGTAGAGCGTTCCTGAATTGGTCACATTCAGTGAAATGGATTCCTACACTTCACCTGTGTGACATATCAGTATCTCCACATTTCTTGGTTAAGAGGACAATCAACGTATATATCACACAACGACCTAATCTCGATAATGCTGTCGTCCTAATAACAGCATATCATTTGGTCGCGAACAGGTTTAAGGACTCGAAGATAAATCTTCCTTTTAATTTAAAATAAGTCCTAAGGACTTCATTATATAAGAGTTCCTTTGAAGATGTATAATGAAATGATGAATACTGCCAAATAACACTTTATTAATTTGTCAATTCATTTACAAAATTCAATCATCAATACGCTGACGATTGATTTTTAGGATACAATTTCCAATAACTCTCACCTAGCATAAAGCCAATCGACACAGTATCTAATACCCATCTTCGACTTGTATTCTTTGAACTTTTAATGCCGAGAACTTTGGTAAATGGGTCAGCCAGATTTTCTTCTGTATCAATCTTTTGAAGATTAATGTCACATCGTTCTATAATCTTCCGAATTAGGTGATAGCGTCGCAGAATATGCTTGGTTTGCTGATGTGCTTTAGGTTCCTTTGCTTGAGCTATGACTCCAGTGTTATCACAAAATATAGGAACTGGATCACAATGGAGGGCGCCACTCCAAGCTCGGTGATGAACTTGCGCAACCATACGGTTTCCTTGGCGGCATCAGATGCTGCGATGTATTTTGCTTCGCATGTAGAATCTGCCTTGTGTGCTGCTTGGAACTCTTCCAGTAGATAGCACCATCCTTAAGAGTAAAGATATAACCCGACATGCTCTTGCTATCATCTCGATCTGATTGGAAACTGGAGTCAGTATAACACTCTAGTTTCAAGTCAGAATCACCACAGACAAGCCACTGGTCCTTAGTATTTCTCAAATACTTAAGGATGGTTTTTACAACCTTCCAGTGGTTGCTACCTGGATCAGATTGATATCTACTCACTACTATTAATGAGTATGCCACGTCTGGTCTACTAGATGTCATAGCGTACATTATAAATCCCACTGCCGAAGCATATGGAATTCTATTCATACTCTCTTTTTTGAGGAGTTGTCGGACAATCCTTCTTAGAGAGGTTAATTCCATTGCCCATCGGAAGATAGCCTTTCTTGGAATTAATCATGCTGAACCTCTTCAACATAGTATCAATGTACGTAGATTGGGATAATCCAAGCAATCTTTTAGATCTATCTCTATAGATCTTCATCCCCAAGATGTAAGATGCTTCATCCAAATCTTTCATGGCAAATTGAGATGACAACCATATTTTTATTCCTTATAATGCAGGGACATCATTCCCAATTAATAGAATGTCATCCATATACAATACTAGAAATATAATAATTGAACCATTGACCCACTTATAAATGCAGGGTTCTTTTTCATTCTTAATGAAGCCATATGTTTTGATGACCTTATCAAAACGTATATTCCAACTCCGTGAAGCTTGTTTTAATCCATAAATGGATTTTTGAAGCTTGCACACTTTAGACTCATCTGCATATGTAAAATCTTCAGGTTGTATCATATACATTTTCTCTTCTAAATCCCCATTTAGAAAAGCGGTTTTGACATCCATATGCCAGATTTCATAATCTAAATGTGATGCTATCGCAAGCATAATCTGAATAGACTTGAGCATTGCTACAGGAGAAAACGTCTCGTCATAGTTTATACCATAATGCTGACGATATCCCTTGGCAACCAGACGGGCTTTATAGGTTTCTACCTTTCCGTCTGCGCCCCGTTTTCTTTTGAAAATTCACTTACACCCTATGGGTTTATTCCCTTCGGGTGGGTCAACTAATGTCCATACATTATTGACCTTCATGGATTCTATTTTGGATTGCATGGCTCCAAGCCATGCAATAGAGTCATGCCTCTGCATAGCATCCATATAGGTGACTGGATCCTCATTGTTTTCATCAAGTTCGACAGGATCCCCGTCTCGGACCAAGAAACCGTAGTATCTATCCGGCTGACGTAGTACTCTACCTGATCGCCTTAATGGTGCATCTAAGATGGATTCAGGATATGATCTAATCAAATTCGACTCAATAGGTTCCGTGGATGGTGTTGGATTTTCTACATGTTGAACTTTCCTAAGTTCTACATTAGAGCTTCTACTTCCTTCTCCAATGAATTCCTTCTCCAAGAATACAACTCTATTGCTTACGAACAACTTTTGTTCTTCAGTAAGGTAGAAATAATATCCTTTAGTTTCTTTAGAGTAATCAACAAAGAAACATTTGTCAGACTTGGCTTCAAGTTTGTCTGCTTTTAAATGTTTGACATAAGCCGGGCACCCCCAAACCCTAAGATGAGAAAGTACTGGTTTCCGTCCCGTCCACATCTTATGTGGTGTTTTATTCACAGATTTACTTGGAACCTTATTAAGTATATAACAGGCTGATTCAAGTGCATATTCCCAAAAGGATATGGGCAGATCAGCAAACCCCATCATGGGTCGAATCATGTCCAACAGAGTTCGATTTCTTCTTTCTGACACACCATTATATTGCGGTGTACCAGGAGAAGTCCATTATGAGAGAATCTCATTCTCTTAGATATGCCAAAAACTCATTGGAGAGGTATTCACCTCCTCGATCTGATCGAAGAGTTTTAATACACTTTCCAGTTTGTTTTTCTACTTCATTATGATATAATTTGAACATTTCAAATAATTCAGATTTACGTCTCATTAAATAGACATAACCATACCTAGAAAGGTCGTCTGTAAACGTAATGAATTATGAATACCTACCTCTAGCATTTGTATTCATTGGCCCACATACATCAGAATGTACAAGGGTCAATAAATCACTGGCTCGTTCACCTTTTCCGGTAAAAGATGATTTGGTCATCTTACCACGAAGACATGACTCGCAGGTTGTCAATGATTTACAATCATTAACATTGAGGATTCTCTTTTTACTTAACCTATTCATCCTGTTCTTATTAATATGACCTAGCCTATGATGCCAAAGGTAGACATCCGTGACATTATCTATTCTATGGCGTTTATTTGACTTGTACATTACATTAACAGGCTGTGATAATAGGTAAATCCCATTACTCAATTGTCTATGCATTACAGTAACACCATTCATAACGATATCACAGTATTTTTTTTTTATTGAAATTTCATAACCGTTCTTGGCCAAAAGGCCTACAGAATTGCATTCAATAGAAAAGGACAAAAGTGATAGTCACTTAAGACTATTATTTGAGAATTGAATACAAGTTTGTTTCAGAATTTCTAAAGCTAGAACTGGAACTGATCTTCCATCTCCAACATTTAGGAATATTTCGCTTTCTTCAAATCTCTCAATGACCTGTAGTTCTTGCAATGAATTATAAATATTAAAAGGACTTCCGGTATCCAATACCCAGGTCGAATTACACAATTTGAGAAATTACAAGGTGTTATCATATAAGTACCTTGATCTGCAACTGATTGCATCTTTTTCTTTGGCTTGTTCTGATCAAGAGAGACAATGTACTGAGGACAGTTCCTCTTCCAATGCCCCTGCTTCTTGCAGAAGAAGCACTCAGCCTTACTTTGATCAGCCTTCTTCTTCTTAGTCTAACTTTGCTCAGCACGATGCACCTTTTTCTTTTGATTTTTATTTTTCTTCTTCCCTTTCTTAAAAGGACCACGAACCTTGAACAATCCTCCCACTAAATTCACCGTCCCTTTTATGAGTTGGTGATCTTTCTCAAAAGTTTGTAGTAAATCCAACAATTGGTGATAATTTACTACTAGTTTCGTCATACGAAAATTGATGAGAAATGGGCGGTACGAACCAGGAAGAGAATTCAGTATAGCATCCTTCTCTAATTGATCATGAAGGGAAAAACCGAGAGTGCTCAGATGCTCGATCAACTCGATTATGTACAATACATGATCAGTTATCGACGCTCCATCCTTCATTCGTGCGCTGAAAATAACACAACTAGTCTTATGCCTTTCAACGTCGTCGGAAGTGCCAAAAGATTCATTCAATACTTGAACGATTTCTTCAGGCTGGGTGTTCTTGAACCGGCGATTGAACTCGTCGCTCATTGCAGCAAGCATAATGCATCGGACAGTGATACGATCACTGAGCCACTTCTGATAAGTTACTCTGACCGTATTCCATGCATTAACAGCAGGCTGCTCAGGTGCTGGATCCGTTATCACATAAAGGATCCGTTCATGCTCTAGCACTATCTTAAGTTTTCTAAGCCAGTTGTTGAAATTGGGTTCAGTCAATTTGTCATTATCCAACAAAGAACGAAGTGACAAACAGTGGTCATTTCTGCATAAAAAGAAAATCGGCTATCAATATATGAATTGATAAGATCCTAAAAACTTGGACATTAGACTAAAGATTCTTCCACTATTTTATACAAATTTGTAGCCTCTACCTCAAATTTGAAGAATTACACTTAAATCTTTAGCGAGCACTAGAATCCAATTGATCGCATATGAGCCCGAGTGTAGCTCGGCCAACCCATATGCACCTATTGGTAGGTTCTGAACCAATTATTTCACCAAACAATTTCTAGTGATAATTTTGTCCCCGTCTCTTTGGCAGGTGTGTGGCGCCTCCATCAAAAATTCTGGTTAGGTCCAACTATTAAATGAGAGGGTTCTATGTAATCTACTAATAGATGACCAAGCCCGAGTGTGGCTTGGCCCACCTGATCATCTATTGAAAGTACACTCGACTCATCATATATTGAATGACAATTCCAATGGTCAAATAATCACCAGGCGTGTGGCGCCTCCAATGATTATCTAGCCATTGGACACATTATCATCCAACTTAATGGGAGGCTATGACCTAGTTATCTCTATAACTATTTCATTTTAGGAACCTAATAATTTTAGAGGATTTGATTTAATTGAGAATAGATGAGAAGAACAGGTTAATCTAGATCCTCCCACTGATTTCATTAAGTCAGATTAATAAGAAATAGATTCAATCCGGTTAAGGGGACACCTAAATCAGTCATACTGATTTTTCTTAAGGCATAGGTCAACTCGAATCATTAAGTGATCCAATCAAAATGTGATTGACCATGTCAGCCAGGTAAGTGAGATCGGTGGAAGGGATGTGTCATTAACTCGACAAAGACGAATTAGTGCTAGTAGCTCCCAATTAAAAATCACTGGTCGAGTCTGCCAAACTTACCTTAGACACCGACTGGTTAATCAATTTCGATTTGATTACTCAAATGATTCGGGCTCTACTTCTGAGCCTAAATCAAGTTCCATCTTGGTCTAATGAAAGACATGGAATTGATCAATCTACAACTATTGGATTTGACCTAGAGTTTCCTTGACCTAATTTAATTACTACTTAATTAGATTTGATCAATTAACTCTAATTAGACCATGTTTGATTCTAACCCTAAGTCTAACCCAATCTTAAGAACTTGATTTGAGCTAACCCAAATGCCCTATGAATTATGCAATGTTATTGAATTGAGTTCACAATTCTAGATCTAGGTTTTCATCATCACTTAATTCTTAATTAAGTGTAAGTTTATGAAAATTCAGATCATTGCATTATTCTTAATTACATATTAACTACAAAGTTTAAGTTCTTAAAACTTATTTTTCATATCTGAGATTTGTAATTAATCATGTTAAAATTCAGATTTAATTCATGTTTAAATCTTAGATGATTTGTGTTTATATATTACATATACAAACTAATATGAATTAACTTAAACAACATACATCGTATGCATCTGTTTTTAGATCTGATTTATTATGCAAAATCAAAGAATAAATGAATCATAAATTTCATTTAGATCTATTCTAAACAATTTTATGATTTCAGATTTATTCATGTTACATATATTAACGTAAACATGCATCACATGCATCCAAATTTCAGATCTAGTTAATCATGCATAATCAGCAATTAAATCATTCATAAATCTACTTTAGATCTGATCTAAACATATTCATAATTTCAGATTTAATTGCAATGATTAAAACATAAAAGTTTAAACAAAGAACCTGGCTCTGATACCACTGAAAGAGATCAATCGGTTCTAACAATGATTGCATGCTGAAATTTTAAAATTTTTGTGGCTGCACCTGTTTGGGTTGCCTACGTATCCCTTCACAAGGGGGATCAAACCATACATAGTTCTTTTAGTTTAAAAATCGCAGAGGAAAACATTGAAATAAACATTTTAATTCTAGCATGCATAAGAAATCAGATTTCAAAAATCATTATAAAAACTCATGATCAATATGCCAGGATCGTTTAAACGATTATGCCAAAACATTTACATGATTAATATCAGATCTGAAATGAGATTATTAAGTTCTAAACTTAACTAATCTATGATCCAACTAATCTTCGAATACCCGTTGAATAGGTTCTGAAGATTACTCTGTGAAGAGCCTCTGAAGAGGTTTAACTCTCGGGGATTAGATCTTATCTAAAGTACTGGTATGAGATTTATACCTTTCCAAAATCAGAATACAATGGATAAAATGCTCGAGCTTCGCAACCACATAATCGTCTGGCCTCCACGAGTAATCCACACGAAGTTCCTGGAAAGATCCAATTCTGCGGAAGTGCTAGCTTGCGCAGAATTTCTTGAGGCTGAAATTTGAGCTTCCTGACACTATCAACCTTTGATCTGCCTTCTTGGAAGAGTTTGGAGAAATGATTTATAGGGATTGAAGAGGACTTAGTTCTGATCTAAAGGCTCTTATCAGGGACCCCTAACACTAATGGCTAGATGGATTTAGAGGAAGATGAAATCGACTAGAAGGAAAGGCTGAATTTTTCGATTGCATGAACTAGGCTTCCTTTCTTTTTCCCTTGCATTCGACCACCAGCAAGATGAGGTCTTTTTATTGTCGCCATCCCTCCTAACTCCTCTCCTCTTCACATGCCAACTATCCATATTTTTGGGAGGATTTTGTGGAGTTTTGAATTCAAAGTTCAAAATTCAAGTTCATACGCCATCACATGATGAAGCTTGATCTAATCTAAATCATTCATCATGTCACCACTTTCCTCTTTCAATTTCGAATTTCCATGCCCACAATTTGATGGTTAGAGGGTCATGTGTAGGTGGGTGAAGTTTGAATTCAAAATTCAAACTCAAATGCAAATGGAAGAAAGAAATGCATACATGTGTCATGGTGCCATGAAGAGAGAGAATTTGATCTTATCCAATTCTTTTCATGAACTTATCTCTCCATGTCGCCCCATCCAATTCTTTTCATGAATTTATCTCTCCATGTCGCCCCATCTGATGATGAAGAAGATCTCTGATGTGTGCCACATGTCCCATAGCACCATTAAATAAATTAAATTAATTTTTAA
>JAOXJJ010000725.1:17598271-17613622 GCA_025769935.1 Phoenix roebelenii | reverse complement strand
TTCAGGTCAAAAACCTGATTGAGCCCAAAATTGAATCCAATTCAATTTGGCTCATGCTTAGTCCAATTACTTAATTATATTAAGTTTATTAGTAATTTAATTACTAATTAATCCTTCAATAATTACTTTAATTATTTTTACGATAATTTTCCAATTAAATTGACCAATTTATCCCTGAATGATTTTCAATCATCCTTTAGCCATCTTGATCAATCAGAAAACTTCTATGCATGTGACCTCATAGGTTCGAATCTAAGCCGGTAGTACAGGAACGACTTCCTGCACTAATCGATGTGACCATCTAGCAATGGTACCTGACGTTCGGATAGGCCGAATATATGCGAAGCAAATATTTTGGAATCCTGAACTATGGTTGGTGTATAATTCATCCCTTTGACTTCTAATGCCAGGATGACCTCAGAGTTCTGTCAACTCTGTAATAAGTACATCCTCTATGTGATCAACTTTTAGAAATTCTGTGACTCCTCACAAGGATTACCCTGACCAAGATTTTGCTAAATTGAATACAAAGCATTATCTCCTGTTTCCAGAAGGGGTCAATTCCATCTTGACTCACGCACTGATTTTGCAAGTACTTGACTGCACCCAGTAACCTTCCGTGTGAGTTGCTTGCTAATCACTGTGGTGATCTCAGGTTTGAGAAATACTTATACCTATATCCACTCGGAACCTCTCTTGACAGTAGAGCGTTTCAGAATTGGTCACGTTCAGTGAAATGTATTTATACACTTCACCTGTGTGACATCAGTGTCTCCACACTTCTTGGTTAAGAGGACAACCAACGTATATATCACACAACGACCTAATCTCGATAATGCTGTCGTCCTAGTAACAGCATATTATTTGGTCGCGAACAGGTTTAAGGACTCGAAGTTAAATCCTTTTTTAACTTAAAATAAGTTCTAAGGACTTCATCATATAAAAGTTCATTTGAAGATGTACAATGAAATGATGAATAATGCCAAATAACACTTTATTAATTTGTCAATTTATTTACAAAATTCAATCATCAATACGCTAACGATTGATTTTTAGGATACAATTCCCAACAGGGTTGGGTTGATGGAGTTCCATAAGTGTTGTTCTAAGATGCAAATTTAGTGGAATTAGATAAAAATAAGACTCCGCTCCATGTTGATGCTGACTATGATCAGTTTTGGTAATCATGGATTTTTTTGACTGCTAGAGTGGCTAAAGATGAACTAGGCTGGTGCTTTGTTGTGTTCTATAAGTATTACACGCCTTAACTTTTAAGGGTATGAGACAGCAATAGAACCTAAGTCAATAAGATTAGATTTCTGAGGTCCAAGTTTGTAGGGTTGAACTTGTGAAGAACCCATTGAAATAGTATGGACGCAAGCACTTGGCTGACCCCTTTAAAGTTAATTTGAGGCATATCATGGCCACTGACATGCTTTCTAATGGGTTGGAATGGAATGGAAGGTGATGCTTACAGTGTCTGCTATCGAGGTTGTGACTTGAGTGCATGGGCTAGATTGAATCTTTTTGTTGTATTGGAGTATGTTACCAAGATTCTCTGTGATGCTGGAACATGCATTAGAGAGGCAGAGGAAAATTATATGTATTGAAACCTTAAAGTGGCTCCAAACATAATGGGTTACATGGAAAGTACAGGGCAAAGAGTTAGCATATGAGCAAGCAGGACACATGAACGCATTTGGTCCCCCCCCCAAACAAAAAAAAAAAAAAGATTTTCAAAAAAAAAATGTTTTATAAAATATGCTTCTCATTACAATGCTATTTGGGGCATGGAGATGTTGGCGTTTGATAGTTTACTATGTCTGTTCATATATCGGGGTCCATTCAAGTCTTTGACGTCTATCTTCTGTGCCATTAAGTTTTGTCCTTTGAGCCTGCATCATATTAGTGTTATGCACAATACCCTGCATTTTGTGCCCTGGTCTTATCAGCTGTTTTGCCAAACCTGAAATAAATGCTGTCCGAAGTCTTTATAACTTGTAC
Organism: Phoenix roebelenii; assembly: GCA_025769935.1. Lineage (NCBI taxonomy): Eukaryota > Viridiplantae > Streptophyta > Magnoliopsida > Arecales > Arecaceae > Phoenix > Phoenix roebelenii. Next base: position 17,611,618 of record JAOXJJ010000725.1, on the reverse strand, counting down.
TGTATCCTGGTTTCCAGGGCGGAAGGTGGTATGCTGCATGTGCATGGAAATGTCAATGACTCGGAGGAATTCTCATGGTCAGAATATGTTGTTAATTCCATAAGGAGCATTGCACAATCTGAAGGTATTGATAGGTCATTTAAAGTTAAGAGTACTTCGGCAGCATAGAAAGCTAGCTTGCTGTAATCCAAATTGAACATTTATATAAGTTCTCTGTTTCAGGTTTACATTGGGCTGTTTCAGTCGAACACATAGAGCGAGTGAAGTGGTATGGGCCTCATATTCGTCATCTTGTTGCTGATGTAAGATGCAAGCAAGTGTAGATCCTTCACTTGTATGGGTAAATGCATATCAAGGAAATATGGTAGTGGCTGTTCTAGTGAGACACTTCCGGCTGGTTAATTAAATATAGCACTCGAAAACATATTGATATACATACTACTCTCTAATTACGTCATGAATAAAAAAATCATGATTCATTTAATTTTTTTAAATATATATAAAAGTATATGATATAGGAAAATCTAAAACAATTGATATTTTTATTGTTTAAAAATAGTGGAGTCTTAATAATTATCAAATAAATAAAATGAAGCATGTATTCTTTTCTTAAATTTTGCACCAAAAAGATAGAGAATTATTTGTTTTTTATAAAAAAATTGATTATTTAAGTAGCGGGTGAATGACATTTTCTGAACGTTCTAGACTTATCTTATGTCGCTTGTGGTATGAACTAATTGTTGTCCTGGTAGTCTGAGAGGTTGATTAAATTTGTGGTCATAGGTTTAAATCTCAAGTATCTTCTTTCAACTGGTCCAGCCCTGTCTATCCGCGGTATTTGTTAATTAATCTTTCCAAAAGCATTTAATAGCAACGGGTTTCCTTCTTTCTTTGCGGGGAGAAGACTATTTTAAAGGGCTTCCTAATTATAAGGTATCCTGGTTCCATATAATTGGCGCAAGTTATCTATAATCATATTCGTATCATTTTATAAAGCTGGGTAAAGTTCTATCCATATCAAATAATTATTTCCTTCTTCTTAGGAAATTATTATTTTACAACTTCAAGGTTCTATTCTATTTTATTATTAGATAAGTTGCTTTTCTTTTCAATAGTTGATTTTTAAAAGAAACTTAGAGGTAGAATTTTAGATTTTTGCACTATAATGAAATATCATTTTTCATGATAACTATGGCAATGCTTAACCTATTTAATTCATTGAACTTGATTTAACCCATTATAGATTGGATTAAGTTATATATATATATATAGTAAAATGATCAGATTTGGGTTTATTTTTTTGCTTATTTGATGAAAAGATCAAGTTCGAGTTTGTAGTTTTCTGTTTTATCCTACATCAGCCCGCTGGTATCCGGTCCAACCTTTAAATATCAAAATAATTTTTCTTATGCCTGCAGCCAAAAATGGCCACCGTTATTTCTTTTGGAAATTTATATTGGAAATTTATATTGCAACAAGTAGCGGTCGAGACTGGATTATATGTTTGAAATTAAGATTTACATTGGTTTTTACCCAAATAAAAAAGATTTACATTGGTTTAAATAAATGTGAGAGATCAAGAACTGATTACTGTGGGAGATTTGAAATTAATATTTGTATTTTTGGGTAATAATACTTGTATCGATTTAAATAAATATTTCTTGTTGTCATGCGAGATCAAGAACTGAGTAGTGTGCGAGGTTGGGTTTTTTTTAGTAGTGTGTGAGGTCGGGTTTTTCTTCTTTTTTTTGTTCTGTTTTTTACTTTTTTGTCAATGAGACACTGATCTTCAACACAGGACAGTTCCCACAACCTTAGGGGAAAAAGAGGCAAAAAAAAGAAAGAAATTCTGCACCTTCTCACGTCCAACTTCTAAATTTTCAAGCTGCTTATTGTCTTGTGTTCAGACCATACACAGAAGCATAAATCCTGTTAATATTTGAAATTTTTTACAGCACTTTATAACCCAAATTGAATATCTTCATATCGAACAAAGCCAACTTATTGCCACATCAAGAATTCAGAGTACCTTGCCATTCTCCTACCTCTCAGAAAAATAAGAATATAAACCCTTCTTGATAGAAAAATAGTTCCAAACGTCACAAAGCAGAGCAATGCAAAGTCTACCCCTCCAAAAACCCGAGATCTTTTGCAAGCAAACGCACAAGCCCGTTCCTAATTGCATGATACAAAAAAAAAGCTAGGTATACACATAGCATCCACAATCTGAGACATAGAAGATACAAGCTGAAATGTGTGCCATCTTCTCAGTGACTTCGTGATCTCAATGGCATTTGATATTTGACTTAACCTGGCTCACAGGTCTTCAATTGAGCAGTGTGACATGACATGTGCCATAACAGTCACATAAGCTTAACTGGCTGCTGAATTCCACCCTTCATCATTGCACAAAATTCCTCATAGTTAATCCTTCCGTCCTGCAGTCAAATTAAAATCAAATGAGGATGCAATTTATGTATATTATACTAACTTCAAACCATAATTATCTTACATTATCTGTGTCAATTTCTGATATTATTTCCTTGATGGTAGATGCATCACCAATTCCATGCTCCTCCATCGCTGATTCCAATTCATCTCTTGTAATAAACCTGGTTAATAAGCAAAGGGCAAAAGAAATGTCAGACAACTCCAATAGGAGAGTTCAATAAAAACATTTAAACAATTTAAGTTCCGATTAATGGCAGCAGCCTATGGAAAAATCAAAAACATGAGTTGTGCAAGCATAAAAGACACACCCACTGTTATCTTTATCAAAATACTGAAAAGCCCTGTATAGATGTTCATCTCGTTCAAGTCTGTTCCGATGCATCGTCGCAGTGATGAACTCAATGTAGTCAATGGTCCCATTTCCATCCACATCAGCCTGAAAGAAGATCACTTAGCACAAGAAGTAGGATAATGGTGATGAAAAATAAAAGAATGCAAATTTTGGTTCCTATTTATCATCTTACAGCATCCATGAGCTGCTTTACTTCAGCCTCTGAGAGACGTGACCCAATTCGGGCCAATCCTGTCTTCAGTTCTTCATATGTGATGGAACCACTCTTGTCAGTGTCCATATTGATGAACATCTGTTTCAGGCCTTTAATTTCTTCTTCAGAAAGATTCTCAGCAATAACCTGCAAGTGGTTCAGATTGCGTTAAGTACTGCATCAGGACCATGCATATCTAATCTGGAACATTTTCTATAGACCAACCTTTAGTGCCAGCTTCTTGAGCTTGTTCATTGCTCTAAACTGTTTCATCCTAGAAAGAACAGCACTGTCTATAGGCTTATCAGATGCCTCTCCACCTCTGATCCATGGATGCTCTGAGCAGCAGTCACACCATTACATAAATATGATGATAGTCCAATAAATGTAGTCGTAAGTACCAATATGGTTTAGCAATAGAAAATGATGAACTGCTTATATCGACACCTACCAAGAACTTGTGCTGAAGTAATTCTTCTCTTAGGATCCTGTGTCAACATTTTCCTGACAATATCTTTGGCGCTGTCTGATATAGATGGCCATGGATCACTTTCAAAGTCAATGTACCCTTGCAAGATGGCATCAAATATCCCTTTCTCCGTTTCTGCAAAACCAGCATATTCACATAGCAAAAGAAGATACATAAATAATAACCAGGCTTAAAAACACTCGTGTCCCCAATGGAAATGGTATAAGATAATACAAGCCCTTGGAAAAAAAGTTGATATCAGTGCTATCCTTACCAGCCCAGAAAGGGGGAACACCGCTGAGAAGAATATATAAAATAACACCTGCACTCCATACATCTATTTCTTTCCCATAATTCCGCCGTAAAACTTCAGGAGCAACATAGTAAGCACTTCCAACTATATCTCTGTACACTTTTCCTGGAGTAATATTCATAGCAAACTAGTGAACATAATCTGATTACTAGAGTTCAAAAGCACAACAAGACTCGGATGTATCAGAAAGCTTCTCGACAAATATCACAAATTAAAAATAACTCACAATCATGACTGATGTAAATTGTATGGAAGCTCCAATGAGAGCAAACTACAATGACAAGAAGCATGATTTCCACTACTGATAACACCAAGATGGCTTCAGCTACATGTTTCTAGAATGTATGATATCTCATATGATAATATAATAATTTGGAATTGGGGAAGCAAGATCATGTTTTTTATCCAACATGAAATTGACTTTCTGCATCTCAAAGTAATTAGTAGTCAGTTGAATTTACCTATGAGAATCAAATCCAATGAAGCTAAAGATCAGCATTCCCATGTCTTATCTACAATTATAGCGCAAACCCCTTGAACAAACAACCAACTCCATGTCTCCATTATCCTTGCAAGTGAAAGGTCTAACTTCTTGAATCAGAAAGGAGAACCATCTTACAAATCAGTGCTTAATCCCAGAAGCATATGAAGCATACTGTTTATTAACTGACTTCTGCAAGTTTCACTTCTTATGTGAAGTATCTTATAGCTTGGTAGAACTTTCTATGAGCATTTATCGGCAATGCTAGAGCTGTTATGATAATTCAGATTTAACGGTTCTCAAAATTTTGTAACACTTAGCATGTGTACATCCTGGTCTATGTAGGTCCTAGTAGCATGAGTGAAGGAAAATTTTGTAAGTAATCCCTAAGCAGGCCATGATAAACATCAGAATATGTAAGGATTATCTAATTTCCATAGGCTTAAATTCAGATTATTTAGATGTATAAGATAATACAATTTATTGTTGACTGAAGGTCCAGATTAATTTAAGTTCTTGGAGACATCTATAATATGCATTATGGAAAAGAATACATAACTTCCATTCATAGTGACTCTCGAAAAGAAAAATGTGGTAGCCCAATATAGCATAATTGTTACAACCCAAGCCTTATACCTTTTGGTGTCATGAATCACAAAGCCCCGGTTAAAGGAAGAGTGAAACCAACAAGATATGCGAACACCAATCCATAGCCACCTTAAGCAATATTACTCGAAAAAATATTCTAAAAAAGGCAATTGTTACTTTAAGTAATAAATATTGACCAAAATAAATTAGATTCTGACCATCTTACATCAACTCTACCATCAGAGCTTCAAAGGTGTCACCAATTCATAATGCTGATCACTTCATCCATGATAAATAGGTGGTCTTTATGAAAAACACAAGCAACTCTCAATGATTAGGGAGAATTTCTGAATGTAAGCTGAGTATATTTTAATATGTCAAGGGATGATACATCTGTCTTATGTCCGCATCTCATCTTATACATCTAAATTTGAGGAGTTGATAATACCTATTGCCATCTCATTTAGATACCTATGGTAACCATCATGTTGAAGATGTTTATGATGAAGCTCTGGTGGATGGAAAACCATAATTATTGAACAACAGGAACCATCAACAATGTAAAGCAATAAGATAACCATAATCAGCAAGCCTCGCTAGGAATCATGCATCGTTCGTGGCCATATATATCTAGTTTTCTACTGAGGCTACCTTTTCTTTCATTCAAAGTGCACTTGGGTTATCTTATGTCACTCCCCCTTTTCTAACCTTTCTAAACAAATCCAAGTCCCTGTCCATATTGAAGCCCTCAGTTTTGTAGCAACTACACATACCATCTTAGTTTCTTCCAATTTTGCCCGTAGCTAGTGGCCATCCCTCTTCTTCCTTCCATGTCTTCCTCTACACCTTACTTTCTCCAGTGGTCATCTAATGTGCTAAATTTTCCTTGTCCAATATTCTGATCCATAAGTTGCAAACTTTTATTCTTATAGAACTTATTCTTAAGTCACAACTTTGGCAATTATACAACACCAACTTACTCTCAAGTCCCAAAGGTGACAACCATACAAAACCACAAAACCATCTACTTCGTCCAGAAAACTAGTCTACATCTTCTTTCCTCTGTCAAAAAGGTTCCAAGATAAATTTCTCTCCAGTATTTGAATTGGGAGATGATTCCCAAACAACCTCCTTAATTTGTTTCCTTACGGCTAATCATCCAAAAATGTCCTCATTCATAAACTTCAGTGTTACCATTTTCACCAAATCTCACTCTCTCTCTCTCTCCCACATACAGTCTCGGACCTCAACATTCCACCACCAAACTTCTCACTGTTACATTTGATGTGCCGAAGAACTGCTTCAACAACTTTTTAATGCAACCAACCATCTGATTTGACATCATTTTTTGGTAAAGCTTTCAGCCTTCAACTTAACCTATTACAATTTAACTTTAATAATTTTACACGAACAGCGGAGACTTCCTATGATAAACAGTATGTCATCAACATCATAATTTGAAGTCAGTTTACAAAGCTGCACCTTTCCTTCCTTTTTCTTCTTGAGGAGACAACAGAAATTTTCCTCCTCATTCACTACTGAACCATGTAAGACCATCTATTATCGAGTTTCTTCTTCCTACGAGTAAGCCCTTTTCATAATATGCCCATTAAAACATTGATCTTCACTCCATATACATAATAAACCAATTCATGTTTACCGTTGGATGGTAAGCTAAAAAGAATAACAAATTGTTGGAACTTCTAGCCCAAAACTCTATTTTCTTTCTTGATCATTGAAGTTCAAAGTCCACATTTAGATAGCATTTTCAGGTGCTAAAGTCCTATTATAGGTAAACTCTTCTTTTTTTTTTAAAAAAAAAAGAGTTTAACAAGCATTGTTTGCTGTATCGGTTGGTACGGATGCATATCGACTGTGCCATACTTCGAGGATTGCCGATTTGGTATCGGGTGCCGTACCGGTCGGCGACCGGTCTGGCTCGATACCGGTTCGGTATCAGGCCCGTACCGAGAGAAATAGGCCAGAGCTGGAGAAGGAGAAGAGAAAGAGAGAGCGAGCGGGGGAGGGAGGGAGAAGGAGAGCCACGGATGCTTGCAGAGGGCCGCGAGGGGCCGGCGGAGGCCGCGAAAAAAAATTGAAAATTTTTAAGTATACAAATCGCTTGCTGACTTCAAAATTTTCAAAATTTTTAATTTCGAAATTTTTAAATGAAGTTGACAAGCGATTTGCGGACTTCACTTAAAAATCTTTAAATTTTTTTCCACGGCCACGTCCCCTGTTTCGAAAGAAATAGGTGATGCGGCTACAGCCTTAGCCTTCGCCGCGCCCCGCAGCCTCCGTTGGCCCCCTGCAGCCCTCCACAAGCGTTCGTGGCTGCTGTTTCTCCCTTCCTCCCCCCCTCGCTCTCTCTTTCTCTTCGTCTTCTGACTTCGGTAGCAAACCGGTTTCAAAGCTAGAACCGTACCGGTAGGCCACCTGTATGGTTTGAAACGGACGGAACCGTCCGATTCGGGACGGTTCCGCATTTCTTGTACCACACTGATATACAGTAAGGAGGGTGTACTGAGTGTTGGCACGTCGAACCAGCTCTAGTATTCACAGTATCGACATAGTAATGAGATGGTACTGGTATGGAGTCCGGATCTGAGATGTCGAACCTTACTAACAAACATTAATGCAAAACAAATCATTTTAAAAAATTTTGAAAAGTTGGTTGGATCACAAGAAACACAATTTTCTCATAGTTTCATTAGCAAGATACATGAAATCTCTAAAGTGAGTACAGTTAGTGACTATTTTGATCAACAATTCTGAATTGTACAATTTGAATAGCAGATCACCCATTTGACAACAATAGTTGCTTAACTTATTGAAAACAAATGAACACACACTTAGGTTGTGACTGCTACTAATGCTTCTTAATCGTGTTTCACAATTTATGTCACATTAACATGCATATTACAAGCCTATCAGCAAATTTACGTCAGCAAGTACTAATACCAAGGAGGTAATAATGCATGAAGAATATCATATTTATCAAAAACCCTTCTCCATGGACCTCAATTTATATCCAGGTGCCTTGCCAGAGGCACATCGGCATGCCTCGAAAAAAGCTCATAGTAAAGATTTAAGTACAAATTTGAAAGGATTCATATATGAAACCTAAAAGTTGAAACTTACTTTCCACTCCGGATGCCCCATAGTTGAAGAAAATGCAAAATGTTTTCATAATTCATTGTGATTCTTTTCAGTTTAAATACATGTAAGAGTTAAAATAATAAATATAATTTTGAAGGTGTGAATACCAATGTAACCAGCATGAAAGATTGGAGATGTAGTTTCCGAACAAAAAAGTGCATATAGTCGTGATGAGTGACAAAGTACAAACATCAGGAACATCCTAATAAACTGCCAAGAAGTTTGTTCTCTATATTTCAATGAATATTCCGACACAAATGCAATACAACTCACTAAACAAAAATATTGGTTTCTCCATTTGCTAATGCTTCTCCTATGAAGAATCTCTGGCTGCATTAGTATTGCCATTTAGCTTAAATTGGAGCAACGTAAACGCAAGTTTCTTTTCTTGGAGACAATGACCTCTTGAAATCTCTTATCAGCAGATGACTTGATCATAGGCAATTTCAAGAAAGCTTCTTATGTATATCTATTGACATTTAATGCAGCATAACGGAAATAAAAAGCAAGGCATTAGAAATTAAGCATCTGAGATGCAGCAGCGCCAAGATAAACTATTTGTGATGTAAATTTCATGGGAATATGTACAGAAATGAGGACCTAAGGAACTTGATGTTGATGGTCAACAGTTAATATAGGAAACTACTCGAGTCACCTTGGATCAGTTTTATGATTTACTAAAATGCGATGGATTAAGATGGTTTCAACAGAGTTAGACCATGGTGGCAAAAGCAGTGAATATTCTATTCGTGTGAACTTCTACGCCAATTATATAGAGACATGCGGTGAGACATCAAAAAGGTTCTACAATAAACGGGATGATTTGTGTGCCATGTGAAAAAAACAGATGGGGACATTTAAGCTTACGTAGAATAGCATTGGAAGTGAAATTGGGTCATGGCAATTCTAATTGCGTGGCAAAATTTCATAAATCAGAAGAACTTCTGAGAATCTCCTAGACCATTGCTGGTGAACCAGTTTCAGTTCCTATTCTCTTCCATGAAGATCCTTCCATGTCAAGCCACGAAAAGTACAAAAAAAAATGGGGGAAAACAACAAGTTAACATTTATTTCCATTTGAACTCGTGTAGGACTCTGTTTGCTGAAAGTTATGTAGCAAGCATGGTACTTAAAGGATTAAATGACAACTAACTAATTAGTAAAGATAAATCAAAGGATGGAAACAAGTGATTAAGTGATGGATTCTTTTTTTTTTTTTCTTTCAAGAAAAGAAAGACCTGTGTTCTTTAATACATTTCAAATTCAATGAATTAACAACAGTAATTAAATTCACAAAGTACCAGGAATAAATTTGTCAATTCATAAAGCAGTGAAAAAAGAGCAGCAAGAAGAAGATTGTTTTTACCATCCTCAATGAACACCGAGAGCCCGAAATCGGTGGCCTTGAGCATGGCCCCCTCATCCTTGGTGGCCAGCAAGAAATTCTCGGGCTTGAGGTCGCGGTGCATCACCCCCATGAAGTGGCAGATGTGCACGACGTTGACGATGGCCCGGCAGATGGTGGCGGCGGCGCGCTCCGAGTAGTGGCCCTTGGCAATGATCCGGTCGAAGAGCTCCCCTCCCTCGCACAGCTCCAGCACCAGATTCACCGAGTGCCGGTCCTCGTACGCCCCCTTGAATTCCACTATATTTGCCTGCCCCGTCAGGTGCTGCATGATCTGCACCTCCCGCCGGATATCGTCCTGGTCGTTCTTGCTCGACAGCTTCCGCTTTGAGATCGACTTGCAGGCGTACCGATACCCAGTGGCGATCTCCGTGCATAGGTAGGTCACGCCGAATTGCCCGCGGCCAAGCTCCTTGCCGAGGGTGTACAGCGACCGGACGTCCTCGAATGGCTTGCCGAGCACAGTGTCGGCAGCTCGCCCCGCGGCCATGGCCCAGGCGGGGGCGGGAATAGAGGGCTTCAGGGACGACGGAGGGGCCTGGCGGACCTCCGCAGGCGGCGGCGGCGACGGCTGAGGCTGGTTGTAGCCATGGTAAGGTTGGGTCGGCTTGGACTGTTGCTGGTGGGAGCTGTAGCCATTGGCTCCTCCTCTGTGTCCTGGATCCTTCCCTTTACTGAAGCAATGGCCCATCTCTTCGCAAGAACCCCCAAGAAACCAATTCAAGAAGAGGTGAAAGGGGAATTGGGGAGGACGATGGGATGGGATTTGAAGGAAATTTTAGAGCGTTCTTGGAGTCAGACTGGAAGAGCTTGGAAGCTGCAAACGAGGCTAAGATATGGTAACAAGTTGGGGAAAGGATTAGACAACCAAACGGACCAAATCGCCGCCGCCTAATCGTGACTGCAACTAATTCAGAACAAGCGGCAGCGTTCGCCTTTTCCAATCCTGCTTCTCCATATTTTTTTTTCTTTTTTTTTTTTTTTTCCTTTTTTTTTTCTTATCAAAAGGGGAAGAGGGGGGAAGGAATAAGCTCACCCCTACGTAGCAGCTTCCACTGGGCCCCCATCCCACCAGGAGAATGTTCGATACGGATAACCTCGGCCGGTTTTACTCATACCCTCTCCACCCGTGGGCTGGCTTGGTTACCCGACCCTCCGTGCGTCACACCTGGCACCACTCAGGCTACGAGCCGACCAGTAACGCTTCCAGACCTCGTGTCCAGGTTAGGGGTATCCGGTCCCCAAATTTAATCAACGTCCGTGCGTTTCGAACATAAAACTACTTGGTTGGAAGCAAACGCCACTGGCTGGGCTACCATTTTTTTTTCTTTTCCTATAATAATTTTCATATCCTCCTGATGCTTGTCGTGGTGGGAAACAGAAAGGGACTCCGCCTTGGGATAAACAATGGACCCCCATTGAGTGCGACGCTCAATAACGCTTTCAAGCGATACAGTCACGGAGGGTGCAACGACTATTAAATGCACCAACCGGAAATTTTAAAGTTTGGTCGCCTGACGCGGTTTTGCGCTCTTGGTCACCGGAGGTAACCTTTAGGATCCGTTTGCTTAGTCAAAAAAAAAAAAAAAACTCTCATCGATTTTTTTTAAAAAAATTAACATCAAAATATATTATGTTTAAAAAACTAATTTTTATATATTTAGTTGATTAAAAAATAATATATTTCATAGTTTATATTTGGTTGAGTATCCAATTTTTCAAAAAAATATATATAATAGAATTTTTTTATGAATAGCCTTCTAGAAATTCAAATTTACGCGAATATCCTCTTAAAATTTATATTTATTTCTGTATCCTCATAGCACACTATTTTTATATAAATACTCCTAACATAACAGTTTTTCTAACATCATTAATAAAAACCATATTTATTATAATTAAAAATAAAATAAAATTTTGAAATTATTTTTTGCCCTCAATCACGATTGCTTTATAAATATTTATTTTTTGCACATCTTTTCATTAAAGATATTTTAGCCATTTTAATTTGAAACCGGCATGCGTATGTATATAAAAGCAAAAATAAAAAAAATATAAAATAGCAAAATAAGTGTTTCACATGAGCATACATGCAATATCAATTTTGAAAGGGTATTTATGTAAAAAAAATCTTATAAAATAGATTTTGCTCATAATGAAGATCTTATTTTATTTTATTTAAAAATTTGAAAATATTTTTTACTTCCCACGCTTCCCACGAACCAAGCAGGTAAGATGATTGGCGTCAGGGCGTATAACACGTGTGGAGTACATCACTCCCGGCTCCCGCGGGCCAGGGGAAACGAAGGTCAACGTCATTTGACGGAGTTAGACGGTGATTGTTACAAGAAAATTCCAGCCTTTGGTCTTATCAACTCTCTAATTTTACCCAGGAAAATTAATATGCTCAAGTGCAGGACCCGGAGGACCCGTCGCCGGGAGCCAAGGAATCAACTTCTCCAAATTATTTATTAAAAATAGGGATCTTCAATTCCGTTGTGCTGGCTAAAGACTTTTTGCATGCTATTTTTTTTTTTTTAACCGTTGAAATAAGATATCTAGACTCAAATCTTACCTTCCTTGTAATTTACCGTCTCAACAAAATTATCTTCACTAAATAAATCCATCGAGATAAAAATTACTGAAATATCTTGTCATTTATTTGTAGAGTTACTAAATAACTTATTAAAGAAATGTTCATAAATAAAGAAATTTTCATGAGTATTTAATATGTTTAATATTTTTTTGATACTTTTATGATTTGGATGTACTTCTAAAAGGATGAACATTATATTTGGATGGATAACTATTAATTAATTATGCAATCCTAATTACTAGACATTATCCTAATGGGAGAAAGCACAACAATTAGGACCAGGCAAGGACCACGACATGGAGGCACCATGAAATTTTACTTTCCCTTGGGCCTATAGACAAGGAGGGAACTTTATGCAACCTGCTCTATTTTCTTTTGTGAATTTGACTTGGCCCACAATTGTAAGATAAATAAAAAATCATCATATATTCCAATTGCTAATCTTAGGTACAACTATGATTGTAAGTTTTACCATATGTTTTAAAGGAATTAACTTTTATTGTATTTTTAAATCCCAAGTTTTATGAGAAAAAGGAGCAAGATTGCCAATTTCATTGCTATCCCAATGGATTGGATTGGAGAAATCAATATAAACAAGAATTGAATTGATGTACCAAAAAAAAAAAAAAAACAAGAGTTGAATTGTTGAAGTTGTCATTTCGTTATGTATGAACCTTGATGATTAATGAAAAACCTAGTGCATTATAACCATCACATGGATTGAGAAGAGAAAGGTTGTAGGATATTTATTGTGTTGCCATGGTTGGGGGAAAGACGAGTAGCTTGCTTCATTCCAAAGTAGAGATGGAAAAAAACAAAAGAAGTTACTCATAGCCCTTTTCAATGTAAACTCTAGTCAGGTTGCAAATAAAAAGCAAAAAATTTTGAGAGAAATAGTTGGACCGGTATTTTGTCCCAATTAAAGATAACTTACAGGATACATCACCTTGAATGTATTGTTCTAGAACATGCATAATAAGAAAAGTGATTAAATGTTTGAAATAGAAAAAAAAATGTGATGCTTATTATTAAATAGGTTGTTGCCCAAGGAGACAACCCAAGAGGAGGGATGAATTGGGTTTTAATTGAATATTGATCAATTAAAAAACTTAATGAGTAATTAACTAGATCTATTGTAAGTAGGTTAATTAGATTACTAGATGTAGTGAATGAAGAGAGTGAAAAAGACAATTAACTAATACAAACACAAAAAAAATTATAATGGTTCGGAGCCAACTCTTGCTTTTACGTCCACTCCCCAAGCCGCACTTGGGAGTTCACTATAATCCCTAAGATTACAGCCGGTTGTTTTACAAGTTCACAACCCAACTTGTTGTTTT
>JAOXJJ010000725.1:17583330-17596355 GCA_025769935.1 Phoenix roebelenii | reverse complement strand
ATATAGAAAATTGTATGAATATCCTTATAAAGTTACTATTTGCTTGTATACCCTTATAAAAATTTTTATTTGCATGCTTACCCATTAAGGGTATTTTAGTCATTTTAATTTGAAATCGTTAATTTTTTAACGATGTTAGATGGCATGGGTATATATGCAAAAATAAGAATAAAAAAAGGTAACATAGCAAAACAAATATTTTACGAGGGTATACATGCAAATATCAATTTTGGAAGGGTATTCATGCAAAATCTGATATTTTGAAGGGTATCCATGCAAAAAATCTTTTTTTTTTTTACACATAGAGTTAGGCCGTGATTTTTTACATGAAGATACTATATGATATGTAGATGATATCTTGAAATTTTGGTGATATTTGGTGTAATGGTTTGAAAGATATAAGTCCATAAAGTTCAAAAAACCGAAACTATGAAACCGATAACTTTCTCCACAGTTTGTTTTGGGAAATAAAATTTATATCAATAAAAAGCCCTTAAGACAAGTTTTCTATCCATATGTAATACACTCAATTTCGTTTGTTATAAAGGAAAAAAATGAAGAAGAAAAAAAAAGGAGGAAGAAGAAGCAGAAAAAAAAAACAGTAGATTTTCGTTGGTGAAATCCGCTCCTCGACCAGTGAATCGAACCAAAGGGAGAAACTCGTAAGTGATCCGAAATTCTTGTTTATGTAAATGTATTTTATCTTTCATTCTTAATAAAAAAAATTATTCATGAATTTTGATGACTTGAGAGTACTTTAGGAAGATTTTTTCTGACTAGACTACGGGGCTGTGCCTATACCTTTGCGCAGTATTTTGTTTTTTGATTCTGTTAGCTGTTTTCACACTCATTAGGTGTGAGCCGCCGTTGTATCAAAAAAATAAAGAGTATTTTAGAAAAAAAGGACCCAATTTCTAACTGACAGAAAAGTAAAGTAGCTTTCTAATATTATTTTTCATAAAATATGAAAATTTTATTTCCATGAAAATGCTATTAGTTTTTTTTTTCTGAAAAAGACATTTGTTCTATTAAAATCCCTGATCAACCAAACAATTTTGCAAATCGTTCGCAATTAATCAAAGTCTTTGATTTCTAACACGTGTCCCATGTTTGGACATGTAATCTGTTCCCATCCAATACACGGTCCTGACTAAAAGAGATCATGCCATATTAAGAAGGTTACACGTAAAAGATAGCCAATACACTGAACCACGATCTCGTCACCGTCCGCGGGAAGGTAAGCGTCTCTCTACAGCTACGTGGCCGGCAAAGGAGGTAGCATATCTGCATGGACCAGACGATTGGCGGTGACGGGATCCGCTCATCTAAATCTTGCGCTTTTAACTTCTCTTTCCTCCGACTCTCGGAAGAGCTTCTCGAAAAACCACGGAGAATCTTAGGGCGCCTCTGAAGAGTCATTTCTCTGAATATTTTTCCCCTGAAAAAATCACTCCCAGAGATCGAGAAGAGGTATTCTTTGTTCCATATTAGATCGAATCTCGTCGCAATTTCCTATTTATGATGCATATTTCATGTCTCTAGACCTGTTTTTTCACTATATTTCTCCGATTCGTTTTCGGTTTTGGAAATCTCGATTTGAATATGTGAAACTCTATAATCTATTTAGAAAATATTTCTGGTGTTCGGTATCCATGAAAGAATTTGAATGGTATGAGATACAGTTTCTTTTTTTAGTATTTTGTGTTCTGATGACGATTAAGGTTTCGATATGGGTTCATGTGATGGTTTCGTTTCCAGTTAATTCGAAATTGGGAACCGATAGGATCGTGGCTCTGATTTTATTATGGTTGCTTTTTTAGTGGGTTTTGTGGATTCGGGATTTGAGTTTTCTGTCAGATTTGAATTTTCATTGGCATTGCATTTAGGCTGTGTTGATTGGATTTGATGGAATTTGTATTCATATGGAACAGGGATTAGGTTTTGTAGTTGTTGTGGTTTTCTTTATCGCAGCGGAATTGAAATATGAGTGCTTTCACTGATTAGATGAGGGTTACATTGGAGTGTTTTGCTTAAAAAGTTTAATTTTTGGGGTAAAGTTGTGATCATGTATCCATATGATCATCCTCTTCTTTTGTGACCATGAAGAAAGTGGGTGTTGTTGCGATTTTTTTTTCACTTTTCCCATTTTATTACCTGTAATTTTAGAGGTATTAACTGGAGGGATTATCCTTTAAGGCGGTTTTTGTAGGATGCTAAGTTGCAAGTGTCATTAAGAGATTATATTCTAGTTTTTCTTGTTTTTTTTTTCTTTTGTTGAAAATCAATTTGTTCCCAATTGGGATAGTGGTAAGGACTACGGTGAATGCATTGCATACATAATGAGCCTTTTGTTTTGAAGAAAGGGGGTCTTAGATCATGCTTTGTATAGATAATAGATCTTTGAAGTGGCAGTATTTACAATGGTTTTATGAGTTATTAGCTACTTAATTTCGAAATGTCAGTTGCTACCAATGTGTTTAATTACATGCGGACAGATGGGGCAGTAATTTCTTAGAATTTAGACTCCGGGCTTTGTTAAAAACAAAATGTATTGGCTATTTTACTTTATTTTAGGGTTTGGAGAAGAATGAGTGGTAGAAATTGGGATTTGGGGCAGGAGGAAGGGAAGAACGATAGAAAGAAATCTCCTTTATGTAAGATTTGGCTGTTGGTAGAAGTTCTATTATTGATTAATGGGAGAGGGGGGGGGAGAGTTAGCAGGGCTTTCTTTCTTTCTTTTATGTTTTTTTTTTAAAATTTACATTATTATGCAAATTTATCTCATTGGATTTTAAAAAATTTTACATTTTGTAATGGCTTGCTATGCTTTTGATAGTTGCTTCCATATAATACAATCGAATAAGAAGTATGAGTTATTGTTGTTTTCTTAAATGTAGACTGCAGAGAGTCTAAGGCAGATAGAATTTAGTTATATATCGTACTCTTGTGATTAGTTAGCATATAATTCCTTTATCTTTTTTTTTTGTGTCTGATATCTTTTATAAGGATGGATTTCGGTACTCCTGACAAGAGTCTGGAAGAGACCAGCAAAGAAGGGGCTCCATATGTTGGAGAGCCATGCCTTAACTTACTTGATAACAAGGACGACAAGGATGGAAAAACTTTTCAAGGTGAAGCTGAAGCATTGGATGTTAATATGCAAGGTTACACAAATCAGGAGCGTGCTGGATCACCATTGTTACCTGGTAATCCAGCTTCTCTATCACCCTCAGAGAAAGCTGAAGAATCTTGCTTACCAATTGAGTTAGATATGCAACATGAAGATATCGAGAGGATTGCAGACTATACAGATGATGGATTGAAGTCCACAATCAAGGAATATGAAAACCATGATAAAATGCAAGGGGCTGACTATGTTGGTCTTTCTGGTGAACAGCTTGATAAAAGTGCTAGTGGATCATCAAATATATTGGAATCTAGAAATTCAGATCCATGCTTTCATACGCCTGTCTTATCAGCTGATAACAATGATAATCCTTATGAAGTAGTGGATAATGGAACCTATGGCTATCAAAGTGCTAAGTCACCAACTTTGGCAGCAGCAGAGAATGGAAATGTTGGAAACCTATCAGGGAATTCTCAATCTGAAAAGGCTGAGCTTGGCAATGAGGAAATGGATCATGAGAACTTTAGTCATGTTATTGAAATGAAGGATAACGACTACCCTTCGGAGACAGTAGCTTCCAATAACAGTGGGATGGTAAGGGAGTGCACTGGTCTGCATTCTCCTAGAAAAGTGCGAAATGGTACACCATCACCGGAAAGAAATATGTCTGATCCTATGGAAAGGTCTCCTAACAACCAACCATCTGCAAGTCAAGAGCTCCTCCCTCCAGAAAATAATGAGAAGAAATCAGCTCCTCCAATCCGATCTAAAAGGAGACGATCACCTTCTCCTGAAAAGCATGCTGTGGATCGGAAGAGAGCTTCTTCCCATGATCGTTTATCTCCATCTGTAAGACGGAAATCTCCTTTAGGAAGGACAACACATCGAGATTCTCATCACAGAGATGATTCTCCAAGAAAACGCTTGTCAGCATCACCTCGAAGGCGAGATTCCCCGCGAAGGAGAGAGAGGTCTGCATCTCGATCACCTGTGAGGAGGAGGGATTCTTCTGGATCCAGAAGAGACAACCGTGGTAGATCTCGATCAAGGTCTCCCTATGCAAGGGATCGTTATCGAAGATCACCAAGGTATTTTTTTTTTTTTAAATATCTCTACTGCTTCTGATCATGTGATCCACCTGCTTGAACATCCAAGGCTTTTAGCTTTTAAACCAATAATCATTAATTGGTTAATTATTGTTTATCTATTTCCTTTAGTTTGTCAAAACCTCTTGGTTGTGATGTGCTAGGAGAAGGCATTCTCCGAGGCGCAGATCTCCGCCGCCAAGTTACCATTCTCATCGCCGTTCTCCAAGGAGGCCTTGGTCACCACCTGCAAACCGCAGCACTGGAATCGGCAGGCCTGGAAGGAATTTATTTGTTGCAGGTTTCAGTTATGTTACTACTGAGAGAGATTTAGAGAAGAAATTCTCGAGGTTTGGACGTGTAACAGATGTTCGCATAGTTCGGGATAAAAGGTAACTTTGTATTTTTAAATTAGTTCTAGCTATTCATAACCATCTCTGTAACAAAGGTTTGCACCAGCATCAATGTCATTGTAGGCCCACCCATTTTACATGTGATTTTTTTAAAAAAAATCATTTTGTCTTTATGGAGCATGTAAAATGGTTGTCTATTCCTTATTTAGTCCACATGCTTCTAAAATCTTATTATACCACATCTACCCAATTTGGCTATAAGAGGTGGATTTTGGGAGTAGGTTTACATTTATGGTTCATCTTTGTTTCTATGCACATACTTAGCACGTGATGTAGTATGAGAGGTACGAGGCCTGAAGAGTGAGTAAAGAAAGGGTGGAAGGAAAGATGAAAGAGAAGACAAAGTGGAAGGAAGACGAGATAATAATAAGTTGAATTTCTGATAATATTCACAAAAAAATGCATTTGGAGCTCTGCAAAACTTCTATTGTATAGACTGAAAACCACTCTAAATCATTCTCATAATAAACCTAGGACGTGCCAATTTGAAATACTTGGGTCAAGGTTGATGCTTTTTGTTAAGCAATCTAGCACTTCCTCAGGTCAACCTCTCACTAAAGAAATCATACTCATAATGAACCTATAACTTCATTCAGTCATAACCAAAATAGGACTGCCTCTGACTTAGGGAAAATTATAGCAATATACAATTAAATATCAGAGGTTATTAAGGCTCATCTGTGGACCACTAAAACTATTTATCATGGTAAAATCTTAAACTTTAATTGAAGACTCTGAATCTACTCTAGGTCTTCAATGTTTGTCATGACTTCTTTCTCTAATTTTTTTTTTGAAAAAATGAAAATTAAAAAATGTTTCCTTTTCTCTGCATGCCCAACTAAGGCATATATATCATTTGGTGGTATCAAAGTAGGTGTTCTTAGCAGTTGGTATTTCCATTCTTGAGAATCTAGATCTTCAAATCAAGCTTTGGACTTTTGCCCCCCTTTCATTGAGGCCGTAAGTTGTCTGAAATCTTAAATTGGTTTTTAATGCTTGTTTTAGCACTCTTCATTTTTGGTAATGTTCAAGGCTTGGACTGGTTTTGTACTTCTGTTGCTTAAATATTTCCCTTCTGCATATAGGTCAGGGGATTCTCGTGGCTTTGGTTTTTTATCCTTGGAAAGGGATGAGGATGCTGATGCTGCAATACGTGCTCTTGATCAGACAGAATGGAATGGTAGAATTGTTCTGGTGGAGAAATCAAAGACATATGCTCGCTAAATCTTCTATCTTGGATTTTATTATACTTGGAGAGAGAGGGAGATGGCTGTTTTGTCAGCTCTATTTCATACCAATATTCCTTTCAGCCATATGACATTGGTTACAAGTATACGGCAAGTATTGTTCTAAACCAGACTCTTGATGCTGTATTAGGTCTATCTTTGCTTGGTTGGTATAGGCTAATTTTGACAGATTTTAAATATTTTTTGTTGTTTTACTTATCTGTTTAAAAAAAGTGTATTATATGTACATAATGAGGGTACTTGTTTCTGTCAGATGATAGCTCATGTGAAATCCTCTTTCAGGGTTTAGCAACAGTTAGAAATGAAAGTTACTGTACCTTTTGAGTCTGGGAACCTCTTCCTTAAAGAGTACCATGCATTACAAACATTGTGCATGATTTGAACCTGCCAACTCGATCCAGTGCCTTCAAGACTTGCCGGAATTGGCTTATTGGTGAAGACATACATTTTTGCAGCATGAATTTCTGATCAGTACTTATATGACGTCATATGTTTTAGTAGATATTTCTTTTGTTCTGCAGGCTATGTTAAAATTTGTTGAATCAAGCTTGATATCCTGGACCCTTCTTTGTTTTGGCACATATATGTACCCCAAATGTTTTGGCACTTTCGGTTCCCTAGCATGGCTTCTGAAGCTTGCCTGCACAAAACATCAGCTAACTCTGCTGTGCGAGCTAATGGTGAAGATGTGCGTTTCTGCGTTCTGATTCCTCGATACGAATTGGTTTTTGCAAGCACGTAATATATTTTGAAGATTTTCTTTTGCTGCAGGCTTGTACTTGTCCTTAACAATACCATATTATCAAGCCTGATGACCTGAACCATACTTTTGTTCAACACCGTTAGCACTCGGACATAGCGGTCTGATGTAGTACAAATCATGGTTTCAAACCTAAGCGTCATGGAGATAAGTTACTATCTAATCTGGCTGTCTGGTCTTGTAAACTGGTGTGAGAAAATGTGGCAATTGGTTGTAGAAATGCTTAGTCATAGCCTTTTTCAGGATCCTAAGCCCAACAGTACTTCTGAAGGTTTCTTTAGAATGAAATGATGCTTCTGCAGAGTCTGGCAGAAATTAATGGTTTTATGTGTGTTGAATAGCTTTTAAATTCATTTTAAGGGAATTTTTGACATTCATGGTGATATTAGGCTGCTTTTTCTAGGCGATTGAAGACCCAGCCCCAATTGTTCTCTCTCAGAAGTTGCAAGAAATAATTTTGTCGGTAAAATGAATGCAAAATTAGAATGACTCATTTCTGTATCTTTTTAAGTTGTTTAAAATGTGATGGGAATCATTGTTTCTCTGTGCATGAATACATCCGGTGCTCTTTTTCATTAGCATGTTTTGGTGCCAAATCTTGCTTAAGGGCATTGCGAGGTTTCGATGAACTGCATATCATTACATCAAATCGTAAGATAAATGCATGCAGAATTAAGGTTCGCTTTGAAATTGTTGGAATCCTCCACGTTAACAAGCAGAGAGGTAGCTTATCTATATGCAGTTACTTTGTTTTATTGCTTCCACATGACCTGCTATGCAAAACTAGTGTGCCAAATAAGCTGTCCTGCTTGCACGGTCAAAAATGATTTAGCTAAACAGTGAATCATGGCTTTGGTTTTACGTGTCCGGGAACTGCGATCGTATTTGTCATGCGCCTGAAGGTGGTCCTGAAATCTGTCCAATATTTTGGGCTTCGTCTGTAACTTGAGGCTGACATTGTAAAGAATTAAGGTTATTCTTGCACGCATGCCAAATTCTATGTTGATGTGAAGCTTTGTTATGATGACATGTCCTGGAATAACAAGGATAGTGTGCCGATTTAGACCCAAAATTTATCTCCACTTCTAAGTGGAAACATTGAAGATACTTCCATGGTTGGCCGGTGAAAGGTGAGAATCTCAGAAAGTGTGAGAAAAGGTGGAATGTGCCATGTAGTTTGTCATCTCTTGACAAGAACAACAGAAAAAAAAAAATGAAGATATTTTTTTGGATATGTGTTCCATATATGCAGTTTTTGGTCTTGTGAGGACTTTCAACCGTGGTATGGACTTGAATATTTGATGAATTGTGTGGCTATCAAGTGATGTATATGATTCATAACTGTCTACGCGATGGCTATTTTGGGTTATCTACAGTCTTGCTTCAGGGTTATCTGTTTCAGTTATTCTCTTGAGACGTATGTAGCTATATCATGGAAAATGTTCATCAAATTTGCGTTGGAAATATCCATGGATAGTAAGCTGATCATCCGTGATGCTTGTTCACACGATCCACACGCTATCTCCAGGACTTGTTCAAGGCCTGTCCGTGATGCAGCAGGTAAATGCCCTCAAATCCGGGCTGGCTTTAGGATGCACTTAAAGTTTAATTCTTGTCAACTGTTTGTAGATACTTTTATTAACTAACCTTCTTTTTGTTGCTTGCTTGTTTTTCTCACTCCTCCCCTCTATGTTTTAACCCGTTTTGCTGAACAGTGAAGAACTCTTGTTCTTTTTCTTTTTTTCTTCTTTTTTAAGAAACGGGAAGAGCGAAACCTCCACCGCTGCGGAAAACTCTTGGGTTGCCTGTTCCTTTTACGGACCAACGACCTCCTCCTCCTCCTCTCCCAGAACGACATATGATGATATATTTGAATGACGAATTCCAAAAAGATTAGGAATTGCAAGATCCAGTGTCTTTGTGATCCTTCTTTCTCCCCTGCAGTGCAGTGCAGCCGAATTAACTCCAGTTCAAGTTAGGACCGATCCTTTGTTCAAGATTGTGTTGGTATAAAACGATGATGTTTCATGCTGGTTGGCTTAGATTGAAAGTTGGAGAAGAACCTTGTCAAAAGTTGAAGCCGGACAAATCTTCTGTTACAGAGTAATCTCATGGCGTTCAGACCCCTGAACTTGACAAGGCCATTCTTTGCTGCCTCTCGGCAAAATTCGGTATAAATGGCATGGGGCTGTGCATACTATCAATTAT
Source organism: Phoenix roebelenii (assembly GCA_025769935.1). NCBI lineage: Eukaryota > Viridiplantae > Streptophyta > Magnoliopsida > Arecales > Arecaceae > Phoenix > Phoenix roebelenii. The sequence goes on along the minus strand of JAOXJJ010000725.1, from coordinate 17,587,515 downwards.
AGCTACTCGTTTCCGTTCTTCAAGCATGCATTTTAGTATACTGCTGTAGGAACGAGCAGTTGTGATTGGTGGTATGTATGACCATATCGTGCATGCAGTGTAGGAAATAATTTCTCCAGTAGGTGTGTGTCGGCATTGTCCCTTTTTTAGTAAATGAATGCTAATTCTAGTTAATTGCATAGATTGGAGTCTTTCAATAAGGAACTGTAAAACGTGTCTCTGATCAATGCCTCAGCAGTAACTAATGACTGGACCTGAAGACCTCATCTGGAGACCTTTGGTTTGAAGGCCTGAGATAGGAAATTATCAGGTATTGAAGGTTTTTACCCATGAAAAAACAGCTAGAGTTTAGCACTGTTTTATTGCCCATGCAAGGAAAACTAGAAACGACTGAGTTCGGTTCTAGCGGGAACGGAGGGAAGGAATTCACATAACTACCGTGATGTTTCCAATGGAACTTCTTCCAAACTTCTAATACAAAGTTTTTGTTAGAAATTTAAACTATGGATGCAAATTCTTGTAACACAACAAATAATCAAGAATAAATAAATAAATAATAATAAATTGAGGAAGAAAAATTTAGCTATAGAGACAGGCGGATTACGTTGTCGTTAAAGGTAGTGATAGGAGGTGAAATAGATTGTCCTATTCCGGTATGGAGCCACCCAATTCCGGCCAAGCAAACTTCTGAGTCAAGCAGGCCGAAGAGGCAGACCTCGACCCCGCTAAGAGCCAGGCAGACCTCGGCCCAGAGCCAGACAGCCCGCCAAAGGCCGAGCCGACCTTGCCAAGCATATGTTGCGGCCTCCAAGCCTGCCTGACCTCACTCACAGCCGTACCTGTGCGCACGCCCATGCCCGCACATGTGGCCGAACATCCCAGCTTGGCCAACCCCCTTCTATGAACTGTTGCTTGCCGGCTACGCCACGATGCGCCCACCAAGGGTTGTACCTGCCAACATACGCTATGTCCAGCTATTGGCCAGCTAGTCATATCTCAGCCCGAGATTTTAGATAATGGTCGTCACCCTCACCTTATAAAAAGGGGATAGAGAAAGGCCCTCAGTAAGCTTCCTAAAGCTTTTCCAAGCTTCTACAAGCCGTTACAAACTATTTTGAGCTACAAGAGGCCATGAAAGGCACTCAGAAAGCTCTTCCCTCCATAAAAAGGCCCGATTAACTTAACCATCGAAGGGCCTTCGCTGGAATCCCCAGCCAAGGCTTTGTGCAGGTACCCCAGAGCGCAGGAGGTGGTCATTTTTCTCCGTCCCCGGTCGACGTCTTATCGGAGGTCTCCCGGAGTACCAGAGGTGTTCTTCTTCTCCATCCCGGCCGGCGTGCCCTCGGGTTCCTTCCGGCGTGGTCACCCTTAGGCCAGATTTTGTGTTCCCGAGAATCAATAACTATAACAACACCTCTGTAGAGATATGCTCTCAAGTAGAAAAATTTGATTGAATTGCCCTTGGTTGCCTCGTGCCTCAAGAGTCAAGAATGAATATATGGTGGTATTTTGCAGAAAAAAAGAAAGGAAAAAAATAGAGAGGAGAGAAATAGAAAGAATTTTTTCAGAAAAGAAACAAAGATAGAAATCATGTATTTATAAAAGAGTTTGACGATGTTCTGGTCAATTGGTCAAAGGCAGCGACAGTAGCAGGGACCATTCAGACATCCAATGGTAAAAACTCCAAGCATGAAACGGCTTTTTTTTTTTCTTTTCTTCTTCTTTGGATGGACAAGAACAAAGAAGTTTGAAATGTTTTGAAAGACCAAAAAAAATAGAAAAAAATAACCAGCAAGCAGTTTTATCAATATATCCCTCTTAGAAAGGACAATGGCATCATTGTCTGGTTTCATCCACAATTTCAGTAGGCGCTGGTAGACCTTGGATATGAAGAGTAATGTCCCTCTCAGTCGTTCCTTCCGCTTGACTAGAGTTTCCACCCGCGGTTAGAAAGGCTTGATGGGCTTTGTTGTTCAGGATCAGCCAAGTTTGCAACACTTCGTTCACTCTTCTTGATCGCAAAAGACGAGCAAAGATCGAACAACTTGGAAATGTTGACGAGCCTTCTTGATATCGAAGTTTCATCAGTTCTTGCACCGCGAACATGCCAAGGATCGTAAAGGAAGCAAACCACGGAGATTGCTAAAGCCGTTGTGGAAGGAATTCCAAGCTCCTCAAGATGCACCATTGCGTTACTTTCCAAGCTCCTTATTGAAAAAATATGGAAGATGGAGGTGATGCATGTAGCTCCTGATATAATCATGAGTTCGGAGGACTTTAGTCGGTATTGAGGCACATAATTTCTGAAAACCTATTTCATAGACTCCTCAACATTTTTTGCAAAAAAACATTTGCTAAAATTATATAACCCAGACAGTATTCTAGCTGAACGTGCTAGAATAGGGAGTCTAGATAAATTTGGTGCAAGCCTAACGTGAAAGTCTAATAATTTTAATACAAGACATTTTAGGAGCTATACTACAGAATATTTGGCTAGGTTCCGTCCTTTTTTCTTGTTAATGCATGGACTTATGATTAAATGAAAAGTACGAATTAAAATTTGTAACTCATCGCCATATGTATGATCCGGATTCGATTCGGACTCCAAATTTTTGGGTCGGGGAGAGGCATACCGGCGGATGCAGCAGATACAACGTCTTCCCTTGAATTCCTGAAGTTGGGGACCAATCTTGTGCTATGACTGGGTGTGCCGCATAGAAGTCATCTATTGCCATTGAGATGCAGCTCCGACTAATGTTCCCAAGCCATAAGCACACATCCAAAATGATGCCTAGGCATCCATAGTGGCTAATGAGTTAGAAGTGCTGCCATAAGCGAAGGCCCCCCATTCTAGTCCATGGCCTAGTGACAAAAGGATGAAGGAAAGATGGATATAGCTCTTCATCATAAGCTTCAGGGCTTAAAGAGGAGCTGGGAACTAATGCAGGTTTATGAGGTTATAGTAGCAGTTCCCCTGGCATTTAAAGCAAGCACTAAGACCAGAGGGTCCAATCTAGACATCAACACGCTTAGAAGAAGACTCAAGGTACAATCTGTCCTTGGTGTCATTGGACCATGACAACATACCAACTCTCCCTTTCTAGTCATAATCCAAAAGTCCTGGGAAATTGCAAGCTTAGATCATCTACTACTACTTCTGGTATTCACAGAAACACAGGCGGCGGTGGCGGCGGCGGCGGGGTGGTTGGATTCCAGAATTTAGCGGTCATGAAATGCTGTTCGAAGATACCGCCTTGAGAAGAACTTGCACCGGTGCCTGACATTTTCCAAGGTGGCAATAAGTAATAAGTAATTAAATTAGAAACAAGAAGTATTCTTTAATTCAAGGTGAGCCGTTTGAATATGAAAGTCAACACCATTTTCTTTTAAGTAATAAGGGTCAAGCACCCCAGATTCCATGCAGCTTCCATGATAAATTACTTCAAATGTAGCTTGGAGGCTTGTTGAGAAAATGTGCCTCGAAACTCGAAACGACTGCAAATTGAATTCGGCTCAAGTTTGCTTGAAAAGGTCTGTGCCAACTGAATGGAGTCGACTCTCATGTGAAGCTTGAGTCGACCCCAGGGATGAGAGGGTCGACTCGCATCTGCCACAGTGAAGAAACAGAGAGCTGTTTTTTGGGAGGTCACCTGCAAGAGTCGACTTGAGGTCTGCTTGAGTCGACTCCAGGTTGAAGGAGTCGACTCTCTCAGGAAGATAGAGCGCAAGAAGTCGACTCTCTCAGGAAGACAGAGCGTGCCAGTTTCGGTGCTGATACTTGGAGTCGATCTGAGGATGTCCGAGTTGACTCGAGTTTATCAGGAGTCGACCCTTGAAAGTGAAGAGTCGACTCCTGATCACGGGATTGACTGAAACGGTGGCAAGATGGATTTTTTGACTGAGAGTTTCGTAGGGAAGTTTTCTTATGTGTTGAAAACCTATAAATATATTTTTTTTTGTGAACCCTATTAGGTAGAAGAGCGGCTGTAGAGAGTTTCTTTTGGGGAGTCCTATCTCTCTTGTAAGCCCTAGGTGTGCAATCTCCAACGGGAAAGAGAGATCATTGTAATCCTTGCTGAATATATTGAATCTGTGTATGTGGCCTCCATGGACGTAACCCGTATTGGGGTGAACCACGTAAAATTATTGTCTTTGTGATTGTTTGATTTTATTCTCTACTACTTC
>JAOXJJ010000725.1:17574457-17579186 GCA_025769935.1 Phoenix roebelenii | reverse complement strand
TGATGTCGAGAATAATCCATGGAAACATGATCCCATCTATGGCTTGATATATCATCGAAGTTTGACTAAAACTCTCATAGATTACTTTGCCATCCTCCTTTGTCTTTCTTCTCTTGGATCCATCTCTCTCATGCCAACTTGATGTCGAGAATAATCCATGGAAACATGATCCCATCTATGGCTTGATATATCATCGAAGTTTGACTAAAACTCTCAAGAGTATGGTCCAACTCATACGTGTATTAGTGTCAACCATCAAATTTATAACATAAAGCAACACGAGGGATCGTGATGGGGTGTCGTCTAATTTTATCGTTGGTTGCAGTTCATATGACGGTGACCATGCCGGAAATGGGGCCGGACTTGTCCTCCTCTGGCAAATTAATGGGACATGGCATGGTGCTTTCTTCCGTGAAGGGGACCATTCGGCCTTTTCTAATCTCAGTCGCGTTCAAGGTAGTTCATAGTTGTGAGAGATCCAGAAAAGAATAAAAAGAACTGCTATTTTTGGTTGACTCCCCAGGTGGATTTAGGGTTGGGACTAATGGGATTTCCATTTTATAGTCAAACTAAGAGATGGTCCAAGGTTTAAATAGGGCACTGCAAACTCTAACCATGTGCAAGAGAGGAATCATTCAAGGGCATTACATGTTGATACGGGTTGTTACGTGATTTCTAAAATAATGCTAACTCTACTAATCGAGCAATAAAAAGTTTGCGCTCGAAAAAAGTTAAAAGTGATATGAGAGGGAAGAACAAAAAGGCTTATGTTTGGAGATGTTAAAGCAGGAAAATGGATCGCGTCCCCTCGAGAGGTATTGTCCACTTTGAGGATGGGCTTCCTTGGGTGCTGTCCGCTCTTATGGGTCCACGCTTCCCTCATAGCTTTGTTCTTTAAAAAGGCGCCTTCGAAAGAAAGGAGTGTACCTCCTCTTAATAAGGCATAATCCGTTTCGCTACTCAACCGATGTGGAACTAAAGTTCCGAGTTCCACTCCCTAACAGGAGATATGCTACACTTCGGCCTAACATGGATCTTCGTTCCACATGATTTTAAGGCTTAAAAATAGTTTTAAGGGTTCAAATAGACTAGTTTATGGGTCCTTATGCATACATGGACATGACTTGATCTCAGTGATATGAAAGAACGCACTGATCCTGCATTTTTCCAAGGTACTGCTATTGGTGTTTTAGCAGAGAGAGGCATACAAAATTGTTTTCATCTATAAAACACTAGGACAATTTGTTAAGCAAAGAGAAAAAAAACACAAAATAGAGGGTTCCTAATTAATTTTTATCTAGGATTGTCAATTGATTCAGTTAGGAAAATAACTGGATATTGAATATTAGTGACCTTAGTTCAAATATGCCCTCACCACTATATTTGCCAGACTTCCTCCTTTCTCAATTACAAGGGGGAAAGAAAAATGTAATGATCGGCCGATTGCATTCCAATTTCAACATCCCATTCTAAGGAGTGAATATCATGCACTATATTCAAATTGTCCATGTGGCATGCTAGATTAAGTGATACTAGAAGGAAAATAATATGAAGCTCCCATTTCTTCTATGTAGGATGGGAGGCTCCTTATATTAAGTTGCCATCAACATCTCCATCCCACACTACTAAAAGTTTGGAACCATGATTTGAAGCCTCTTATCAAGCTTTGTTATTAGATCCTTTAATAACAAATAAAGAGCCCAAATAAACTATAAAGACCTCCATAACTCATCTTCTACTTCTCCCGTTCAGGACCGCTTCTCCTCTCACTTCCACAAGGACGATATAACTGCACCGGCCCAACGGGTCTAGTAGTATTTGGGCTTGGTTTCACACACTATGCGAGCTAGGCCGAGAAAAGGTTTCGCCTCCTATTGCTTGGGCTGTCTGATCAAAACCCGGCCCGTTAACTAAATTCTGTAACATTTTTTATTTTTTTCTTTATTATCATTATTTTTTTATAGAAACATATGTAGCTTTTTTTAGAAAGTATCCAGCCATCAGCATAGTGAGTTTTTTTTTTAGGTCAGAGTTTGGTCTGACAAAATCCAGTCTGGCTGACCTAACCTGATTCAAATTGGTTTGCTTGGTTGGTCCACTCCACCTAAAAAGTCATTATATAGAACTTCATGATTTATCTATTTGGATTACAACATGATTAATTGCACTTGCTAAATTGTTTTCTGCGATCAAATTGATGCTGTTTAATATATATATTTAACCTAAGAGGCAATTCCAATTAGAAAGTCATTTCTTTTTATGATTTCTCCTCTCTTGCACATATTTCTTGACAGATAAACCCTCAAATTGGATGTCTATCATACTTGGTGATTTAATCAACCAAGTTTCATCAGAAACAGGTTGGGGTGGGTCTTACGTGGTCTCGGGCTCGGCCTGAGTTATTAGGCATTAGCTTCAGTTAAACCCAATATAACATGAGCACAAACTCAGCCTAATAAGTGAGCTCGAGTTGGCATCAGGCGAGCCCAAATTAGTAGCAAGTCGAATTTCAAGGGAAGAAAAGAAAAGAAAAGAACACTCTCATTCCCTTTTGTAATTCCAAAACAGTATCAGTAATTTACATACAATTGTTGATTAAAAGAATATTTTCTAAAACAATCAGATCTTTATAACCCAATATCAGCCCAACCCATAGAAAAAATTCGCCCATTGGGCCGACCCAGTGGTTATGGGCCCACTCTCGTTTCCCTGAACACCTCAGCCTCCACCATTGGCCTATCTGGCAAATTATGGAGGACCTGATTGATCCGAATTGCCGTCGAATTGAGAGTCGGGAGCCAATGAACCAATGACTGATCCAGCGGTCATAACACCGTTCCAATATCAACGATTTTAGATCTTGTTTCTATTAATAAGGTAGAAAGAATATAGAGCATAATTGATCGAGAGGAGTTGGGCTTTGGAATAGTAATGGAAATGAATAACTCCCATATCAGCCGTTTGATTGGAGTTTCGTTCCTATTATGATTCCGGGAGAAATGGAAATACTCTAATCCCGACTCTTTTCTAATATTCAAATTTTATTACGATTTTAATCATGAACCAAACCAATTTATTCCGATTCTAATTCTAGTTCCAATTCCGATTGCGAGTCAAATGCACCAATAATTCTGATGAAAATAAGGGCCTGTACAGCATCAACCATCAAACATGCTCTCTCTCTCTCTCTCTCTCTCATACACAGAGAGAAAAAAATAATAGGAAATTCCATTAATCCATTTCATGATGGATGAAACGAAGTCCGGATTACTAAAGCACAACTATCTTGGCCCCTATCAACACTACAAAAAAATGTCTTTTTTCATATTTTTTAAAACCTATACCGACGTTCGTAAGCATTGGTAATTTTTCCTCCAATACTTTCTAAAGCGTCACAAAAGCATCGAATAGATACGGGTGGAAAAAAAAAGTCACCTTTCACTCATTCTTTAATTTTTTTTTGTGTGGAATAATACCTCTTTTATTTCTAATATATCTTGGTCTGGTGCATGCACTCCACCAGCAGCCAATAAAATAACAAAAATTAGATAGGAGTTTACGGCATAAAAAACCTTGGGCTTGAAGTACGCTTAACATTGTTTTTTTTTTTTGCTGAAAAAAAAGAGAAAGAGGGAGGAAGCCCGCCCCCGCGTAGCAGCTCCCACTGGGCCCCCACCCCACCAGGAGAATGTTCGATGCGGGTAGAAATGACCGTGTGTTGGGCACCCCGGATGGTTTTACTTATACCCTCCCCACCCGTGGGCCGGCTTGGTTATCCGACCCGATCCTCCGTATGAGTACGTCACACCTGGCACCACCCAGGCTACCAGCCGATCAGTAACGCTTCCAGACCCCGTGTCTAGGCTAGGGGCATCCGTCCCCAAATTTAATCGATGTCCGTACGTTTCGAACCTGGAACCACTTGGTTGGAAGCAAACGCCCCGTTCCAACTGGTCTACCACCTTGGTGGCTACGCTTAACATTGTTCGTGCATGCTTCCAGGAACTATCGTACTTGTATCCATGCCTTGTGGCTGCTGATTTTGCTGACCAATTCCACTTCTGGCAAGGTCCATGAGACTTGGCCTCTTTGGCATGCTTTGAATGGAAAGCCGCGATGGCATGGCAGTCCCATGACTGCCGTGGGCAACTAGCACGGAAACCTTGGGTTGTTGCCAACTTGGACCTGGAAAAAGACTTCGTAGACTTGAAATATACCTAACGTGCATGCTATTATTATTTTGGAGCACGTAGTAAGTAGGAGATCAACTTTGGAAACTGGCTTGACGACCGAGTAACATGCAAGACTAAAGAAAGTCGGCAGATTCCATTCAAGGAACGCAATTCACACTCATAAATATTTCATATGTTGAGATTCTCTTGTTGGTCCCTTTTCATACCAATTCAATCTAACCCTTGAGTATGACCAAATTTTCCAAGCCCGCCCCATTAAAAATTTATTCATTTCTCATGGTAATAATGTAAAGAGGCGTGAGTAGATAAATATATAAAACAAAAGTTTCTCTTGATATGTATAGCTCTGTTACTTTGTTTTCACTTAAATCATTCTCTCTTGCATAACCTTCTCCATGAAAGATCCATTGTCATCTACTCGATAATGAGATGGGTTCATTTAAAAACCAAATTTGATCCCTAGTCTGACAAATGATCATATCTAATGCATGCAATATGTGCTCCATGTTCCCAAAAGAGATTTTTAAGTTTCATGC
>JAOXJJ010000725.1:17551957-17569457 GCA_025769935.1 Phoenix roebelenii | reverse complement strand
TTGTCAATGGAGAACTTTCTTGGAAGATATTATCGTCTACGCTGCATGCACCAGTGTGACCGTGCACGCTACTGATTCCTACGGTCACTGCTATTGATTCCTACGGTGATCATGCACCAAGATACGCATTTGATGAACGAGACTTATAGGAACTTGCCGCCATAATTGGCTGCATGCATAGCCACGCTAGTACATGCAATATAGGCAATAATTTCTTTTTTGTTGGAGCATGATTCAGCTTTTTTTCTCACACGGAGAACAGCTTCCCGACTGATGTGTCGTGCTCTTATTGGCTAGCAATGTGGGCCCACAATTTAATCTCTTTGAGGTGGAGCCATGTAGTCAAGATCATGCCACTCTTGACAAGGAGAGCAAACTCATGGACTTGGAGCAGAACCCTAATCAAAAGCACAACATATGGCTTAATTTATGTGAAAATAATCGAAAGGAGATGAGTAGAGGAGGATTCATTGCGAACATATTAACTGAGGCAAGGGAATTTAGTTAAAAATGGTTCTGTTTGTATCCTTCGTGTGAAAGAATGTTTGCTCTTCTTTAACAATGTTAATTGGATTGTATTTCGCATAGGTCTCAAAAAGCTTCAACTTTTTTCTTTTCCTTCCATCTGCATAGATCTCGAAGTAGCTATTGCACAATCTTTCATATTGATGTCGTAAAAGAAAGTGAATCATTCTTTCATATTGAAGATATAATCCAATCCTGTAAAAAGTACCGTCAGACAGCGTACTCAAACTTATGAGGACGAGAAAATTCTTTGTTCAGACATGCAATTCCCATCAAAGGTTTGTATTCAGCTATTGGTGCAATTCATCTAGGAAAGGATTTCAATTTGGGGGCAAAATATTGTTTCGAATTCTGACATACTAGTTTAAGGCAAGATTCTTGAATTTCGAATTCTGATATACTAGTTAGAAGAATGAAGGCCTGGTTCTGCACCACCTCCCCCCTCCAAAAAAAAAAAGGCAAATAAAAAAATACTCAATCTAGCTTCACTGGAGTGACAGGTTAGAAAAATTCAAAATAAATAATATATCAACATACATCAAATTTATATATCAACATAAACCATTCAAAGAAAAATTCAAAATAAATAATATTATGAGACCCAACCATTGTGGAGGAAGATTTTCTCTTTAAAGTTGGAAAGAAGATCTCTACCCAAAAAAATAAAAAAGTTGGAATGCAGGTATGCAGCATGAGGGAATTGATGCAGTGCATGAGGTTTGGTGGCACAACCACCAATTCTCCTGCACCAAACCCACTAAAAATAAAATGGTTTCTACCAAAAAAAAAAAGAAAAAAAATGGTAAGAAACTGTTTCTTGTATCATTTCTTTAAAATGTGAAAAGAATAATTTCAAGGTTGGCAATTATTAGTCAAAAAAGGTTTCGGTTTGAATAGTTAATAGTTACTTTTTTTTATAATAAAAAATCTTGATTTATTAATTAATTAATTTATTTATTTTTTAAGATTTGGGAGGTTGAGGATACCTGAAGAGGCTTATCTTGTCTTCGCAGACATGTTTCCAACGAAGAAAAAAATTAAAAGATAAATCAATTTTTATAGATCCGGATACTAAAATTAAGATTTTATATCTACTGTATTTATGAACATTTGATATCAATGCAAAATCATACTTCCATAATGTAAACCTCATTTTTGGCTACCTTCTGGACTTATAGAACTTTTCAAAATAAACAGAGCGCTATGCCTGTTCAACGGTAGCATCAAGTCTGGCTCATATTGTTTTGTCAAATAGGCAAGATTCGCGTTCTTCTTTTAGCTTCCTGGACTTCTAAATTACGTGGAATCTTTGTTCTGGGAAATTCACTTTATGCTTCCCTTAGAAGTCATTTCATTTAGCAAGTCACTTGAAGCCCAACCAAACTAACGAAGTTATAATAATCGAGTACAAATGCAAGTAAATCTATAAAGCAAATTCTAACCACTTAGGACCGCACCTAAAAAAACTTCTCGAAAAGTAGTCCTGCCGTCCTCGACAAACTAAGAGTTCAAATCTATGCACCACGATCGGCCCATGGTCGGACCCGATGGACCTGTGCTGCAATATCCTCTAGTCTATATAAGCTATTGGCCAGATCCGCTCTGATACCATTTATAACAACTTTAGACTTTATTTCAAAAGACTAACTGAAAGGTATTATTTAGATTCCTTAACCCTATATAAGTATATATCCAAAATCCATACAATGCATGGCTGATGTCAAACTAAATATACAGCTGCATGGATCCTGACACAAATTTAGATCTAACTTGCATCTAAGATTGATTAAATTTGGATCCAAACTATAGCTAAGGTTGAGCATTGCAGTTTGCAACTCAGAAACTAAGCTCCAGAACATTTGGTGATAGACCTTGTAAAATTGGACCCAGCAGCTCTATCAAATTGGTTCCGACTTGATTTGACCTTGTATAAAGTAGTTTGAAATCTGGAACTCACCTTCTAAGCTTAGAGCTTACCTAGTGCAATTTGAAAAGTAAACCACATAGTTACTAGCTCCTTTTGGGGTCAAAATATTGGCCAATTAAAGCTGCAAATAGGTCGGGTTGACCCATGACCTGACCCGTTTAGACCTGATTTGACCTGATTTAAAGGATCTGTGGGATTGGGTCGGGTTCTAAAATTAGACTCGTTCTATTTTATAGGTCGGATTGGGTCTAGGTTAACTAAATTTTGACCTAACCGGACCCAACCCATCTGATTGTTGGGACAATTTTGGGCTTTCTACACTACAACCTGGCCCAACCCAAACCGCTTAAGGGTCTCTAACTCTGTAATTGTCTAATCTTTTTTGATGTTTGAGGATGAGAGGAACGAAAGAAACTGTCTTTTGTATACTGTTAAATGGCATAAATTTTACATTAAAGCTTGGATTGGTTATATTAAATGGAAATATGATTCCCCTAAGAAGAAAATTCGGATTAATGAAGGCACAATAGAGTATAATTTTGTCATGTGAAAAAAAATAGATTCATAATGAGTCTTTTGCAGCTGTTGAACTTTGTTATGTATTATTATCAAAGCTATATTCTTCATATTGGCCCATACATACTTTTCTAGTAATATGTTTAGAAAAAATAGTAGTAGATGCATTCTAACAAATTTAAAAGATATAATTACTGAGTAAAAAGGATTAGCATAGATACAAATCCTTTCTACAAAAAGAAAGTATTGTATACATGAATACAAAATTTTTTCTTGTAGCTAACAAGGTTGAGCCTATCATTATTACGTTAGTTTGTAATGACATCAATCCTAGATGCTTGAACACTTTTACTTGTATGGTCCTCCATAATCTGTTATCTGTAGTTTTTACCTATTGCAAAAAATCCTAATATAGGGATCCAACTCAATCCTGATCTAGATCCAATCCGGACTAGAATATTTTAGCTTGGGGCCAAGTAATACATGAACCCAATCTGTTGGGTTAGAAATTTTAACCATGGACCCAACCCGATCCGATCTTTTATTGGGTTGGGTCTGAGTCCAATATTAGAATCAGAACAAGAAATCAGATTGGGTCAGGGTTACTCATAACCCAGTCCGACCTAACCTATTTGCTCCCCTAAGGCCAATTAACATTGGTTCCAAATTAGTCTTGACATAGGTTCAACCTAGCATGCTTGTAGGGTTGCAGCTGGTTGCACCAACACCAAACAGAATAAGAACCGGACATCTTAGTTAGCAGCAAAACAGGTCCTACTGTCTCATCATCTGCTTGCAGGTTAATTCCGCTACAATGATGATTGGAAAATGCTTGCTTACCATTAATGTGAATCAGTTTGGACTTCCATTGCAGCATCAATGAAAAAAAAAACCATTATAATTATTTGAGTTCTTCAATCGATGCCATGCTTTTAGCCTGAATCTAGAAAAGGCTGGTGATATTTTATAACCCATCTGCCGAAAGCTACGACCATCTTTGTTCAAACATCATACGCCAATAGCTTTTGGACCATCACAGCAGTGGAACACACATGAAGTATAGAGTTGGAGCTAGCTATTTGTACCAGCTGATGTAGCATATGGGTCCCACAATAAATCACCAATGGAGCTTTGCCACATCATTTTTTTTTTAAGCACCGGCGTCTCACTACATTCAGCCGTGAGTATACCTAGAATAATCACAGTATAAGATACGCTTTAGTGCTACCAGCATGTGCTCCAAAACCCCCGATAAGATGATCCCAGAGTAGTGGTGTGCTGCAAAAGAGACGATTTAGTGCGCCGCATTATTCGCCTCCCGAAAGACATGCGTGACTCGGAAGGAGTCTAAGTCTCCCTATAAAATGACAAATATCATAGACTACAGGGTGCAAATCTGGCCTAGCACGTCCGCTCCGAATCCAGTCGACTACTGTAGCTAAGTCTTCCTCAAGGAGAATCCGTCGAGCACCCAAGCACATTCTGGCCGGATCGAGGCTATTTCACGCAGCACACAGTTCTGCTTATGATTACGCACCTTGCATTGGCTCGTCGGATCCACTTTAATGTCGTCAATTGCTCGTGACACCAGGTAGCTGTTGGCTGTTCGAGAAGAGACATCTAGGCTGGAATAACCCAACGTCCGATGGCCTCATGAAGAAGTTGAAGGGAGCGGTGGACTTGAACACAAAAGTTCATTTTAATTAGTCACGGACTGGCGTGATTAGGTGCGGATCCGCGAGAAAGAGTGAAAGAACCCTAGATGAAGAGTTTGGCGAAAGATTCCCTGATGATACCGTATTCACATCTAATGTGAAAAATGGGAAGATTCCGTTCACATTGCTATTTTTCAGACCAGAGTGTCTCAATAGCTGAGGCCCAGTGTACTATTTTGCTATTGAAATAGATAAAGGATTTTGGGCGTTTTTCTTTGCAAAAACAAAAGTTATTTTTTGATTATTAAAATAAATTACAAAATAACTAAAATAAGTTATATTAAGAACTCGTTTGGTTCATAAAAAAGAAAAGAAGAGATAGTAACAAAAAAAATGAAGAAATATCTCATATTTGATTAGTATTTTCAAAGAAGAGAGATAAAAAAGTAACTTTTCTATCGAAATAAGATTCACATATTTTATGAAAAAGCAAAACTAATTTAGGATATAAAAAAGTTCAATTTTCACTGATGGAAATATTTTTTTTTCCAAAAGTGCTCTTAAATTTTTAAATAGAATGAGATAAGATCTTTATCCGTATTAAAGACATGTATTTTACATAATTTTTTTCATAGATCACTCTAAAATGTGTCATTTTTTTATCAACTAAATATACAAAAATTATTTTTTGACATTATATATCTATACATTAATTTTCCAAAAAGATATTTCAATAAAAAAAAATTCCCAAACCAAATGAGCCCAAAAAGTTCCAACACCAACGCAACAACAACAGCTGTCAAAGAAAGAAGGAATCAACCATAGCCTATATGGTACACGTGTGTATTAAGTCATGTTGCCAAACTCTTTACAATTCGTAAGCTTACAAAAATAATCAAAAAGAACAAACTTAGAAAACCCTTTTCTGTCAGGCTCTTTGGAAGCTTGAGATAGTCGAGAGGCATTTCCATTGGATTGATGCAATGCATAATTTTGTGATATCTTATGCTATCTAGCTACTAGGTTCATTAATAGAGTAATTGAGTCTGTGAAGACTACTACTATGAAATCTCTGTGAAAGATCAGTCTATTGCACTAAGCATTCTCCGAGTAAACACTATAGGCATCTTTTTTATGTTAAATTGTCCTTTCGATTGTAGAATTCATACCACTATGCTAAATAAGTCCTAGACCTTATACATTTATTTATGGCTAACAAAGTATTACGGTAAGCGACACGACAATTTAACCATGTTACTCTATATAACAACCTAGAACCTCATCCAAAATAGCTAGCCAAAAGGCATTATTTGAGTTTCTTGATTCTGTATAAGTACTCAAGATCTACACGTCCGCACGAGTCTTTACATGCTCCTTCCATTCAAGTCCTGACGTCCTCGTCAAGCTAAGGGTTCAAATCCATTCAAATCTAATTACAAACACCATAATTGGCCAGCAGTTAGCCCCAATGGATCCATACTGCCGTGTCCTCTAGTCTACATAGGGTATGAGCCGAGTCCGCTCTGATATCTTTTGTAACAACCCAGAAGCTCACCCAAAATGTTTAGCCGGAAGGTATCATTTGGATTTCTTAATTCTATATAAGTACTCAAGATCTATCCAGTAAATAATTAATGTGTGTCTAAACACACGTCCGCATGCGTCTTCACACTCTGATTGTGAAAATCAACTAAAGAAGATGCCAAAAAGATAAGGATAGAATAAAATTCAATAATTTAACTCTCCAAGCGAAGATAACTGCTAGTTAAGGAGATTTGGACAAACCAACTTATCACCAATCTCCAGCAGGAGAGTGTTTTCAAAGTAGATGTCAATCAAAATCAATCATTAAGCAATCCTAGTTGTTGCTTTCGCTGCAATTAGAGCTTATCCTGAATGAACGCTGGTAGCTCTCAGGAGAGAGAAACTGTCATAGTAACGTGCCAAGCAGCAATTAGTGTCTCGCTTTTGTTCCAGCTCAAACACTTTGACATTTCTCACTTCATTAAAGTGACATGCATGACGTAATTGAGAGTGTTTTTTTGGTTTTTTCGGTTCACAATTGAGAGTGTTTGATCACCAAGAAATGCTGACCGAAATTATGTATGCAATGAATTCAAGTCTTAGAGTGAACCTGCAGATGTCCTTCAACTTCATTCTTGTTTTAGATTCTAATAGTCGATCTTCTAGTCAATCTACTTATATTTTACATGCATAGCAATTACAGTAAACTTTTACTTGGGCTACTTTAAACTCTTTTCAATAAGATTATGGCATCAAGGATGTGGATGAAGTTGAAGTTAGTACTAGATCTTTAACGTATGACTTGCTTGTTGATATTATGATGAAAAGGATTATGCCATATATATTAGTTGTTCCATATTTGTTATTTGCGTAGTTTTTATGAATTTACCCAATTAGTACTCTTTCTTGCAACCTTCAAGTTGCTATATCGTCCTTAAATTTTTTTTTTCTTAGCAAAAGCATCATAACATCATTGAGTTAGTAATGATTAATATTTACCAGTCTAAGCAACTCTTGATCCAAATTATATGCATATAAATTCTGATAAAATTTATAGATATAAACATAAGGTTGGTGTTCCATTATTTTTTTTTCGAGGACTCACCGCGCACTTAAACGGTATTATTGACAATGTTTATGATAATACAAAATAATAACTTATTACCTTTGGTAATTAACTTAAAAACTAATATGCCTTGGATGATATTAATAAATTTTCTATTGTTATATAAGGTTGAAATTGGTGAATTATATATACAAGCCCTCCCTTGAGTTGTCTATTAAAAATATAAACTTTTTTGCCAGCCAATTGAATCGAAGGACAAGAAATCTTCGGACACGCGTCCTGCCAGTGATGCTTAACACCAAATACACGGGATACGTACTGTGATGCAGCCAAATGCCGGCCTTGTTTATCATTAATTAAACATTAATTAATAACAAAATCAACTAAAACACTAATAAATAATTAAGGTAATGATGGGGGGGGCGCACGGCACGTGAACGGGGAGCAAACCCGTTGGCGACGAAAGATTCCCTCGCGAGCCGCGTTCACACCTGCCCGACGCGAAAGATTCCCTTACGAGCCGCGTTCACACCTGCCCGACGCGAAGATTCCCTTACGAGCCGCGTTCCCGTTTGAGCCGCACCGTTTCGTTGTGCCGAGAAAGAGATCGAGGGGACCCAAAGGAGGTGACGGATGACGCGTGGACGAAGCCGGTCGTCTGACGTGGCACGAAGATAGATCTGACCCTTTCCTTTTGTCCCCAGAGCGAGCGAGAGAGAGAGAGAGAGAGAGAGAGAGAGAGAGAGAGAGAGAGCGAGCCCACCACTCCTTCCTCGAACCTATCCGTGATCAAAAGTCTCCTTAACTCGCCCTTCCCCCACTCCCTCTATATACGTATGGGTTGCCATCCCAGGGACTGGATCCTCTTATTCTTCTGGCATTCTAATAACGCAAAGGAAACCTAAGAAAAAGAAGGAGAAAGGCAAAGAGCGAAGGAGGAAACTGAGATCTAATTAGGCTTGTTCTTTTTTTACTTCTGAGGAGATAAAGGAAAAGAGAGATGGGGAATTGCATCGACCGCGAGAAGGCGGCGACGTGGGTAGACGAGGAGGACTGGGAGTTGGAAGAGAGGCCCATGCAATATTGTTCAGTGAAGGAGAAGGCTCGAGCAGCGGTTCAGAAGGAGGAGAAGGGGTTGCTCGAGGGGGAGGGAGGGGTGGGTTCGACCACAGAGGTCAAGGTGAAGATTACCAAGAAGCAGCTAGAGGAGCTGCTGCAAAGAGTTGAGGGCAAAGGATTGCCGATCCAACAAGTCCTGAAAGATCTATTGAGCATGGATGAAGTTGCTCTTCAAGAGCGTGCACGGCACTGGAGACCAGCCCTACAAAGTATACCGGAGTTCCCTGAGTAAAGAAGGATGATGGCATGGGCTTCATGATGATGAGGGTCATTTTCTTTTATTATTATTATTCCTTTTTCTTTTTGGGGGGTTGTGTATTATTTTGGCCGTAGGTGGCATCCTTTTTAACTCCATTTATCCTTGAAGGGTTAGTTCGTAAATTTTAGGCTAGGTGATGTAAATTGCGAAGGAGGAATCGAGCTAGAAGGATTTCCATTTGCTTTTTTGCCCTTCTTGATATTGTACACATATAATTTGATTTACGTATATTATCACATAATAAATATTAGGTCCTCTCTCTCCCTCTCTCTTGTGATGAAGCCAAATGAAAGCCATCTTTTTGTTGCTAGAGTAGCAAAGAGAATGGTGGATAAGGGGCCATGATTCAACTCCACCATTAAAGCCAATAGCAAGGTTATCAAATGGTGATAGAATGGCCCACACCTAATACAAAACGGTGGTGGCATCGACTGCTGGCGAGAGTTGGTAGACCAGAAGCTCAACTCTGCAAGCAGGAAATGTATTTTGATGGCCAAATAACAGTTTATGTTCCTTAATTTGTTCAGAACAAAACAACAAATTTGCACTCAAAAGGCTTTTATTTTCCCAAGAAAAAAAAAAGATTAATTGAAGGCCAAACTTTTGGAGCACCTCTCCAAAGAACCAAATTGAGTTCTAGTCTTAAGTCAGATTCTTTTATCAGATTTTGAAATAATATATATCATCAAAACATGAGCTCCGACCAGCTGCAGATCTACCTAATTGTTATTACCTAACCATTAATTTGAAGAGGTAATCGAGGGCAGTTGGTGGCTTCGATCGAACCCTTCAATCCATCAAAGAAATTCTCTTTCCGCGAAGGTTCGTCGGTCGCAAATAGAGTTGCATGGGTGTGAACTTACCATTAATGGACAAATCAAAAGCTGCCACCTGTCCTATTTTGATCACATACGGAGGATCGTACCGTAACGTAGAACAACGTCCAGCTTATTCCGCTGCCAGAAAGCTGGTGCTGTTTGCTCTTTGTAGTCGTTACTTATTTTTTTCCCAAATAATAAAGATATTATTTCAAAAAAAATAAGGAGAAAATAAACTTTCACATGATAATTTATTGTGAGGATTCGTGCGGGCACATGTTTAGTCCCATATTAGTTATTCACCGAAAAGATGTTGGGTACTTATACAATACTAAGAAATCCAAAAAAAAATATCTTTCGGCTAGCTTTTTTAAGTGAGATTATAAATTATTACAAATAGCATCAGAATGAACTCAACTCATAACCTATATATATATATATATATGTAAACTAAGAGACTGCAACATGAGTTCATAGAGGCTAACCAAGAGCCGATTGTGGTGCTTGTAATTAAATTTAAATGGATTTGAATTCTTAACCTAACGAGGGCGTTAGGGCTTGAACATGAAAAATATGTTAGGATCTATATGGGCGTGTGTTTAGTCCTACATTGGTGACATTTATTTTTTTTTTTTTGAAATAGATAAATGTATGAATTAGGTGCAATGAAATTATAGCCAACGACAGTTTTCTGTCCTTTTTTTGGGAGGAGATAATGTCATGTCCAAACACTGCTCCTCGAAATATGTTTCTCCAAGAGTTTAACCAAATCTAATAGTTTTTTCGTTATGTCGACTCTTTATATGCATCCACTATATTATCCATTTAGTTGATCTGTTTTTTTTTTGTTGTTGTTTTTTTTTTTCTGAAAAGGACGGAGCACCGATACTGACCCCAACTTAATTTATACGCCAACATGACGCACATTTAGTGAAACCTGAAAGTCTCCATATGGTCATTTTCCATAATTTAAAGCTCTCCAATGGGTAACTAAAGGTGGCAAACGCCCCACTGCCTGAAATTAATGAGGGAATGGCTGGTGCTGGATGCAGCTGCATGGCTTGTTTGGTACCGCCAAGGCAGTGTTATCTCTTTTAATACCTTCCACCTATAAAGACCTATAAGACGTGGGGGCAATAAATTTGGTGGCCTCGAGAGATAAGAAGGTGCATGGCTCCCTTTCTCTTGTAGTCTTGTGGGAGGAAATTGAATGAAGGCAAGGACAATATTATGGTGTTGCACCAACTGAGTCTGTTGGCGTTCTATAGAAGTTGGTATTTCAACTAGGCCATATTTGAAGAAAAGGATTAAAAAAAGGAGAGGTTATGTTTCTTTTGTTATTCTTTATAGTATTTATCATACGCATAGGGAAAGATGATCTGGATTAGAGAGGAGAGATTCTTTCAAGAAAATTATTGGCAGCTTGCACATTTGGAAATTAAGTTGGAAAATATGGCCTTTTTTTTTGGTGAAAATATGGCCTTTGGCATCAAGAAGAGCCTCAAGATTTTTTTTCGTTTTCAAGATATTTAATGCCCAGTTCTTTGGTTGGCTTCATTTAATTATAAATTCTTACATACCATGCCCATTTTATGGTCAATCTTTTATGTACATAAAGACATAGGACTAAACAAAAAATGGTCATTGAAATTGAGGATCGGAAAAGAAATACCCATTTATTAGGGACTAAGCATAATTGATGTTGAATCCACGGATATGAGTCTAATTATTTTTGTTCTCTCCTAATAAGTTAAATTGTAAAAAAGTGGGGTGGTCATCCATTGTGAAGAATTCTTTCAAAGGAAAAAAAAGAGGAGGAAAGTGAAGTGGCTTCGGTTCGGAGTATACCCATGTAATGTTTCACCTGCAATTTTTTAATGTAAGAAAATGATCTAAATGCAAGCACAAAAATGGTATACACCAGGCTTAGTTGGATGAAACATGGTGGTGAATAGGTGTAGTACTATGTAAGATGAGATTCATTAATTGAACTTGGTGAAATTGCTAAACTTGCAATTTTATTCTAGAAGAAATTTCGCATAAAAAATAAATGTCTCCCTTGTACGTGTTTCCTTTTAAACATACAGCATTTTTATTTTTTCCATTTTTTTTTATTTTTTTGGAGGAAAACAAGGGGAAATGGATCTAAGAAAATCATTTAGATCCAGTACTTGAGGAAACGCCTTTCCCAAGTGCGAACCTTCTCCATTTTGATCTAAATTCAACAATAATTACTTGCATGTGATGATGCTTTTGTGCTGAGAGGAGGAAATATGCTTTTAGATGCTGGAGACATTAAGAAAATGTTGTTATAGTTTTCAGAGCACATGTACGCAATGCATTGGTTTTGTGTATGAATGGGTAGAATCTAGTATATTTATACTGTGGGAACTCTTCTGATAATGAAAAGATGGCCATGCACCTGGAAAACCCTATTGCAGATGGATCCATTACAAGACTCAAAGAGAAGTTGTCTCTTAATGAAATATTTGATCTTTAATCAGAAAATGAAGGTAAAATTAAAGGGAATCCATATATAAATCTGGCTCATTTAGATGTGTTGAGGCTTAGCTATGGATAATTATGATAAGTTTACATATTGTCTGATGGCATCAAGAGAAACGAATTCTGGTTCGTCTATTCATGCATGGTCTATTTCTTAGATCATCACAACTGAGAATTCTGTGAAGACTTCTAGCTAGAGGAAGACTTCAAAAATGAGCAACCTAGCTGTCAACCTAATCTTTGAACTAAGATAAAATATGAGTGCGTTATAGGTGCATCACCAACAGATAGTAGAAGCTAGCAAAGTAGAGTTGCGATTATGATATCATTATTATAAATCTACAATTATGTTAACATATATATAAATATATATGATTAGCAATGCTGACAGGTCAACCGAAAAATATAGTTACTGCTGCAATCTTCATATTTACTTGCATTATATTCTTCCAACATGCTTCGAAAATAAATTTACCTAATGAAACTCACAGGCTTGACAAGGTCATGCATGAAAATAAAACCCAGCCCTCAAATCAAATGCAGTACATACCAAATCCTTTTTCTTGATCTTTTTCTGTTAATTTCAGAAACAAACACGACGCCCGATACAACAGCTATCAACTTGGTCATTCATTAATTGGTCGTATAAAAGTCATGAAAGAAAAAGATCCTCAGATATTTTTTACGTATGGGATAGAACAGCAGTTTCATAGGAAACGTTTAGATGCTCTTCATATCCATATATAAGATGTCGTGTCTGAGAAGAAGATGACCTTCGAAGCTTTATTGAAAACATGAACCACACTGGAACGCCTTTTGAGTTTGAACTGCACCTCCTGTGGGACAGCGGATACAGCAATCCATTAAAAAAAAATCAATTTTCCCAAACTATCAAAATCATAGACTTCAAAACCATGTCTTTTGTCCATGTACAGGATGCGACGTGGATAAGGTAGTTTTGTATTTAGCACCCGTTTCGTGGTTACCATAGGCAATTACAGCAGGCAATATTCATGGAAATATAGTAGATAATTTTATGACCAAAAAATTGGTTCATAAAATGACATCTTGGAATAAGGTTCACCGTCTCGATACCAGATTTGTATCAATCTCATGTTAGCACTGTATCAGTATGGTACAGTATGGTACAGTATGGAGTCTTTTCAACGTACCAAGTATCATGGTACACCTTCCGTGTCGGATACAGTACGGTATGGTATATTTCATACAGCTCAGTTCGGAGGCGAATCATGCTTTATAATTATGTAGTAAACTTGAATACATCACATCATTTGAAGATTATAGGAAAGAGACATGTCAGGTGGTGGGAAAATTAGCACAACTCATGGATTTGTTGTCAAACGTGGTGGATTGGTTCATTGTGAATTTGCCAAGTCAGTGATTATGGATTTGATAAACTTTCTATCGAGCTTTGTGAGCACCCCAAAGCATTTTTCTGTAAAAAATTTGGTCTGCCGAGTAATGAGCTCACACCATATCCAAAGAAGATAATTATGAATTATTAGCTTATATTTCTAGGCCATGACACATGTAGTGCACATCAAACTCACATATTTCAAAGATCATCGTTTACTAAATTTGTAATGCTGATCTAAACCTGATAGAAACCTGCCCAAAGTCAAATTGTAATCCTCCACCTTAACCACACACGTAAGATCATATCAAATGCTAAATAATATACAACATAGTCATGACAGGAACGAGGCAGGTAATCAGAAACTATGGGTTCCATCAACGATGGAAGGCTCCAATAGTTGAGTTGTTGGGAAGAGGTTAGACATGGCCCAACCTAGACAGAAACAGAGTAACCCAAAAAAAACACTTTGACGGGTAAAATGCCAGTGGTGATCGAAAGACACATACATGGGTGAGCGTTAGGCAAGGATAACCCATGTAAGGATCCATGCGGGCATATATTTAGTCCTACATCAGTTATTCGCCAGAAGATTTTGCATGCTACATAAAACTAAAAAATCCAAATAATAGCTTCTGGCTAGCTTCTTTAGGTGCATCATAAATTGTTACAGAATATATTGAGAGGAACATTACGGCACGAGCCCATCGAGGATAACCACGAACTGGTCGTGATGCTTCGGAATAGATTTGAATGAACTTGAAGTCTTAGCCTAGCAAGGACGCCATGGCTTAAATAAAAAGACTATGTAAGAACCCATAAAGGTATGTATTTAATCCAGCATTTATTATTCGTCGAGAAAATCTAAAATACTTATATACAACTAGACAACGCTAATAATATTTTTTAGCTAGCTTTTTTGGATGAGATTCTAGATCATTCAAACCTAAGCTTCATGATTGAATAGGTCAGAGAATAATTACAGCTGATTTTATGAAAGGTGACCGCGGATATGCTACTCAAGACCCAATCCTCTAGAAATACAAAGTTATAAGTTTTAAGCTATCTTCTTTGAAGATTTTCAAGGCTTATGTAAAATGAAATCGTTTTCTCAGTCGTCGAGCCTGTTCAACAAATTTGACTGCTCATGTTCAGCTCTTATTGTTCTGCCTGGGAAGACGTCATGGGGATTGAATTCACCTGATACGCAACATGGTTTCTAGAAAACAGATTTCCCCCCTCACCTTAAATTCATAAGCCTGCCGGGTCATCTCAGCTTCCTAATTTAGAAGTAAAACAAGAGAAAAACATGATTGAATTCCAGCAAAACTTAGCAAGAGCATTCCTTCATATCCGTTACAAGATTAATAGACGAACTAGTGGGAAAAAATTCTTCGATTTGTTGCTTAAAATGTGACCATATGACTCTTCTTTTTTGAAGATAATTTACTCTAGAAATGTAATCGCTCATCAGCGGGTGGTGTTTGACAGGTAGGAATTTGCTTAAAGTCCCCTTTGTAAAATCTGTGAAACATCGCGACTTCTAACAAACCGCACAAATTAAGATATCAAAGCATTTGTTTGAAGAAAAAAAAAAAAAACTTTTTCCAACCTAAATGAATCAAATACGCTTACCGATCTCACAAAATATCACAGCAACATTACAAAATATTAAAGAATTACTTTTTTTTTCCTTACTTTTAAATATCACTGCAAAGTCTCTCAGCATCAACCCTAAAACTCCCTGGTCAACATTCTTCTCGTCGGTGTGCTCGTGCAAGCAACAGCCTACGATATGTACTAATTTTAGGCTTCCGCCCCCGCCTTACAATCAACAATAACTGGCGTTCTCATCCAAAATACCAAAAAGTTGGACACACTGAGAGATGAGATGATAGTATCGATTGACCTAAATCTACATTAAACTGCAGACAAAGGTTCTAGGAAGAGTTTCTATGAAGGAGCTCCAAAAGGGACTACAGATCTCAAGATATTTACATATTTCCCCATTCTGGATTTCCCCCTCCCTTTACAAGGCATTATTATATTGCTTGCAAGAATCATGGTTGCTACAACTTCAATAAAAAACCTGTATCCCAGAATGCTGTCTACCGTGTTGGGAAAAGCCTTTGGTTAGATCCCTGGTCATTGATGGGATGGAAGCCTTATCCCAACTACTTGGTAGCAGCATCCTTTCAAATATAGTAAGGATTGAAACTGATGTCTACCGCAGGATCACGAAAGCATTTGAAGAACCAGCAACAAAGCAATGAACAAAGGAAGCTTTGTGTCTTTTCCATTTTCACCTGAAAAATAAGGCATATAAGATAGAAAGCTAAAGGAAGCTTTGTGTCTTTTCCATTTTCACCTGAGAAAGAAGGCATATAAGATAGAAAGCTAACTTGATTGGGAAATAAATAACCTAATGTTCTAAGCTCCTAAACAGCTTTAGACAAGATTGCACCCAACAGAATAAGATTCTAGTAAGTTTAAGTTGCAGAATCAGTATCCCAACAGTCTAAATACCTTAAAAATGTAACGACTCAGGATTTCATTGAAAAAATGCTAGCTAGAAGATATTATTTAGGTTTCGTGATTTTATATAAATATCTAAGTTTTCTCCATTATACAACTGATATAGGAACTAAACATACATCCACATAGATCCTCGTATGCTCCTGTTTAAATCCTAGCATCCTCATCAAGCTAACAGTCCAAATCCACTCGAATCCAATCGCAAACACCACAATCCATTCGCGATAGCCCTAGAAGAGTCCATGTTGTTGTGTCCCCTACTCACATAGGGGCCATGGACTGAGTCACTAATACCATTTATAACAATTCAGGACCTCATCCAAAAAAATAGCCAAAAGATATTGTTTGCATTCCTTGGCTCTATATAACTATCCAATATCTCCCCAGCATATAACCATTGTGCCACTTAACATATCCCCACGTAGGTTCTCACAAAAACTGCACTCGCATAACATATTTATCCAAACTATACCCAATAAAGCTTAAAATTGGCATCCTATAATTAGGGTTCGGGCTAGGTCTAATGGTCATTGGACCACTTGACAGTGTAATGAGTGTGGACACCGTTGGAGATTTACTCGGACACAATGAGATATCGTGTCCCCTCCCCTCTCAACCTAGGTCCTAACCCCGTGATGAAGCTCATCATGTTCATCAAATCCACCCTCAACCGATACCTTGCCAAGGCAGCCACCTTCCCAGGCGACTCCGCCTCGTCACTGTGAATGAGAAACGCTTCCTCTCCAAAGGCTTCAACATTGCATGGACCAACCTGGCTAAATCCCATTCTGCTGCTCTCAATTGGCCTGGCTCCTTTGTTGCCCTCTTCAAAGTGATTGCCAGCATGAACCTGGCAGAGGTGGCAATGGCAGAGGCAAAGAAGGGGATCATGGATTGGGTGCATGGTGGCACTGTCAAGATGGTGGAGGCAGCTGTGAGGATGAGCGTGCCAGGGGACATGCGGACGGGGGAGGAGTGCAGGCAACAAAGAAATCTGAGAAGATTAGAGAGACCAGGAGATGGGACTCAGGATGGAAAGGAGGGGCAGAATCAAAGTGGACCTAACTAATGGGCATTCCTTTGTCAGTCACCGTCCAGACAATCTCATCATATCCGAATAATCCAATGGCGACTGCGGACCTGCAGTCCTTGGACCATCAAGTGGTCTGAGAACAGTCGGACCTAACCTGAACCCCTATAATGAAAGCATCAAGACAAGTAAAGTGCCATCATAATTAAAGGTAAGAAGAGGATTGTAAAGGTGTTCTATATTAATTGATAGGGTCATCAGCGAGAATTTAAGGAGATTAACTGCTTCCACAAGGAATAGCATCGATGCATGACAAATCAGGAGAACATTACCATAACAAACAAGCTTCATTCCATCTACTTAGGATACTCTGGGGATTTGTTTTCTCTACCAAGAGCTTCAACATCAAGCAAGTGCAAAATTTTCTAGCATTTTCTCACTACGACACTACCTTCGTCTAGTTTTCTCCAAGATCTTGTTTGATGGCATCCATTCCACAGCAAAACAAGCCCCTCTTCTTCTGATGATCACACCCGTTCTTAGCTTAGAGGAAGCTTGAGCATTTAGTAATACATTTCCCAATTCCTCTCTCCTTACCTTCTGGGAAGATCCGGATTCAAGTCCTTGGCCATGCATTTCCAAACTG
>JAOXJJ010000725.1:17541493-17551857 GCA_025769935.1 Phoenix roebelenii | reverse complement strand
TTAGGTCTGGGTATTGTTTTTGTCGAACAAGTCGAGGGCTTTCTGGTACTCGCCCCAGCGAGTGAATTTGTGGAGAAGGATGTTATAGAGGGTGGCGGTTGGATGGTCATCGAGGGAGCGACAAGCATCGTTGATGACGGTAGCGGCGTTGGCTGTTGGAAACCCTAAAGGTTGCATGCATATGTTTTTAAAAATTTTACAGCGAAAGCATGAATTAAACTATTTAATTTCTATACATGCTAGAGATCATATCTCTACAACAAAAATAGACCCTCAGGACCTTTGTCCTGCACTATGCAAGAAACACGCCAACTTGCTCTGTTCAATTCCCCAATATATTAATTTCTAGCAATAGCATGTTTCTTTTACCATATATCAACCTTTCCACATTCGCATTTATGCAATGCTCATCAGCCTAGGACCACTTTATTACCACATTATCTAAATATACAACATCTCCAACTCCAAGAATGCCATAAAATTCACCAAGCCTTACTAGCAATGATCACATACCACAGCAAAGGTACATTTTAGTTTGAGCTGCTGTTTCATAAGTTCGTTAAGTTTTATTCATCAATTCATTTACTCTTCATAATAATCATTTCAAGATAACAAAAAGTAATCACAAGAGGCCCTCATCTTGCCACTAATCATCAGCCTCTTTCAGTTTAAATTTCATCTAAAGTTGCATTTAGTATTATCTATTTAATATGGAAGGTCTTACACCCTAAAATCCAATTGGAAACTCATCTAACATGATTACTCCTTGCACTTGCTCTTCTGCCTTGTTCATGACTTCCATAGGCTCAACTATATTACCTCTGTTATGTTTTCGCCAGGTCAATTTAAACATGTAAATCTTTTCTTCTTCAAAATCTTCGAACAATTGGGAAAGAAATCAATCATCTCAATTGTATGAAGCCAAATTGTTAACCAATTGAAATAGGTGACCTGCTATGGCATATTATCCAGTTGAAATATAAGGAAATGGAGCATTTTTAAAAGCAGCATAATGATGATTAGCATCTAAATGAGATTATACTAATGAATGGCAAGAATTGTGCAGAAAATTCATAAATTTGATCCCCAGATTGCTGTAAGGTGATTAAGTTCCAGATCTGTCACATGCCTCCTTTGCACCCCAAAAATCTGAAGGAAACACCAGGTTTGATAACCGAAGGACAAAAGAGTGATAGAACACCGTTTAGCATCTCATTGGCTTCAAAAGAAGAATTGATAACATCACAATGCAAATGGTGGGTCGTCAACATCTCACCTATGATATGAGATTTCCAATATCTTATCCACTCCATGAAGAAAAATAACCATCAAATTTGTTATTTATATGAAAATATGACTTCAAGAAAAAAGATTACCAATCGCTGACCTTCCAAAACTTCCTGGCATAACAAAATACATATTCCCTTACTCATATGAAATTTGTCAGGTAAGTAAAATATATCTTATTATATGTTAAAATGGTCCAACATATTTAATTCCTCATCCTTAACCCCATAGCTATGTCTCCGGTCCACTTTTCAGGTCCTCACTCACAACCTCTCTTTCCATCTATTGTCCTTGGCATCAGTTTGACTCCAACAACACCGGTCATCATCAAAATGCCCCTAGGTATGCCCCTTTTCCTCAACTTTAATTGTCCCCCCACCCCTCCTCTCCCTCCTTACTCTTAGCAAATCATTAGCCCCCATCTCCTCGTTTCCCCGCCAGTCCCCACCCCCAGCCCTCAATCCTGCCCCTTGGTTCCCCAGTGACCCATCGGTCCTCAGGCTACACTCTCCCCTTCCCTTTCACAGCAAGTGTGGCAAGCCACTCCAACCCCTCCACTTCTTCTTGCCCCACCCCTCTGAGTCTAGTTTTTTTGTTAATTATGTACTAAGTTGAAGAGTCTTGTTTTCACTCAGAACCATCTATAGAGTCCTTTTCCTTTCAAGCATGATTACATTTAGTAATGTTATAATGGTCACTGCAACTGATGTTCTTTTGTTGGTAATAAATCATGCAATAATTTTCATGATTGTACCTAACTCAAAAATCAAGCATCTTTTCCTCTGTTCTTTTTTTTTTTTATAAGGTTGCTCTTCATTATTGAACAAAGAGAAAGGTCATTGACTAAAACATAGTGGCTGGAAAAAAAATATTAGGCAATGAATGCCATGGTTCCGTATTCATCACCAACTTACTGAAAGCAATAGAAAGAAGTCGCAAGCAGTTTTCATCATAAGAACCTTAAAAGCAAGATGAATTTCTACATAGCAAAATTGAATGATACAAATAAGTAAAATGGAGTATAAAACTAGAGAAATACCACTCTTTAGGGTCATAGAGAGGCATGGTTGCAAGGTAAGAGCTCTAAAAGAAACCCAGTCTTAAGATAATTTTAGACACTGCATTTGCGCATGTTGATGTTTTCAGCGCATCAGTCACGATAATTATTAACTTGTCACATGAATATCTTATGTTCCCAACCGATCATTAAATAGTTGATTATTAGATGAGTCTTGTAACAATGTTTGTTCAGTATAAGAGCATTAACTTGTAAATTACATTCTGCAAAAGTTCCAGCTTGACTCTTATGTTAGGTAAAACTTTTCCCCCTTTCTTAGAAGAAAAGGTAAAATAAGTTGATTCAATTGAAATTAGGTCTACTGACATTTATAAAAAAAAAAACTTCTGAACAAATATCATGGGAATAACAAATTTAATATAAAGTTTCAATAAGCCGTACACACTCTTCCTCCCTCAAACCCTCTTTAATGGCTTTATGATGTGTCAACCCATTAAACTATCATTCAAAATTTCAACTGCAGTCGACCCTCGTTTAGAGGTACCAGTTCTTGACACCAAACCTCTGGAATCCAATGAAAAAACCCTAAAAGAATGGGGCTGCACAAGTTTCCTCATTTCATTATTTTTATTTGTCCTTTCATTTTATTTCTAAGAAAATCGCCAACCTCACCTCTGAAGCTAAGATCATGACAGATTTTAAGTGTTTAAGTGTATTAAAGAAGATAAAAGTATGGTGCTCGGTGCAACTATGGACATTGGAGAAATACATCCTCAATATATATGGAAAGATATGTATTTTTTTTCTTAGTCTTCCAATAAAAATCTTTGAAAAAAAAAAAAGATGGCAGTATAACATGCTACAATTTCCACCAATTAGGAAATTTTAGGGAAGCCTCAAAATACAGGAAAGACTATCCTGATTTATTTGAAAATATATCATTGATGTCATCGCTTTTCCTTTAAAACTATAAAATTTTGTTAAAAAAGGGCATTCATGTTAAGATGCAGGTTGTTAATATAGGACTTGGTGTCCTATTTTTCTTTTTTAAGTATCAAAATTAAAAGGACTTTTAAAACAAGAAAGTAAGGATTTTCATGTAATAAATCTAATACTCATGTATCAAGGATCTACAGATAGATATGAAAATAATATTGTTCTTTCAAGTCATACCTCATGGCTAGCCAAATTGCTTTTTGTAATTATACTTTTAGAATTGTTCATTAAATTCGAAATGAAGTTACAAAGATTTCTCAATTGTGAGAGCTTTTATTGTTCTAGACATTTTTTAGTTAGAACCTAATGTGCGTGTAATGAGCTAGAGCTTTTTCTTTTAGCTTTATAATTAGAATATAGAAATTTTATAAGTGACAAATTGATTATTTTGCATTTTTGGTTTTATTTCATCATGGGTTCATGACATCAAGTGCCAGTAACACCTTATAGCAGCTAGCAGCGCTATAGGATGGTAGAAATGATGTTATAGGAGGGAAGAAGTTGAAAGGTGCCTTATGACCGAAATCCCACTTAACATGCATTATTGGATATGTGGCACCATGTCTGCAGGTGCCTGTTGCAAAAAAAGGGGGAAGCCACATCCTGACTCCTAAGAAAGGTGGGACCATCTTGACCTCCAAAAACTCAAAATGGACATATTTTGTAGTCATGCTATTTATTTTAAAATGTGCATCATCATTCAAATATGAAAATTCAAGCAAAGAAGAACCTCATGATAACCCCTTCAGAAATCAATG
The DNA here is from genome assembly GCA_025769935.1 of Phoenix roebelenii. Classification (NCBI taxonomy): domain Eukaryota; kingdom Viridiplantae; phylum Streptophyta; class Magnoliopsida; order Arecales; family Arecaceae; genus Phoenix; species Phoenix roebelenii. The sequence goes on along the minus strand of JAOXJJ010000725.1, from coordinate 17,547,798 downwards.
GAGGGGTAAGCTGTATGGAGGTGGGTGAAGAAAAGCATTTAGAACAGCAATCATGATACTAACCAATGTGTGCAGATGTTGCAGCTGGAAGTTCTGGCAAGTTAATAGCTGCACAAATCAAAGAGAACATGCCAAAGATTACACACATAACACAAAAGGAAAAGGAAAAATAGATTTTTAAATCAAGAGCGTATAATTTATCACTGATGGAATGAGTTCCATATGCAAGAAAAGAAGTATTTGTGGCTTCAAGAACTCAATTGTTCAATTAGTTTTATTAACTGTAAAGCACTGACTTTATATTAGAGCAAATTCTGCTGAACTAAATATCAATTTGCAAAAACATTGCATGCATGTGTTAACATTGCAACATTACTTACTATCGCATGCTTTACATTAGAAAATGTACAAATTTGAGAGCAATTAAAAGGGCAAAAATAATAAAAAATCAAAGATCATATTCTTAAAATAGAAAAGATACATAACAGTGAGATTTCATTTCTACGACAATGACAACCTTTGGAGGTTCATTCCAAAAGAAATGTTTAACATTTAGATCTAAATGATTCATTTTGTTTAACCTAACTCTGGAGATATTTCAGAAAAAAAAGTAACACATGGTTTTGGCAAATCTTGAGTAGATAAACAATCTATATATGTTTTCAAGTGGAAGCACTTGCTAAATATCATTGTCAAATTATTGCGATGTGGTATTTAGAGAAGAAAGTTCCAAAGAAACATAAACAAACAGTGCTTCAGCTGCTGATAGCAATGCATCACAGCAAGAACAAAAGGATGCTGGCCCTATTGTGCCCACTAGTTAAAATTAATAAACCTATTAAATAACATGATCTAGGCGAAATGTGAAGTTTTTATATTTACCTTTTTCAGCCTACAATAGGTAAAGGCAACTTACTTTTCATATGACACACATATAACTAATATGCATGTACAGATTATTGACAAAAAAAAACATGTTTATACATATATACATATATGACCATGCCGTATATCTTATCTAGATTTAGCAAAGTCATGCTGGATACCATATTTGTCCGACAAGTGACACCATTTCCCATGTCACTGCATCATATCTCCGTTCTTTAATTCAAGAAGATACGTGCTGAAAAAAAAAATCCAGTTACAGGTTCCAGGTATTTCATAAAATCACAGGGGTATTAGCAGTGCTTTAGGAGCATATGGCATGGTCATCTAATATTTTAAAGTTGCATCTCATGTTGCTAAATACACTCGTGTCACTTACTAAATGAAACTGCAATGGATAAATAAGCCCACGAAGTCTTTTATGGAATAAAACTGCATATTTTGGTGCACATTCACAACTTAAGCAAAGATGGGAGGGAAAAGAAGAAGAAACAAGTAAAACAGACATCTATATGGATCATGGACATACACTTGTTGCAGAAAAATTTTGGATGTTCAGATGCAGAGTGCCAAGGATGTATGGTACTTAAAGAAGAAAACATCATAAAAACTTAAACAAACAGTGCTCCAGTTACTATTAGCAAGGCATCATAGCGAGCGCATAAGGATGCTGGCCCTATTGCACTCACAAGTGATAATTCATAAAACCTATTAAATAACTTGATTTAGGTAAAAGATAAGTTTTTGTATATGTCTTTTCATTCTACAATAGAAAAACCAACTTGACTTATTATCTAACCCATAAATAACTAATATACATGTACAGATTACTGACAAAAAAATGTATATATGTAAGTGTGTGTATATATATATGACCAAGTTTTCTGTCATATCTAGATTTTAGGAATGTCATCCCGGATTTCCGTGTGTGCAACCAAGTGACAACCCATGTCAACTGCATCATAGCTCCATGCTTTAATTCAAGAAGATATGCATTTAAAAAAAAAATACAAGTTACAGGTTACAAGTACATTAAATTACAAGGGTATTCGCAGTCTTTTAGGAGGTTATGGTGTGGTCATTTGATATTTTAAACTTGCATCTAATGCTACCAAATAAACTCTTTACAAACGATGATAGAAAGTCTACATCTGAATATGTGTTCTTGTGCAATGGTGGTATGGTAAATTGGAAGAGTTCCAAACAACCGATCATTGCTGATTCTACCATGGAAGCTGAGTATATCGCCATCTCTGAAACAAAATATAAGAACTTAAATCTTTTCTGTATCAAAACTGCAAATTTTGGTGCACATTTCACGATCCAAGGCAAAGATAAATAGGGGAAAAGGAAGAAGAAAATCAGGTATTTATATGGATCATGGACATACATTTGTTGCACGAAGATGTTGGAGCTTCAGGTGCAGAGGGCCAAGGAGCCGCAATATTGTCGTTCAGATCACATGTGAAGCTGATTCCAGAAGAAGGGTCAAACATTGCATCTGATGGCAAGCTTGGAAGGAGGCATCCAGACTCCGGAGCAAAAATTGAAAGAACAAAGTAATATATTTGGCAAGCAGTATCAACAGTTCTAATAACAATTATGTACATACAACTTCATGATAAAGAACTTTATCTTTCCAGATGGGATTACCTAAAGGCTTTAGTTTATTCTATCTGCATAGCTTGATATGCAAAAAGGATTGTTCGAATAGATCGAAGATGATCTATACCATAATGGTTGTTTTGCCTCTAACAATGATTTAGCTTTAAAACAAAGTAACAACCTTATGCTGAACAGAAAGTTCAAGCCCAAAATTGAAATGTCAAAAAACCACCAAAAGAAAATTGGTGCTGCTTTTTATTCTAGTGGAAAGCTCTACCAATGTTTATTAAACAATAAGTACATTTCTTGAAATGGGAAGGTAACCATTACAATTAGTTCGCATAACTACTCTAAGATGAATATGAAAGATTTCTTAGGAGCATCTCCTAAATATTAGTTTTTAAGAAAGCTTTACTCAGTTATCTTCACTATGACTGTCTCAGAAGAATGAAAGTTGAAAGGAAAAGGGAACATGTTGGTTTTCAGTCATAGGGGACAACAGGTGGATGTGCAATGGTTCATATCATTAAAGTTTTTTTTAGAAAAAAAGAAGTAATTTTAGATAAATGGTCATGACTGCAAATGAACCGACTGTTCATGTTAAAGTATTTTTAGTTTTACTTTTAGATACACAGTTACAGTTGCAGACGAACCAACATGTTCATGAAAAGCTCAGGCTGGGATTGAAAACAGGCTCACATGGAGCTTGCACAGTTGTTAAACAAGCCAAGCTGGAGCGCTCAACTATGTTAGGAGCCCAGTTTGAACACTCTAGGAAGCTCAGGCTCATTCAATGAAGAAAGAGTCAAGGTTAAACTTTTGCTACTAAGCCCAGCTCAAGTTTTAATACCCCTTTCATATAATGAGCCAAGCCTAAGCAGTTCAAAGATCAGTTTATTTGCAGCGATAAACACAGTAATGCTACAAGTTTTTATCCACCACATGCAGACAGAAGAAAAGGTGTTCCCTCGGTCTCTGCTTTCCAATAGTTCAAAGACCATATGCACATTGGTAAAGTGAAGTACTTGATCCAGCTTAATTAGCAAAAATGAGAAGACAAAAGCAAGATATAAATTAATCTGGTTAAACGGCGCTAATCACCATACATGTCCTGAGTTAACGGTTGAATTATTTCATGCATAAGAGTTATGCTAAAATTGCTGTTTAATGTTAACTATGGCTAAGTTCGTAACAAGCAAATCACTAGATCATGATTCATATTGGAGGGAAAAGAGAAAAGCATAATTAGGGTTTAGATAATACTACCTTGAGATCCAACTGGTTCACCATTTGACCAAACGACCACAGCCACATAAAAACAACATAAATTTCTGTTAATATGTCAATTAAGTGAAGCAGAAAAATAATCCAGATGTACAACATTTAGCGGTTTCTTATATCACCACTTCTCATGCTGGATATGCTATTTAGGAAAATCAGCTTGCAGCATAATAGCTGAAGGTTTCTTACAACTAACCTTGTAGAGAAAAATCTTTGAGAGTTATCTGACAGAGGCTATAGATGTTTGTGGTAACATTCATTTTTTGCAACTTCAGACCAAGCAATGAAGCACAAACCAATGCTTGTAAATTGGTTATGAAACTTTGCTTTTGCAAGTAAGATACATAATTATCCATTGCATTGCAGCATGCATTATGGTTCTTGATCCTATTCCCACAATACTCTGCAACTTTTGTGGTATCTGGAAAGACTAAAGGACATGCTGCAGCAATAAACACAATTATTGGTGAGATTATTGAAGCTAAATAAACATATTTGATGTTATACAAAGATAAATTAAAAGAAAAACAACAAGGGCGAGAAATACAATAGAGAAGCAGTTAGTGGAATAATACGCAAAAATCAACAGAATAAGCAATGATCAAGTTCGAAAACAGCAATATACTAAGCACCATATACAAGTATAAAATTAACTCAAAAATGAAAAAGTTTAGCAGTACAATCAATTAAGCATTCTCCAGGTTTTTGGCAAGTCCAGTATTACCTGGAATAGGTTTTATCAAATGCAAAAAAAGGCAGGCAGTACTGAAGGTACACATTCGACAAAACAAGTTCCAATGATAGGTCAGCCAGAAAAATATGAAAAAGGAAATGCAGGATGCGAAGTGTCATTCATAAGATAATGTTTAATAACTTGGGAGTGGATAAAGAAGAATAACTGTTCAACCATGATATTTAAATCACTGAGACAAGATTGCCTTTATTCAACCTGTTTAGAAAGGTTAAAAGTCAGGACCCTCTAAATCTTGTACGCAATGATGTATACATATATATGTATATATATATATATATATATATATAGAGAGAGAGAGAGAGAGAGAGAGAGAGAGAGAGAGATCCAAAACAAGTCTATGCTTACTCGTTCATTAACCATCATTTTCATGTGTGACATAAGATACATAAGTGTTGTATCAATGACCAGTCATTCAGCTTACAGCTGCTTTATCGCCAAGTCACATGCCAACAAGTGCGAAGTGGGACTAAATGAATCCACTAGGAGCACCTGTTAGACCATTTGTCTAACTTCTCCTTAACTAAAAAAGAAAAAAAAGAATCTCCTAGTAACATGATCTAAGTCTAAAACGGGAGCAAATTGGTCAGTTTTTGACTTGTGCTTAAGTATTCACAGAACTAAACTACAATATCCTAATAAGTTCATTAGTCTAAAAAGAATCATATAAATCAGCTAGATATTAGTTCTCTCTGCACTCAGAGTAAGCTACATGCATCTAACTCTCCTTAAACTCCACAATGGCGAGAACCTCGAGAACTAGGCCTCCCTTTTCTTAGCAAGCTTTGATATACCCTTCATAGGAGCAGATGACAAGTAAGGATTCATATATATTATGAATTAATGAAACATTACTTGTATCCATTAGTAGCAACCATCCAATTTATGAAGAAGATCGGCTATAGAATGGTTTAAAGACAGTAAACTATGCTCTTTACATAATTCTTCAAACAACTTCAGTCAACCATATGACCATCTTTTACTACCTTTCAGGCAGTTGTGTTGATGTTATCTAACTACAACTTTGGCGATTAGTCTAAGGTCAATCTAGTTAATCCACTTGACCTCAACTGAGAAGACTCTTTAAAAAAAATACCAAAATAAAGATCAAAAGTAATAGATGCATATCATGAAGCACATTAAATACAACTAGTACTGAGCTAATTAAAGATTTCTCGAGCACTATATTTAAGAATAGCATCACAGATAAAGGTTTCTTTTCTAGCTACCTTCATTAACATTGCAGTTGGATATCTGTCTAAGTACATGCTTTGCAGATAAAGGATCGAGTCTACTGGATAACCATCTCAGGACAATACTTCTGCAGCCATGGATTCTAGAATAGTGCTCATGCAAGTTATCAGTAATATCCATACTGGTCAAACGACCATCTCTCAAAGCAATCTTCCTGGCAGCTTCACGTATAGCATTTTGACATATCTGGCTGCAACATTCATTCACAGCATCAACTTTCCCACAGGCAGCCAGGAGTTTAGCGGAGTCAATAGCACTCTCAAACTCACTGATATCATTGACAGGGCAAGAACCTTCAGTGAGGTTCTGTAACAACTCAGGACCTCACCCAAAATGGCTAACCAGAAGTTATAATTTGGGTTCCTTGATCCTGTATAAATACCCAAGATCTACCCGGCGAATAATCGATGTGTAACTAAACACACGCCCGCACGGGTCCTCACATACTTCCTCCGTTCAAGCCCTGACGTCCTCGTCAGGCTAAGGGTTCAAATTTATTCGAATCTAATCACAAACACCACGATCAGCC
>JAOXJJ010000725.1:17527153-17537234 GCA_025769935.1 Phoenix roebelenii | reverse complement strand
AATTTTAGGATCGAACTTGAATTATTTACTATTTTATTAAAGTTTAATTGAGCCTGATTTCAAATGTAGGAAACCATCAAAATCTAGTAAATTGATATTACTCGTTTCAAACATTTTATATGAGGATTTTTCCTCAACTGATGCCTAAAAGATAGTAAACTACCTAAGGCAAATCCTCTCTTAAAAGTGTTTCTATTTTATTTACCTCATATACCATGATAACTTTGAACTAGAGCTGATCATGAGTCAAGCTTGGACATAGAAAATATCAATTTTTAAATAGACCTAAACCGAAGCCCCACTAAAAATGAATAAAGTGTAGTCTTGAGGACCAGTGTATGATCAGCTCTAACCTAAACCAATTTATAAACTTGTATCTTGTGAATTAAGATAAATTGTGACATCTAATTTTTTTGATATTTCTGCACTAAAACCAATTTGCCAAGAAAGAACAAATTATGAATTACGAATTTGAATCTAAATAAGGTGAAGCCAACAAAGATCATAAATATGCTCTCTAATCATACAGTTGGTCTATAGGCCGATCATTAGATGTGCCTTGCTATCATAACTCCTAACATGACATGCAGCCTAGGGGTAGCAATTTTTTTCTTAGATTTGCTAGCATGCATGAACTCATCGGAAATATTCATACAAAGTCACAAATATGTGATTCCATTCTACTCCTCTATCACGCCCATCTCTTGCTTAGAAGTCTTCGGGTATTTTTTTATGATAGGACAGATGAATCACACAAACCTAGCATGAGTACATCTACAGGAGTCAAAAAATAAAATATTTTGCAAGGCCATACCACCTATCCACAGAATTTCGCCTAAGTGGTCGGCAACAAAAAATACCACCCAATTCGCAGCTTTATTTGCCTCGTGGTAGATAACTTTCATCCTAAAAGTGGTACAATCCCTCGTACACTGCCACGTTATGGAGCAAGGGGTATCTGTCTGTAGCCATGGTCTGCCTACAGATCCAACTAATCACAGTAGCCGAGTTATCCTCTAAAAGGATGTTTTTTTCCATCTGTATATCTCCTGAATAATGGGGAAGACCATGCTATGAAGTCGCTCGTGTCATTTGTTGTTAAACCCCCAAAACCAGGCATATCATTATCCTTCCGAAGTGGTTCAAACAAAATATTGGGCCCCTGCTGAAAGTTAAAGCCTTTAAGGTGATGGCAAATGAATGGGGTTGGAGTTTGGAGTTCAGAAGACTAGATCTTCGCACATACGTTGCACGTTGCATGAAAACGGATGGATTTATTTGTTCTTACGGAAAGAATTTTTTTTTATTATATATTTTGAGTTAAGAAGAAAGAGGACCCTTGGAAATCGATATCATACAAGTCCCATTTATAATAAACTTACCGTAATATTTTTTTTCCTTATTTTTATATAGTGGCAAACATTATCAGATGGTCAATGGTAAATATTATTGGCATTTTCGATTTGCTTCACCTCTACATTTCTCTTGGTTTTCAACTTACGTAACATCCACCATAGATCAGAAAGAAAGATTCCACCTTCAACAAAACTTCACTCAATCTCTCAGGAAAAAAAAAAAAAAAAACAGACTTGATTTGTCCTAATGATCATAATTCTTCTGACTTGATAACATAGGATGCAGCTTTCTTCTATTGGCCCACTGGTTCAGCAGTCCCTGGCTCAAGAAATTGCACCTATCACACCATTGCTGGTAGTTAAGCATCACGTCGCATGCAATTATATTCTGGTATGATAGTTGATGGTGCAATGGCTTTGCCAAAACCAAGAGCTCGAGATAGGTGGCAAAATCGATCTCCTGGCTTAATTATTGGGCACGTCATCTGCAATGCATTCCTCTAAGTTTTGATACTCCTTCCTTGGATTTATTGGAAGATAGGCCCACTTTAGCCTTGAATTTGGTGTTTAGATAGATGGTCGACTCAAGAGTATATAAACACCACAGAATTAGATATTATGTTAAAATACTATCTAATATTTGGATGTTCATAGGTAGGCAGAAGAATATATAAGCATCACAAAAATTCTTAATCTATTCAATATGAGACTATTATCCCTCCACGTACACCGTCGTGGTTACGAGTGGAGGAGATTCCAAAATAGTTGTCAAAATGATAGCTTCCGGATCGTCGGGTCATCATCATTCATCCACCCGACATATGGGACTCATCTATGTTTATGTGTCCCCTAGTCACCATCCTCTCCCAACCATACAAAAAAAAAAAAAAAAAGGAAAGAGTACTGAAGCATGAGGGTTTTTTTTTTTTTTTTTTGCTAAATCGAAAGGGAAGGGGAAAGGAAAGGACAAGCCCACCCCCGTGTAGCAACCCCCACTGGGCCTTCGCCCCGCCAAGAGAGTGTTTGATGCGGGCAGAAATGATCGTGTGTTGGGCACCCCGACCAGTTTTATTCATACCCTCCCCCCGTAGGTCCGGCACGGCTATCTCTCTGGGTTCCGGCTTGAATCTTATGTGTGAGTACGTCACACCTAGCACCACCAAAGTTACTAGAGGTCCAATAAACGTTCCTAGTCCCCATGTCCAAGCAATGGCTGAAGTCACATTTTAATCGACGCCGCAGCGACTTAAACTTGGAATCGTGAGGATAGAAAATACGTCCAGTACCACTAGGCTACCACCTGGTGGCATGAGGGTTCTTTGCTGGCCAACATGCCACGGCCTAACTTGTCCATCAACAAAAATGTAAAACAAAATATTATTTTTGTTTTATTTTCTTTTGAGACCAACTAGCTAATAAATTAATTCACCTTCTTTTATGTCTTAACTGTTGGATTGTACAAAGACCACTTTGAGATATATAAAAATTAGTCTGCTTTCATATATGTGCAAAATTATTGCAATGCTTGATATCTTGAAAGAAGATCAATTATCCTTTCATGCAAAAAATATAACCTAAGCCAACTTGAGCCGCCCTTCTTTTTATGCTTTTTCCCTTCCCCTCTACAAAGCTTCCTTCCTTAAAGTTACACTCAACAAAATAAAAACATATCAATAGAAGCTACAATTTGATGCCAAAAACTTGGTTCATAGCAAACAAAAGAATCCGATTTAAAATTTACTAAACTAGAATTTGTTGTATAATTTGTATTGCATCTTTGCATTCATCACACTGTTCCTTCGACGCTCAGAAGAAATTCGATTATATTACAAACCTGGAAGTTGGTGTGAGTACGACGTGCCATGCCTCCTATAAATCTGACCGCTCTTTGCAACAATCCCAGCCAATAAAAGAAATGGAGTCATGGAGTCATGAGAGAGATAGAACGATAATTTAGGAATAAAATAACATGAAGATGGGCAATCCAGTGCTCACACGCGCTTTGAAATTGTTCTTGAGAAGTAAAACCATCGAGGTGGTAGCACGATGGGAACAGAGCTTTGATTCTATCGAAATGGTCTAGGTTCGAAATGCACGGACATCGATTAAATATGAAGACCGGATATCCTCCGCCTAGTTTGCCTGATAAAGTCACTATCTAGTCTACTGGTACTTAGTTGGTATTAGTGTGACGTACTCACACGTGAAAGGGTTGCCACGCCTGTGGGGCTCCTCACGGATGGGAAGAGTATGAGTAAAAAATGTTCTACCGGCATCGAACACTCTCCAACGGGGGGGTCCAGTGAGGGTTGCTACATGGGTGAAGTTCTCCTCACTCCTTTTTTGTTTTGCTAAAGCACAAAGAAGAAGAAGAAGGAGGGGAAAAAAAGAGAGTAGAGATTAGATCTAGTTTGGTTGTGGGGAAGGGAACGCTTTGTTTATCCGGTGGTCCAATTTCTAGGTTAATGCAACATGATGTGATATAATTTTGGCCCATGATTGACATATGAACTGATCTCTGCTTTTAAGACTTATGTCTGAAATCATGTCGAGAAAATGGATTAGATATTAATATTATCAACACCCATATCAACTCTTTTATAAATAATAATTAACATCAATCAGATATTCTAGTTCATATATGCCCCAGGTCAATTGGATGCAAGTCTTATTATTATTATCTATATCCTGTCATGATTTATATGGTTTCGTATTAGATATCTGTAGCTGTCACTTTTTCTTGATGTTTAAATAAATTAGGATATAATTATTATAGTTTTCAACTTTTCATATTTTCTTTGGCACATAATGGTGGTATTAGTCAGCTATTCATAGTCTCCCACACCATGAAAGATTTGTGTGGATCAAACAACGGGCTGCTGCTATTAAAAACATGGTTTGAATAATAGACTTTAGTTCGAAATCTTACAATAGTTGAAAATATAATGTTATTACAGATTATTGTACTAGAAAAATTTATCACAAAAGCTAATCTATCAACTAATCACATAAAAAAACAAAAAAAAAAGGAAATATCTTTGCCTCCTTTCTTTTTTTTTTTTACTAGAACGGGTAACTCATGCCTGACGAATACGAATACACCAAATAAAATCAGAAAACAGAATATCACAGAATGACCGGAGCAACTCTCTATCCCCAACCCACAAAGTACCACCTGCATGGCTGATCACATAGGCAGCCACGCAATCCGCAACTCCATTGGCTTCACGAAATGCATACTTAGCCTGAAAAACTCTTCCATTCTTTGTCATTGCCCAGATATCTCGAAGCAACGAATGGTTGCCGTCGGCACCCCTCGGACCTCTTCGATCCAATAGATGACCGTAGCCGAGTCATCCTCCAGAATAACTGAGTTGGCTTGTAATTCAAGCCAGGCGTACCGAATGCCTGCCCAGACAGCCCTCAGCTCCTCTGTTCAACTCAAAGGAGTCCGACTGTAACTCCTTTACTTCATCATGAACTAATAAACTCTAACCTCCATTAGTTATAAAGGCGGGAATTATTAAAAATTGTTCATCTTAAAATTTGCATAATTTTTAAGGCATCATTTTAGAGTTTATGTAGTCGTGTCACGTGATTAGCTGATAGATTCGAAGCGTGAGTACATCTATATCTGAGATTTTGGATTAATACGAGTAATTGCTATAAGTATCTTGTTGTGAATCTTGTGATTTGCAAATCAATACATTCATATACAAACGTCCATGCCCGGCCAATTGAGACGCCACTCTCGGTTGGAGGGTCGTTTTAGGTTAAAACGGTGACGGTATTCGCCGTAGTGTGCTTTGATTCATCGAATTCTCGCCAATTTAACTGACTCAAATTCACATACAATTCTGGAAACCTCGCGACCCGAGCCTTAGATTCCGTCGTCACGGGTCCGCTCACCTACCGTCTCCGCTCACCTGCTACTTCCCTGGTCCTTTAAAAACTTACCAATCCGACCACTTTACTTATTTATTTATTTTCACCGGACCAACCAAACCGTTGAAGTTCCATCCGTTTTTTTCATCGATTATATTTATCAAAAATATATTTTTATTTACCAAAAAGTTATTTTATTTGAATTTTTATTTTATGTAGAATGATATCTGATCTGTTTTCAGATATCTCTCTTTTGTGCACAAAAAATATGAGCGAAAGATCAAATGTTAGGTGGTTATTCACTATTAGAATCAAGAAATAAGGATTAAATTTTTAATAATGAGAATCTTAACGTTTAGATAGATTTGTATGGAGCTAGTTTTTTCAGTTTTATTCAGACTAATTCAGTAAAATAAACTTTTATACGTATGATTAAAGTTCAAATAGAGTGAGGGATATTTGAAAAACAAAGTAAAAACTTTTGTTTTTTAAAATTTTTTATTAGATTAAAATTATGGACTCATTACTTTACTTTATTAATGAGAAAAAACATTTTTCAATATTTAAATATTTTAATTAAAATTTAAATACTTGAAAATGGAACAAAACCTAACACAATCAATTTAGGGGACATATTTTATTTTTTATAATTTTAGAAGTCAAATGTTCACATATTTTTATTTTTATGATAAGAAAAACTATTCAGAAAAGTGCCAAGGCCGCTCGAAATATAATTTGCATATGCTTAAAATAATTCCACAAATATGTCTATATAGGACTAAACACACGTCTGCATGAATTCTCATATTATTTTTCAGTTTAAGCACTGGCATTTTTGTTAGGCCGAAGGTCTAAATTCATTAAAATTTAATTATAAAACACCACAATCAGCTCGTAATCAATCTAAATATGTTTGTATTAGAGTATCCCTTAATCTATATAGTTCATAGATCGGATCTATTTCGATACTATTTTATAATAATTTAATATTTTATTAAAAAAACCAACCGAAAATATATATTATTTAATTTTTTATCCCATTAAAGCATTCAAAACTTACCTAATACAGTTAATATGAGATCAAGAATATATCCATACGGATTCTGCCGTACAACCTTTCCACAAGAGGGAAAGGCCTTTTCGCCCACATGCATCTCCACGCGGTAAGGGCCCTTCGACATCTCATCCATGAGCCGGTATCCATTGGTCCTTACTCACCGGGAGGTGACAGCAACCCTCGCCGAACGCATGGAGTGATATAAGCCACATCAGAAATCCAAGCCCACCAAAACACGCCAAAATACAAAGGAGAAGCCTTATCTTCAACTCCTGCCGCAAAATTTTACTTGAAATTCCCAAAGAAAGTAACATTTATGTGCCCTAGTATTGTAAAAAAACTTCAACTATGCGCAAAGTGTCCATCTCTACGTGGAATTTGACAGTCATTTCTTACAGCTAAGGATTGCAGGATTGTTTAGAATAAGTTGCAATGATGAGTCTCAAAAGACAAATTTGATACCCCAGAGTCGCAGAATACAAGCGGAACCAAACAAGATACTTCCAAAAATCTAGCCCTCCTCCCTATCCCAAATCTCACGTTTAGACCACGGCTCCTTCCATATATATCTTAATTACCCCCCTGGAGGCCTCCTCCATCTTCTCCTTCTTGAGGTCATCTTGTCCATCTCATTCCTGATTCCTCCCCAAGCTCATGGACCCTGCAGCCTCCCCAGAAAAACTAAGAACCCCACTCCTTGTGCCCTCAGACGACGACCAACCCCTCCCGTCGTCATCGCCAATGGCTGCCGACATGGATGATCCTCACGGATCGAGCGGCCGGCTCGAGAGCATCCTCACCGACACCTCGCTCTCATGGGCCCGCCGCCTCCAGCTCGCCACCATCATCGAGATGAAGCTGCTCATCCACCTCGCCGCCCCGGCCGTGATCGTCTACATGCTCAACTACGTCATGTCCATGTCCACCCAGATCTTCTCCGGCCACCTCGGCAACCTCGAGCTCGCCGCCGCCTCCCTCGGCAACACCGGCATCCAAGTCTTCGCCTACGGCCTCATGGTACGTACGTAATTCATTCGACCGTATATCTAAGCATTTGTTGCTTTCCTCGTCATTCAAAAAAGAAATCCTCATGATGAACATGTGGCTTTCTTCGCTTTCCTCGTGATCATGAATGGTTAAAAAAAGAAGAAGAAAGAAACCCTCATGATGAACATGTGGCCCCAAACTGACGAAAATCCAAAAAAAAGTTGCTCGTGACCGTGATCCATAAGCCAATCCCATTTCGTAATTGCACTGCTGACAAAACGTCCGCATAAATGCCGTGTAATACAGCTGGGCATGGGGAGCGCCGTGGAGACGCTGTGCGGGCAGGCGTACGGCGCCCACAAGTACGAGATGCTCGGAATATACCTTCAGCGGTCGACGATACTGTTGATGGCGACCGGCGTGCCGCTCGCAGTGATCTACGCCTTCTCCCGGCCGCTATTGGTGTTGTTGGGAGAGTCGCCGGAGATCGCCAAAGCCGCAGCCGTCTTCGTCTATGGGCTGATCCCGCAGATATTTGCATACGCCGCGAACTTTCCGATCCAGAAGTTCTTGCAGGCGCAGAGCATCGTGGCGCCGAGCGCCTACATATCGACGGCAACGGTGGCGGTGCACCTTCTGCTGAGCTATCTGGCGGTCTACAAGCTGGGGATGGGCCTCCTGGGGGCATCGCTGGTGCTCAGCTTCAGCTGGTGGATCGTGGTCATCGCCCAGTTTGTGTACATAGTCACCAGCCAGAAGTGCCGGTTCACTTGGACCGGGTTCAGCTTGCAGGCCTTCTCCGGCCTCCCGGAGTTCCTGAAGCTCTCCACCGCGTCGGCGGTGATGCTCTGCCTGGAGACCTGGTACTTCCAGATCTTGGTGCTCATCGCCGGCCTGCTCGATCACCCCCAGTTGGCCCTTGATTCTCTCTCCGTGTGGTAAGAACCCTCTGATCTTTAGGTCCGAATCGAGCCATTGTAACTTTTTCATTGGAAGTTCCACCGACACACGCTGCACCAGGCACGGCATGGCTGTGGCGAGTAAGAACAAGTCGCAGCCAGCTTTTGCAACTTTTCCGGGTGATTTCATCTCACTCATCAGGCGGTGACCGCCATAAATTCCCTGCGCCATTGGTTCTTCCACACTGAAAAGAACCAAATTAAATGATGGACGTTAACAGGAAAAATCTCACGCTATCTGATGGGGTTGGTTGGAAAATGGGATTCCGGCACTTGGTAGGAGTGATCGATTTGGTCTCCTTCTGTGCATGTGGCAAAAGGAAGTGCACCTTTCAAGCTATTGCAGCTTTTATTCCTTCCAACTATTGCAGCTTTTATTCCTGGATGATTTCATCTCACTCATCAGCCATTGGCCTTCTTCTGTGCATGTGGTAAAAGGAAGTGCACCTTGGGGATAGTGTTTGGAGTACTAGATGGTCGGAGATTTATTTTTTTATTTTTTATTTGTAGGGCCAGTATAATAAAAACTAGACCGCTTCCTTTTATTTTTTTGTAGCAGTGCCTGTCCTTCACATGGAGCATGTTATGGGATCCAAGGATCTTAAGGCTGCTGTGAGGACGACAGGGTTCAAATCTGACAACCATGTGGCAGTTCAAGACTTTATAATAAAATAAAACTCACATCTTAATAGTATATATAATAAGAGATGTTAACTCTTGACTGATGCCATTTGTAAGTGTTATATTGTAAATGAGCTCCGTTTTAAGCTGTTTGTTTATTTGTGGATGCAGCATGACAATCTCTGGGTGGGTGTTCATGATCTCCGTTGGGTTCAATGCTGCAGCCAGGTCACATCTCTCTCTCTCTCTCTATATATATATATATGTATGTATGTATATGTATGTATATATGTATTCAACAAAGATATGCTATTGGGACCAACGTCAACATTTGTCCACTTGTTTTTTGGTCTAATATGTATTTATTTCTTTTAACCAGTAGAATTAATGTGGTTGCAATGTCGTTTTGACCCATAAGACAAGAAAATAACGTCGCTAGCGACTTTACGCTTAGCGACACCAACTATTGCTTGTCTTTTTTTGTCTTATGTTCCTAAAGTCGACCGTTTAACAGTCATACCAGCATAATTGACAAGTAAACAAATTACGAGTCTTAGTCTCATCATTCAGCGATTACGTGTAAAATAGCTCGCACATGTACATCAATGTCAAAAATGTTTTACTGCTTTCATCCACAGTAAATTACCATTCCATTTTACCACCCTTCTTTTACCATTCATTGCCCTCATTTTTTGGCAATGTTTCTGCATTAACTTCAGAAGTTTTTTTATATAAAAAAAAATTAACTGAACTGAAATCAAATCAAATTATTGCTGAATGTGAAGCCCCTGAAGATGCCTTTGATGGCACCCCTTACCTCGATAATTGAAAACACTGTATCACTAGACAGCAAACTAATTACATAGAAAAAAGGAGGTTGTCATAAAGAATCAGATTTTCAATTATCTTTTTGGTGAATGACTGATTTAGTTTGGAACTCATACAGTGTGCGAGTGAGCAATGAGCTCGGAGCTGGCCATCCAAAGTCGGCCGCATTCTCGGTTGTGGTGGTGACGACAGTGTCTTCTATACTAACAGTGATAATAGCAGTGGTCATCCTCTGCCTTCGTGACTACCTCAGCTATATCTTTACAGAAGGAGAGACGGTGGCCCATGCTGTTTCCGAACTCACCCCTTTGCTAGCCCTCACCCTTATCCTCAATGGCATCCAACCTGTGTTATCTGGTGAGTACAAACATCCCTATAGATTCAAGCAA